>HG738138.1:22198762-22597155 GCA_000499405.2 Onchocerca volvulus | reverse complement strand
TATTGCTTTAGCTAATGGTCCTAATTGTAGGCAATCTAATTCGCTGCCGAATTCAGATAGATGTTTACAATGGCATATTTTCTTCGCGAAATCCAAAGCATTTGTTTGAAATGTCCTCGCTCTGTCATCGTAGTGCTTTATTCAGTGACTGTATTCAATCCTTATTTGATCATTTTGTGTAAATTTTAGAACTGATTTACCTGAATATATTAGCAAAATTCAGTCATACATCCGCATATTCAAAGTAGCATCTGTTATACACACAAAAAATTTTCCTTTTCTTTGCAGGTATTCGACAAGGATGGTAATGGTTTCATATCTGCAGCAGAATTGCGTCACGTTATGACTAATCTTGGTGAAAAACTGACGGATGAGGAAGTGGATGAAATGATTAGGGAAGCTGATATTGATGGTGATGGTCAGGTCAATTACGAAGGTGAGTATTATTATGGCATTTTTGTTATTGCTAATTATCTTAAATGTACGTTTATTTTGTTTAACAGCAAGTTCTATATATGAGAAGAAATCCATGTACAAAAACTACAACGTACTTTGGAACAGATTTTAATAAATGTTTCGAAGTTCTTGCTATGGCAGACGATGCTATTATTAAATGTCATTTGCTATAAAAAATATCACTGCTCACATAAATGATTAAGTTATAAAAAATATGCAGAGTAAGGCTTATAATTAAAAGTGGCCAAGGATGATAGAGTATAAAACAAGTATTGAAATATCAGTAGTGATGTTTTTTCTAGTTTTTTTGTATCTGAAAATACTGTCCAAAATGTTTGCTGTATCGAATTTTCTCCACTTTAGAAAGCATCGTAATTTCTGTGTTTCTTTATTATAATTACTTACATCGATATTGTTTTATATATCCGCAATTACGTGATTCTTTCTTATTCGAAAATTAAGAAAATTAATTATACATAAAGAGCAATTCTGAGTAACAGTTGGGAAGAAAGTGAGAATTGTTTGTTTGTTTTGTTTGTTTTTTTTTTTTTCTTGCGTTTCCCTGTTCTTTGCTATTCTGGTTTATAAAATTCCACGTAACCTTCAATGAATTTACATCTATCTGAAGATTACATTTTTTCAGAGTTTCTGACAATGATGACGACTAAATGAGTTTGCATGAGTAGTAACGACAGATTTCATTGCATTGTTTATTCACCTCAAAAACTACAAGACATCGCAAAAGTGTTCTTAAAGTATTCGCAAGTTTCTGTATTGTGCGACGATATATATGAACATATAATATTTGGCCAGTTTAAGTTTAACAATCTCGCTACAGTAGAACTAAGATTGTCGAACAGGATTTTAACCGTCAATGATTTATCGAAGGGATATTCAATGACTAGCAGGAGATTAGGATATGCTGGTGGCTTTAAAGAACTTATCACAGCAATTTCAATTGTTCAGTCTAAAAGCGCTTCAAATTCTTGCTCTATCAGTCAAGCTGCGGAATACGGAACAAATACCAAATATTATCTCTTTGGATAATACTTTTAGCATAAAATACTACAAATACTACAAATTCGAGTATTATTATATTGATTCATTAGTATTTTCCAAGAACAGTTATATTAAAAGAACTGGTTAGATTTTATGAAAATGAAAAATTAGAGATTAACTATAAAATAAGGTAATTCAGATGAATAAAGATGATATCAAAATTTGTTGATGAAATACATGATGAAATCAACGATAAACTTCTATCCTGCAGCAGAAAATAGAGAGCACAAGTTTTTTATTTGCTGTCATAGCAAATTGTTCGCGTCACTTTAAACATAATGAAAGCCTATATATTGTGAAACCATCTTTATCATTATCAATATTATTATTGCAGAAGTATGTTCTAATGTTTTAATGTTTTTATCTGTCTCTTTGCAAGGACATGAAATTTCGTTATCTTTCGTTTTTGTGTTCTCCCAATTCATTGTTTCTTGAAGATACGATATGAAGAATTAAATGCGAAATTTGTTTCCCAATTTTGAATTGAATTTTACAGTTTTTGAAGACCACTTTATCACATGGCTTTCAACAAATATGCAGTTTTGAATCAAAATTTGCCAATTTTTTTTTAACGTGATTATTCGCTTATTCATAACGGGAACTAGCCTTTTTCATTTTGGAAAGTAAACTTATGCATTCCCAGTAGTACATAAATGAATATTTTCTATCATTCCGAGACTTTTTATTTTTCTCAATTTTCATGTTTTCTTTATATATTTGGATTTCAGTTTCGCTTCTTGATAAAATGTCTTCGTTCTGGATAAGTTTTTTTCTAATTGATCATGAAGAAAATACGGCAAAAGAAGATATTAACGTCAGCAGCAAATTGTGTTTTAGAGCTTTCTTGGTGAATACTGTACAAGAATGACTATTGCTCCATGCAATGATTATTTCAATATCCATGAATCCAAAAGTTCATACTAAGACTTATCATCATCATCCCCTGATCGCTTCAGCTTTTTGCAATGTTGCAAACCAATCAGATTTTGAATTCTATAGCATAATTTCAGAAAATTATCAAACTTGTTGAATTCTAGAAAGTATAATGAACTTTATAGAAAGAAATCAAGGGAACTACTGAAATAAGTTTAACGAATGTGTAGTCGACAAACAGCAAACATCATACAGACTTGGAATAATACATACAAGTTTCATGAAGTGTATTTGACAAGAAAATAGTAAACAACAAAACTACTTATGTTTGTTGATCTATAAGACTAAACACCAAAAAGTTAAACAAAACAATAAATGGAATGGATTCCTGCTGGACAAATACTATTCAAGAGTAAGAGATCTATTTAAAAAAATAAATTTCGAAATGCAAGAATATTTTATAAGGCATAAATCAGACTGTGAAGAAATGCAAGAAACTAAGAAAATGTGGATCATGTAATTCTTTTCTGAAGATTTAAGAAAGACTAAGAAAATTATATATATAAAAAAGGATTCAATTATGAAAGAAAAAATTCATCAATTTTCGCATTTTAAAAAATAGAAATATGTTTTTATGAGGAAGGCATCTCTTTGCATTTGAGATCAAATAAATATCTTGTCCATAGGGTAACATTTGAACATAATAAGAAAAATCAATCCTAATATATGGTAATATCAATACATTTCAATTCGTCTCTTCTTTATCTTTGCCATTGTTTTCCTCACATACGATAACATCTTTCAAAGGACGACGGAATAAAAGGATCTGAAGAGTTGATATTATTAAATTCTACAAAAATCCAAAGAGAAAAAGAAACTTATATGATTATTTCTTTCCATTTAATTTTTTCTGCTAACAATTGAAAATGCTAAAACGTAAAAAGTAGTTATGACACAAGAAATTCTGCGAAGGAATGACAATCTTAAAGTTGTATAGCATAGTATCTGATCATCAGAAGTTGATAATGATTAACTGGGAGCAACAATCGGACTAAATTTTTTTATAATTGCGGAAGAAATTGCCAAAAATACGAAATCAGCCATCCTACAGCGGTTCAGCATTTAAAGCGAATTGAAAAGATGAAAAAACCATGAACGATGAACAGGAAAGCCACTCTGACTGTGAAAATGTGACTTATTATAAAAAAATGGATTGTATAAGATAACTAGTGATAAACATTTTCAGAAATTTACATCAAAAAATTGTTACTATTTAATGGTTACAGAACATGAATTAAATAATGTTGTAGATTATAGATCAGATTAGATTATATTTACATTTACATTTAGGTTTAATTCAAATTAGATCAGATTAGATAAAATAAATATATATCAGGCAAAATAAAAGAATACACAAAATCGGTAAATTCAACAAAAAATTTTATTGGTAAAGAATAAATGGATATCTATTATTTCAGGCCGCATTTTAATATTTGTTACGAACAAAATTGATGTTTCATAAACATTACAACTTTATAATACAAAAAGACATCGAGTGCAAATATTTGATAAATCGGTAATAAAGAAAGTGCCAAATTAAAGATTAAAGAAATCCTACTACTTTTCAAGATGCAAAAATTGGAAAAATTGAAATATAAAGTTTGATGTATTGCAAAAGAAATTTATAATACAAATAGAAAAGAATAACATACGTGTCGTTCAGGGTTATGGATCATGTAATGAACCCATCCTTGACTCTGCTGTATTCCAAGTGATCGCCATTCTTTTTCACTCATCAATCGATCCTTTGGCATAAGTCGGACCAAGTCCTTCGGTACATGCACATGTCTGAAAAAAACATGCTGAAAACAAAAACAAAAAAACAAAATATAGTGAACATCTTAAATCAACTCGTTTATTTCAATAGATTGGAATAACTAAAATCATTTTCGAGAATTTCAAAAATCAATATAATCTTATTAATTTCACTATCAATTTCAACTCCTACCAACAGCTAGTTTTCGTGAAGAATTGCAAACAATAAACTATTCACATTTCCGCTTTCTTGATATTTCCGGTAGGTGTTGCTCATGAGATTCAGAATTACAATGACTTCACTTTGTTATCTTATATTCTTAGCATTTTTTTGACTTCAAAATACTCTTGTCTAAATTAACTATTAAAATGCTAAATTATAATACAAACCTGTATTCATATTTGTCATCGTTATATTTGCTCGAATAATAGAAGTCACGAGGTGAAGAACTCATTGCAGTTATCGAAAAATGAATTCAGTGATTCAGCTTAAAAACGGAAAACCGTGAGAAGTGAATTTCTTCTTTCGTCCCTGAACAAAAACTTCTTTAATTAGATCCCTTCCAGAAAAAATATATACATCACTTTTCAGTCACGGTATGAGTGAAGATATGGATGGAATCTCGAAATTTCGCAGCAAAATGTATGGATAGATAGCTTTTCTAAGTATAGAATGAATTGAAAGACAGAAAATAAATTTAGAATATATATGCCTTCACTTGATTTGCAAAAGATTCAGTATCTAAAGAAAATGGAAAAAGTTTGAAATATGAAATCAATTTTAATACTTCGAGCAACCGATAATATATACAAACTATGATCTATCGCATATATAATGAGTGAAAAATATGACCAAGAAGGATGAACAAAGAATGCTAACACATTCACTGCTCCCATTTGAAATCTTCAAATTTAGTATTGACAGATCATTCCGAAAAAGTTAGTGTTGCTCTTTTACAGTATATTTTGCTAAGTATAATCAGTAACTTGATTATTGTAGCAGCAATTTCTCTTACGGAAAAAGTCAAATAATGAGAAATTTCCAGACTCGAAAAAGATAATATCGACCGAGACGTGACTCCATCAGCTCTCTGCATTAGAAAAACGCAAAGCATCGCTGACAACACCGACTAAAAAAATTTTCTCCTACAACCTTTGACATAGCAGACGACACTACTAATTGATCAAAAACTTTGCTCCACAAATGACATTGCGATTCTGTTTGCTGAAAATAAGACTGAAGCCGAGTAGTACTCTACTTTCTCAACAAAAAATATGCTGCTAAGATGGCTATGCTATCAAAAAAAAAAAAAAAAAAAGTATTCCGGAAACTCCACAAATCGACTCGATAATTGTCTGGAAAAAAAGAAAAAACATGGACAGCAAAAAATGACTCACTTTGTGAATCAGCGATTCCATTTTATTCGATTAGGAGAATATTTCAAATTTGGTGCCGAAATGAACAAAAGACTAAATTTGAAAGGATCGTTGTATAGCGTAGCTTCATTTCCTTATTCGCCCTATATGCATTTCCATTTTCAAACAATTTTGTGAAGTGAATTTAAATGAATAAATCAACGAACTTTAATTTCCTGAAGAGACACCATGAAATTTTCAGAAAAGCTGATGGAAAACTTTAGCAAGATTTCCAGCTGTGAAATTTCTCAATGAACCTAGAAGATTCCATCCTTGCCGTGAATAATCCATAATAATAGCTATTCCTGCGCAAGAATGAACCAGATTCAGAATCCAAATCTTATTCCAAAACTCTCGGGATGTCGGAAAAACCCGAAAGTTAGATGTATATGGAAATAATGTAAATAGATGTATATGAAAATATCTGAAGGATCCACTTCGTGGCACCAAATATTTGTCGAACTGTTGCTATTGCAGTGTCGAACTTGAACTGTAGTATCTCCAAAATCCGAATATTTTAAATCTCTTCGGGGCTCCCCCCGTTTTTCTGATCTCCAACGTACATCGGAGCGTTTTGGCGGCAAACATGCTTATTACACTGGATGGCAAACATGTTTATTGTTTCGGCGGCAAATATGTTAATCCTTTCGGCGGTAAATATGTTTATCAACTTGGTGGTCTTTTTGAAATTATCTTCGCGCTTCTTGATCTTTAACACTCCCTGTTTACAACAATTGCATTTTTCGGATTTTTCCGATATGGATATTCAATAACAACGAAATTCACAGTCTGATTAAAAAAAAGATATTCCATTTGTTACAAAAAATCTGTCAAAACTTATAGGCATTTGGATTTCATGAAGTTTTAGAATTCAAAAGGAAGTAGTGGGATAGAAAATGACAACACTTCAAGCCGACATATATTTTGCTGAAGTATTCCTCCAACTATTTCGTTTAAATCACTCTCTTCTAGTTAGACTTTTATTCATAACCAAAAAAGACAAATGAATAAGATTATGACGAAGTATGTTATGCTACATTCTGAGAGATAAAGAAAATTAGTTTACACTTTCTTTGAAATCATTGTAAACGTACCGCAACAGCTCTTCGTGAATTATTTCATTGCTGCTTCTTAGCTTACGGTTGACTTTTCCATTAAATTGACTTCACGTCTTTTATATAGTGCCTTTCTTTCTGCAACCATCTAATAAAATCTGCGTATGAATCGGCTAACCCCTTACAAGTATCCCCTTTTCATTTTGCTTTTTTTAAATTGTTTCTTCTATGAAGAACAATATCTCTAGGTTGGAATTGATCTCCGACTATAAGCCGCTTCCTCTGTAATTGAAGCACTGAATCTTCGCACGTGTTCTCAGCAGGCGTTTTGTCAGCATGAATAAAATTCTTCTGTATCAGATGGCATCATATCAATAGCTGTTTTGAACAAACGCTCTAAATAGCTTTTTTTTTTTTTTTTTTCGTGAATAAAACTATTGCAATTGGGAAACGACGGAACTTTCTTTGTCGGTATGAATTCCGTAGCGTGCAATTTATGTTGACCAGCTAGCGATGGAAGCAGGGAGCGGGCTTCATGATAGATTTGTCCTTTCCCTTTGAAAGTTGGTATAAATTATGTTATTATGATTTCTGCGCCGAATGATGTCATTTGGAAGTGCGAGTTGTATGTTCTGAATTTAGATAGGAAACGCTTTGATTTGGCCGTATATCTGGCAAGCAAAGTCTTTAATGGCTCTGACGGTTCTTCAAGTTGAGATAGTTTAATTTTTCCGGTGGCGCAACACATCATTTCGTATTATAAGCTGGATTTTATCGTAAAAAATTTCAGAATATGGTTTCAGGAAAATTTTTGCACTAAATTTTTCATTAAAGTTTCTCCATTAAATTTCAGAGCTTTCCAATAAGGACATTCTCCAATAACTGTGCCGATGAGAACTAGAGAAACAAAATATGAACAAAACACTTTTTTTCTTTTTGTTGCCAATGCTAGATACTTTTTCTTAATCATGAACCTATAAATTGTTCATCGTATTTTTTTCTCTGTGAAGTAATAATAAGAAATCTTTCTCTTTACTTGAAATAATAAGAAATCATTCTCTTTGATTAACCAAAGAAAACTCTTTTTTCACTCACCTATTTAATTAAAATTCGTTCTGTTTGTTGCAGCTACTTCTTTCTAACTTAAAGAGTCTGCACCAGTAAATTGCGGACTCTTAAATATGCATAACCTTGTTAATATTCGCATAATTTAGTTAATGTTTAATTGTTTAAGCTTGGCATTGCCTGAGAAAGTTTACCTGGAAAATTTATTACATCATAAACTAAATGTATCATAAATTTTAGAACTTAAAAAAGGAAAGAATGTATTTTACAAATGATAAATCGGGGAACATTTGAAATGTTTTTAATTGGTTTTTACATTCCTGAACAGTCAATAATTTACCGTGCCATTTGTCGTAATTCTTAATTCTGAGCGAATTTACTGTAGAATTTCACCCAGTTCTTTTAATTCTGCCTTTAAAGTTTTTTTTTCCTCAGAACTTAAATCGATATTGTATAAAAATGTTTTTGAAATTGAGGAAATTAAAATCTTGTATTTCAGTTATTCCTAAACTTTAAAGCTTTTTCTTTTTCGGAACTTAGTCGATATTGTGGAAAACTTTCGCTAAACTGTTTTTTTTTTCTCAAGTTATTGAAATTGAGGAAATTAAAATAGTGCAAGATGAACTATTGCAGCTTCTAGAGGAATATATATCTATATATATATATTCACTGTGGTTGTAGTTTAAAATCATAATTACAAAGTGCTTATTTGAAATTTATTACTATTTAATAAATTACTTTGAGTTAATTGACTCTTTTTTTTTCATTATTTTGTAATTACTTTAATTTCGTTTGATATGACAGATAAAAGACAGAATATGATGAAATCAAAATAGGTAATATGTATAGATAAAAAGATGGAAACTATATTTGTTTTTTGGGATTTTTTTCTTTTTATAATATTCAATGTTAGTAATGAAATATTCACAAATTGATGCTTTGCATTTTACGGGGCAGAGTCAAAAAATTCCGTCCCTCTCTTATTTTTAATTGTCACATATGTAATACGTGAAAAAAGTAAGCATGTCTATACAAAAATGGCGGCCTATTCGAATAAAAGATTCTGTCAAAATTTGAAAACAGTTGGTGGAGAACTTTCAAGGTTCCGTCCGCGTATTCTTATGATTCCAACGGTTACGCCATTTCAATTTGAGAGATTGCAATTCCCTATTCGATTAACGTTTGCATTCACGATCAACAAGGGGGAAGTCAATCCTTAGAACTGCGCGGTTTAGATCAATCGGTGAGATTTACGACAGAGTCAATTCAAGACACAATGTAATATTAGAAGTCAGAGAGATAGTCTTTAAATTGCTTGAACGAAACATTTGATTATACACTATCATGATCTCGAAATTTGTGCGACGCAGCTAAATTCTCCACAAATCAAAAAAAAATAAACGAATTACATTTCTCATAGAGCAAAAAACAAACAAAAAGCTTGAATTACTCGCCTTATTTATTTAAAAACATTTGCCTATTCGAATGCATCGCGTATGAAAATTTCAAATCAGTCGATAAATATTTAAAAACATGCGCGTATTCGAATGCAATGTTGTGCCGGAATTTCAAAGCAATAGAACTTTCCGACATCCAAGATTTTGAATTAACATAGATAAGGTGCGTATTTAAGAACTTCAGAAGTTTAAGATTTTGAAGAAACGAACATTGACATTTCTAGATATATAGATGAACTAGAGCCGGACAGCGAAGCGTGGCCGCCTCCCATAGACCAGCTGGACTCGACCACGGGGAAGCCACGTGGCCGAGTTCAGCTAATATTCAAGTAATATAAACAGGAACTAATACTATGTGAGAAGAACAGACTTGGAAGTTGAAAGAACGAATTGAAAGTAAAATTGGAAAAATGGCAAGTAAATAACTTCAAACTAAATTTGATGTTCAAAACATTCTCTAGCAAGAATCAACAAAGTCGATAGTCCAACTTCATGCCTCTTTGAGAATGCCATGATTTTACTTGTTAAGTGCAATACGGTATGCACAACGTTGCATGTCGTCCTGCATTTGTTCAATTTATAGAATAAATTTGCTTAGCAATAGTTCTACGGCAGTATTACTCATCATTTGTATTCGGAAGAATCAAATTTCCGGTTCTGCTCAATGAAGTGTTTTTAACAAAGAGTTCTCACCACGGTATTATCAAATCTCATGAAGCTACCCATCAAACGATTTTTTTATGAAGGACGGTCCAATAGTCAAAGATATCTATTTCTCTTGGCTGCTTTTCCCGGTCCGCGGAATATTGATGGCCAAGCACCAACAGAATTTCATTGTAGTATTTTTGAATAGATTATAATAATTTGAGACATTTAGAAAATATTTGAAGGAAGGAATTGAAATGGATCAGAGGTTTTCTACAAAGAGGAAACTTTTAAGATCATGGAAAATAACAAGATGGGAAAGAGGAAATAAAAAGTATCCTACAAATGAACAGCAGTGGATTACAAGTGGTGGAGGAGGACAAAAAGGGAGCCAAAGTGAGAGGTAAAAGTTAATAATGAATTCCGAAAGTAGCCAAGACTGACCTTTCAGTGTTGCTTCTAAATTTCATTCTCTGAATGTCCATACATAAAAAGGCTTAATTTGCATTTCCTACCATTCGCATTATTGATAGTTCCAATTATTGATTAAACGGAGAAATCTCGCATTTGACAATCAGAGTCTGTATGGGAGCTCAAAAAATATAAAGTCTAATTATTAAAAAGAAATTTGAGTCTTTCCAGACAAGGTTAATTAATGCATGAATATTCTGATAGATTGTTTCCAAAAAATTAATTAAAAATGCACAAATGTCTTGCATATTTTAAATTTTCACTCACATTCTTCGCAATTCAATCGATTTGTAATTTTTTCAAAAAGTTTTTGGAAAATAGAAAAAAAACAAATGATAATTAGCCCAATTGTGCTTAAGATCTGTCGCAATTAATTTTTGCATTTTAGTTTTGACATGATTCTTCGAAAGTAAATGAATTGTCATATTTTTGCTTGCATTGTTTGTTTTTTAGGCAAATACCGTTATTACCGAAAAAATTAGGAAATGGGGATTAGGAATGTTGCTTCTATTATAGCATCATGCATCGCACTGAAATTTTCCTATCATGCGATGAAACCAAATGACCTCTGACCTCCCTCGGATCCTTTATCAGCCTAATTTTGTTCTGCCGATAATTTAAATGCTAACTTCAGGAAACTTTTTATTGCGAATTTCTTTTTAATCTCTCGAACGTTTATTACAAAGCTAATTGGCCCTCGTAAGCCTTTATCTTTCTCATAGAGAGTTATAATCAAAAAACTAACAAAAACAGAACTCATCAATCAATAAATCTTCTTATACCAATTATTTGACTAGCAAGTAAGGAAGTCAAGTAGTGGACATCATGGATTTTATCATGCTGTTAACTCTCTGTTATTAATATTAATAGAGAAGTATTTCTTGTCGAATAAATGATTTTTAAAATCGAATTTCAATTCAATTATAAATTTAATTAATTGGAACATTTGTTGAAAGAGTGTATTGGAACGATTACTGTGATGTAAAAGATGGCCGTGGACTTCAGCCATAAAAGCCAACAAATTCATCGAAATAAGAAGTCAAATAGCATTCTACGAAGTTTAAACAATGAAACATCGAGAAAACCTGGATAGCAGCGATGATGATTGGCTGCAGAATGAATTTCCGTGGAGTATTGATCTCATGAGTATATTTCCTAACTTATCTATATTTTGAGGGTAAGTTTCTACTCCACATAGCGGGCATTATCCTGTCACTTCCAATTTGACAAAAGTTGCTGTCTTTGCAATACTTTCTGCCTTTTCTTTAATTTTTAAGACTGTAATTATTGTTGGTAAATTGTATTTGCTCTCTGATCTTTAACCTTTATATTTAATTTTCTTTCCTCAGTATAACCATCGCTCTGTTTTCAGCTCACAAGAAGTTACAGAGAATTTGAAATATAAAATTTAAAATTGAATTTCTTTTAAAATTAACTAGAGTTAGCAACATTTGGTGCAAAAAATCATGAAATTTATTTATTGATGCTATTTTTCTAACACAAAGCTTATTCTGCTGTTCATTATTTCATAATTTTTCTCGAGATTGCTATTTCATCATCATTATTACTATCCAAAACCTTTCCGAAAGAAAGATTTGATTTGGAAGCTAATTGATATGACTAATCTGCTCCACAAATTCTAGCAGCTCGTTTTTCAATTTCAAAATTTTTTGAGTTACAAAATGATTGATGAACTGCCGCAGTTAGAACTCCATAATAAAATTAATGAACCTAAACTTCATGGAGAAACTATATTTTGGCTTATTTAATATGAAAAATAAACGATAATAGATCTCATTTCTTCTCTGGTAAGATGCTAAGACATTCAAAATTATAAATTAATATCAAAGGTTGGATTGATTATTTAAAAAATTATATATATCAATGAACTTTTTAAATGAAATAATAGATTCAAATTTTTTGGGAGTTAAAACTAAAAAATCGGAAAAATTGGAATTCTGAGAAGGGGATTTACGAATTTGGGTGGAAAAAATGGTTTAAAATACCTAAAAATAATTTGGATGAAGTAATATTAGTTTTGTCAAGCGTTAGTAAGAAAAATTAGGATGTGATTCATGTTAAAACAGAAGATTTGTCGATTTTCTGATTACCCGAAACTGGAACAAGAAATAGGCTTATCATCAAGTCGAGTTCATTCCCTTGGGCATGGGCATCGAGACAATAGTAATAGCATTTTAGCCAAAGCAGATAATCCGATTTAGCTTCCAGAACGGGGCGATCATGTTAGCCTAAGTAAGTGGCTATCTCCGTATGTCCATTTTCCGTCTTTGGTTACTCATTTATGGAACAGTTATTTCTAATTCAGTTTACGCAACTCTAATTGATCATCCAATTCATCTAATGAAAAATGATCGAAATTCTCAGCGCATGGATGAGCAAAATTTTTCCATCAAAATGACTCGTTTTAATGGTTTTAATGAGAATTTAAAGGAATGAGGGTGTCACTCAGACACAATTTTCCTTCATGTCATGAAATGCTCTCTTTGAGAACAACTATGATAAAGCTGATGTACTATGATTGAAGATTAAATAAAAGCTTAACTTCTCGCTTTCTAAGATTAAATTGAAACGATTTTCCATTTTTATTATTGAGAGCATGCAAACACACATATGACCGGAAAGAAGCATTAAAAGATTCATTCATTTCACATTAACAAATTTATTATTATCATTGTCAATCTTACATTTTATCCTCATCACTACACAATTTTATTACGCAATCTTTCTTTTTATGCATTGCGTGAAAAACGTTTGTTGTTGTATATGCACACGTACGTATGCATGTGCACGTATGTGTATCCAATGAACATTCAACTTTTTAACCGTTTATTTAGTGTTTCTGGATTTAAATTTCATTTTTTTTTCTTTTTTGAATTCGTTTTGGTAACGGACAATTTTTTTTTCACAAAAATTTCATGGAAAAACTTGTGTACAACAGATTTTGCACTCATCTATGGTTTGAGATAAATTCAAGTTTATATTCGAATGCTATGTTGAAGAAGGCCTGTGAGATGCACTGTTTGATAAATCTACACCTTTATTTACGTCCTTGACAACACTTTTAGTTTGCCATCATCATCTATTCTTTCTCTCTCCGCAAGGTTATGAAGCTTTAACGCAGTGAGGTTGATCTGTCACGTTATGGAGCAAAGTTATGAAAGTCGCACGCAATAAGATTGATTTGTCACCTCAATTGTCTTCCAAGTATTTTCTCTATGATTTTCTTTTTTGGATGAATTAAAGCAAATGGAAGAAATATTTTAGCATAAATCTTAAATCTTTTTCACTTTAAAATTATTCCATTACCTGAAATTTTAATTACTTCAATTAATGTAATTATATTTTCTCTTGTGGTGGTTTAAGAGACCAACCTGTTATTGGCATTTACTATGGAACGATAGAATTGTCAAATACCATTCATTTATATTTAAAAAAAGCTGATTAGTAATAAAATGAAACACATAGCAAACAAATAATCATTGTTTTTTTTTTTTTTTTTTTTTGTTCAGAAATTTATTTTATCAGAATTCAATGAAGATCAGATTATCAGATGCATATTCATTCATTTATTGAGGTCCAGATGTCCTTTAATTTGCATGCTGAGAACAGACAAAGGAAATTTACAGAAAAAAGGATAAAGATTATTATAGAAAATTTTTTAAATCGTTCTATTGTGTTAGTTTAGAGATTCAGGAGAATTTTTCCCGTTTCTAAAAACTACGAATCAGAAATTGATTGTTCAGTAGCATTCTATATACTTGAATTTTCTGAAAGAAACTTAAGTACAGAAGAGTCTTATTTGTATTTAAAAAAGGATGAAGCTTTAAAATAATCCAACCAGAGATGATAAAATCGTTTCTGTTTTCACAATAGTGCTTAATTTTTGTTAATCTAATTAACTTTCTCATTTCCATTATTAACATCTTTGGGTCTTAATATGCAAGCTTCCAATTAACATTAATATGCAAATGAACCTTTCTTCTGACCTGTCATAACAGACGAAGCAGTAAGTCAGATTGTACATTTATCTTCTTTATGAAGATTAAAGACCTATTTGACATCCCGGGATTCAATGGTCTCATCAATCCCAAAAAAAAAAAAAAAGAATGGTTTGTGAAAGCAAGACGAAAATAATAAGCACTGTAAAACTATAAAAGATAATTAGTATCCATGGGAGACGATTTCTTATTCGAGAAAAGCCGGTAGACAAATAGAGAAATGAGGAAAATTCGGATTTTTGACTGGAATATAAGTGATGACCGTAAATTAAAGAATGTAGCATGTTGTAGTGCCCTCATAATGAAGCAGAAAGAAAACTCGGGAATTTTTCTTCTTAAAGGGATAACTCACTCTTGGAGATGGGTTGGTTTATTTCTAGTTTTGTAGTAACATCAACTATTGCTCGATATTATTGCTATCACAATTACAACTCCGCGGGGCATTATTATTCATGAAAGTGAATGAATGAATGAATGACCACTCCCATGGGAAGGAAAGAGGGAGGATTGGATCCAACCTTTTTACCCTCAAACTTGATCTTATCCTTACCAACTTACCACATTTATCTTCAATTTCTTCCTTACTAATAGCGGTCAAACAAGAAGTCAAAAAACTTCGACATTTATCGCAACTATTAATCTTTATAGGGAAGACACTTTTTTTTTTTCACTTCTCTTATCATGTTATTATTGATTAAATGATCTTAATCAATAATAATATGATAAGAGCAGTGAGAGTATCACTGAAGTTTTCGCTAAATGTTGTTTTTTTTTTCTCTTTTTTAAAAAATTCAAAAATTTGTCTTTAAGAAATCTATTAGTAATTATTATTAGCGATAGTGTTTGGCTTTTCTTAATGTATTAAAATGCATGGATTCAGTAATTTATGTATAGCGATGAGCAAAGTATTAAAGGATAAGTTTAATTTAAATTCCTTTTGAAAATTCAGATTTTTTTCGTTTGAAATTTTCGATATCTCAAAATTTTTTTCTTTTTTTTTTTTTAAATATTTAGTAGCTGCAGGGATCATCTTTATCGAAATTTTGTATCATTTTATAGTTAGCAATGGTAATTTCATTATCTTTCATTCATTTCCAATGGTTTTCGAAGACAGAAGAAATTGTTGCCTTTTCGGTTTATGTGTGACAGAAAATGTCAAAATGTTAATTAACGCCTTTAGATAAGCGCTTTTTCATCATCCATTCTCATATATGTATATAAAACATTTAAAAATTATCTTCAGTCGTTGAACCTTAGCCAAACCCATTATAATGGTTCAAGCAAAAGAGTGGAAAAGCAATTTTTGATGAGACTATTTTAGGTTTCATCAACACTCGTTCAAAGATTAGCACAGACTTTTGATTTGATGATGTATGACACTCATCTGAAATCGAATTACATTTGAGATTGTCATTTCTTTCTTCCTTCTTTAGTAGAAAATAATGTGTTTTTTATGGGTTTCGCACCAATAAATATTTACTTCAGGCTTCAAAATTTTTCGATCGTTATTTCTAACAAATAATTATTGGGAACAACTAAAAAATCTATTAGATATACTGGAAAATGCTGTCTAAAATTCGAAAATTTCATTTCATCAACGATGTCATCTGTTTTCATAGTTCCAAATTTACTTAATATATTTGAATTTGTTTTTTTCGCTGCACATTTGTGATAATTCTTCTAAAGATTCTTCTAAAGATTTGGTCAGTTTAAATTAATATGGAAATTTAAATAATACGGAAAATATGATTTAAACACCATTCGGTGGCACAATGATGAAGACAGTTATCGCGACTGCAACTTTTAATAAACTTAACTATGATAATTTCAAGGAAATCATAAAAAAGATTGAAATATCAACTAGTCCTGAAAATGGATGACGCTTGGATGGAAAATTTATTCAACATTTGGTTCATTCCACAGCGACAATTCTGCTTGCCGAAAATAGCCCACTTAGAGCATACATTAAACGTCTATGCTTCATTCAAGCAAGCGAGACATCATCTCATTAAAAGTTTGAGAATAGGTTGAACGCATTCCGTTCCACAATTCCTTTACCGAATATAACAGCTTTATTACGTACTACAGCTATCCTGAGGGAAACTTCAGAGAGAACCAACTGCTAGATTGTTTCGATTAATCTTTCGCCCTCCGTATCTCCACCGAGTTTCCCGTGACTTCTTCCTGCTCGGGTATCTTTCCGAAGTTATTGAAAGAAAGCGAATCATTTTTTTTTCTTTTGTTTCTTTTTTTTGGAAGCGGAAAATCATTCACATAGATCTGTTTGAAAATTGGGAATTTGCGGAGGACGATAATGCGTGTAAGATGTATGATTAAGATTCGTTAACGAATACCTTCTCAAAGTATTTTCTTATATTTGCATATCATCATGAAATCGACTGAATTTTAAGTGAATCACAAATCATCTTCATAGTAAGCGATCGCCCTTTCGTATATAATAGAATTCATTGCTTTTGCATAAGTGAAATGCAGTAAGTTGATAGTATATCATAAGGGAATAGAAATTGAGGAGAATGAGAAAAGATTGATTTTATAGGGAAATTATCATAAACATATATGTTCGATATATTGAAGAGAAAGACTCTGTGATTGGAGCAGCTGTTAAAGAAACCCCAAATCCGAGGAGAATAGATTTAAAGATTGGACTGACCGTTGACAACTGTGATATCATCACGATGACATGAATGACCAGACGTGCACTAAGGTTGCACGTTAAATTTTTGCCAACTCTTAACTTTATTAAGAAAAAGAATACAAAAATTTAGAGCTGAAAAGCGAAATTTTAAGCACATTTCACTAAGAAAAAAAGGATGACAATGTCTTCAAAACATCGATAAATCATAAATATTTTGAAATTTAGAAATAGATTTGCTCTGTTGAATAACCAGAATAGGCCCAAAAAATCTATAGGAAGAATCAGAGATAGTATTGGTATGCAAAAACTGAAATGAGGAAAAATATTGTAAATCAGTACATCTTATGTTCGTGAATATCTAGATAAACTATATCCATCTCGAATAAGCAAAATTTCAAAAGAATTTTAGCAAAATAGATCGCATTTCATTTTGAACCAAAATTTTGAATCAAAATGAAATGCGATCTATTTTGCTAGAATTCTGTTAAAATTTTGCTGTATCGAAAAAAAGAATAAAAAATCCTTTCTTTTGTATTTCCTTCTTTAATTATAAAGAAATCTTTCATAACGATGCAGTTTGCCCGTTAAAAACCTGAGCTTGAGAAGTTTTGCAGGAAAATCCTGAAAGAATTAATTAAGAAATTTTAAAAGCTCAACAAATGGAGACAAATAGATTAGTTTTAAAATCAATGCTTTGAAGTCGGTACCCTTGCTTGACTTACGAGTGAAAAGTAGAAGTAACAGCAAATATATCTGGATAATCTATATCCATCTCGAACAAGCAAAATTTTCGAAGAATTTTAGCAAAATAGATCGTAGACAAAAAATTATTAGAAGCATAATCTGAAATATGAAATGGTTCCGAAAAACAATTTTCACTGACATAATTTTCTTTTAAAAAAAAGTTTCCTAAATTTCGAGCAAATCTTTTAAACTCTAAATTTTGAAAGAGTTTTACTCTTCACTAATCCAACTTCACGCTAATCTACTATTTCAATAAGTGTATCCATTCAATCATATGGAATAGATTATAAGCTAAAAATGCTTAAATCAATCCATAAGTATTTCAGTATATATTTGACGTGACGTACAAACTTTTATGTTTGAGTAATTCTTATTTGTGAAGACATTTTATATCCTAAATGAGAGTGCGTTAAACTTTAAATCGTGTCAAGCATATATTTTGACTGAATCTTGCAGAATATTGAGCTGTCTTCCTAATTTTATTGGTGAATTTTCATAAATTTTGATTGAGCAAACTACTTTCTGTTGTAAAGAATATCAAATATCATAAAATCAGAATATATATATATATATATAATCTGACTGCTAATGACACAATTATTTAATAGTGCCATTAATACTTAATAAAAACATAGATTTATGCCAAAAATTATTACGCTTCTTTTATTATGCTTAGATAAATAAACAATCGATGTTTGGTTTATTTAACCTTTCAGTTATTAATGATAGCGATAGTAGAAGATGCCAAGGTCATTCTTGCAAGGGCAATTGATGATTCAAGCAAATATGATAAATTACTAGTACTAATGACCAATGAGTGACCATAACCAAATAAAAAGTATTATGAGGTTTTTTCAACAAAAATAGCAATAGCTAGTGTTTCCAGAATTCATTACTGATCTGACTGACCAGTTTCTGTTATGTCAGTTTGATATTAATAAATTGCTTTCTACTTAATAAAATTATTTCATCAAGGAAACAAGAAATTATGCTGAAAGGTGAGAAGAGAGAAATAAAAGTAACGAATGAAGAGAATACGAGTGCTATTAATATCAGGCTGTAATTTGGTGACATTATTGTATCTCGAACAAACTACGATATGTTTGTGACATGACATCGATAGCTTTTATCTATCTTATCTCAATGTTCATATGCTGCATTTTGCTATTGTGACACTTCTTGCTATTTTTGTGACTCACAAACTTTAATGCAATTGACATTAACATCCGGTAGCACTTATTTCCTCATTGTTTATTTATCCATCATTTCTATAGTTATCTTTCCGTTAAATGCAAAATCAAACTATCAATAGTTGGAAATTAGAATAAAATGTATATGTATGTTTCTCTTTTCCAGCATTTCAATTAAATATTCAGTTTGATTCTGCTTTTTAAAAGTTTCCAGAAAATGATATTTTAATGAAAATTAAAGGAAATAAATGATACAACTCATTTAAAACTTACTTGAAAAAACTATTGACAAATCACTAGTATGATTATAGTATTACTAATATGATACAGTTTTTATAAATATTATTTGTTGATGAATCGAATTGCGCTGAATTACCTTGACATTATCATATGATTCTGATAACTGCTCCCAACAATTGAGGTTAACTATTAGCCAGCATTTTCCTCACATTAAGAACTTAATGGATGTTTATCGCAACTTCCCTGACCCATGACGATATGAACCGATTCGTCTTCGGAGATCTCATCAATTCATCTTCGGAGGTCAGTAATCGAGTGCAACATATGAAAGAGGTTGATTGTACAAAATTTCATCATTTACCTTTATCCTTTTTTCATTCATAAAAGTCACTCTTGCATTTAATAATTCACACGAATAATTGCAATACCCACCTGATTATAGAACAACAATGAAAAGTTCTATTCAAAATTTCCAACTCTTCTTACTTCTTTAACTTCAAAAAGTGCTCAATCAATCTTTTCAAAAATTTAAATGTACCGATTTTACACGAATTATCTCTCAATTGGTATTCTACTCTTGCCTAATTTTAATTCAAATAATAAAATAAAATTGATTGTTCTGTAAGAAAAAAGTAGCAATAACAACAGGATCAATAGCCCTGAATGGTTTCAATTTTTCAAAACTGAATGTTTTCAAATTGATGCTGATTAATAGTTAATAATTTAGAAAAAACTGAAAAGAATTTTAGATACAGGAATTTGACTTTTCGAGTTCTCCCACCTTCTATCACATTCGCAAACGATGCGGTTGTTTAAAAACAGTTTACCACTTGAAAAGCTCTATGCATCTCGATTCCATCTAGTTTCCGAATTTCTTCTTCCTATGAGCTTAAAGATCCATGAGATGTCAAGATGCTAAAATTTTATGCAAATTGGAGTGGCTCTTGATTAGTGTTAGCTGTGAGATAGGAATGGACACTAACGACAACTAAAGTGGATTATCGTCTGTAACGTTTTCGGCAAAGCAGTTGTGCTGTTGATAGTTTCAGCCTGATTGAGGCATGCTGACCAATGGTCTACATTGCACAAATTTGGATTAATCAAGTCTTTTCTGTCCTTCGATTAACATTCTCATGTTGTTTGACACCAATTTTTCCGTCTTTTTTTCTCTTTTGAGAGAAATTGGAACCTGAAGAAGACATTCATTATCTGCCAACAATTGGTTCTAATTGTGTTTGATTGATGTTATAAATGTGCATAAAATAGGCTATTTTATGAATAAATAAATGAAAAAAATGATGCAATAGAGGTAAGTTGCAACAAGTTTTTGATGACATTTGGATTCATTTCATTTTTATTATTAAAATTTGAATTCGTTCAAATTCTATAATCTTTTTTTTCTTTTTTTGAATATAAATTAAATTGATTGAACCCATTTTTGGCCTTTTCTCTAGTTCTCAAATTTCGAGAATTGAGCATTTCATTACTTTCCAAAATACTTAGATCACTATTAGATAGATGTACTTTTAGTCCAAATCTCCCTAAAACATCCTATATTTTTCATCAAATTACACTTCTATGTGCCATACAGCTTGTCTAATTAATTTTTAATTACAGCAACACTGCAATGAATAAATAAGCAAGTGGTGAATAAATAAATAAATAAATAAGTGAAATCATCGAAGAAACACATTAACACTTTTATTAGTGTAAATGTGTTTCATCGATATTCATCTATTATGCAATAGATGTATATTTGACAGGTTAATGAATAATAATGGTCATTAATGACAATTCATAATTCATTTAAAGTTTAACAATGCTTTGTTCCAAGCAGATTTTTTGTTGTTTGTTTTTTGTTTTTTTTTTTTGCTACAAATTTCAACATTTCTTGCAATAATTTCTGTTAGATGTTATTTTAGATGAGTTAATTTGATTTTCAAATTTTTGCTTCTTTCACATACCTTGATAACAACAAATTTTGTTTAATTAATGAATACATAAAACGGTATGCTTGATCACATCATTCTAATCCAGGCTACATATATAGTCAAGTTGAGTTTCTTTCTTTTAACAAATGGTAAATTATCGAAATTTATGATTTCAATTAAACTTTATGCTATTGTAATGCTTAGAAGTATCAAACATTGATTTTCTAAGTTAGTATTACGTCTACAATTCGATCTGGAAATGATCTATTTACATGATAAATTGGAGTACATGTTTAAAATGGGTAGAATACTCGACCTTCTGTTCCTCAATCGTAGTCATAATTAAATGTAATCATTACTGATTAATCGCCTCCTGTTGCCTCTTACCAATAAACAAATTTTAGTGACATGTTTGTCTAAACAAGTTGAATTGTCCATAACTTGTATTCCTGTTTACATAGCACCATTCCTAAAATCATATTTCTAATTTAATTGACTGGATACGATCTTTTATTTGAAATATTTAATTTAAATTATTTCTATGTGGACTATCGCAGTTAATTCATTCAGTATTTTTTTCTAAACTTGCCATCGATCGATTACTTTTTTTGGCTTCTGGATGATTACAAACATTTCGGATTGACATATTTTCATGAAATATTAAATTGCTTGTCAAAAACATGAATATTGAATATCTGATTGAATGCTCATTTGGCACGAAAAGGTTGGAAAGTTAAGCATTTTTACGGTAGACGACTGGACATGAATGATATTAATGTTGACTTCTCAGAGTGGGCACTTTCTCTCACATTGCTTTTATTTCATATTCTGGTTGTTTGTTTACATTTTTGCATGTTTTGGAAAAAGTCCTCTTTAATAATTGATTCAAATAATGCTTTATGTAGAGAATATCGGAAGTAAAATCTAAGATCTCATATAGCTACTATGAAAATTAGCACTGCAAACGCTTAACTTAGATAATTGGATTGGCTGAATAAAACTTAGTAGTTCCCATTCCGTTTGACAAAAGTTTTGGCCGTATTTTCATCTTTCCAACAAATTGCGATAGAGAGAACACTTCATGCGTATTTATTTTTATTTTTCTTTCATCATTGATTTTACTTCAACCACTGTTCTTTCCATTTAAAGCTGAACAAATAAAGATTTCCAGTTTTTAGTCGCCACCCTTAGTCTCCAGAAATACTTTCCCAAAATCATCCATCACAGCAGTTTCGTAAAAATGAATTGTTTTCAATTTTTTATCCGTTCCTTTCCTTTTTCTTGTCTTTAACCCATCAAATTCGAGCTTTTCCCTACGATTCATTGTATCTTATCCCTTTTAATTTTCATTCATCTTCCGATTTAGGTGCAGTCATATAAGTTAATCACTTTCGGTCAAATCAACTTTAATATTTAAGTCAATTTTCATATTCATTCAGAAAATTTGCTCGAGATAAATGGCAAAGATTTGCCGCACATCTCGGGCGAATTTTTTTCCGATGCATTAGAAATGTAATTAGCTTTTTACCTTTTTCGACTATTTTTCTGTTTGTTCACTTCATTATCTTAGTTTAACTTTAGAGAATATGGGTCAAAGTTGATGACAGATTTTTAGAATCTATTCATATAATATCACTATCGCTATTGTTACTTATATGAAAATATATGATTGTTTAATATAGACAAGTTGATATGATAAGTGATATTGGGAATTTTTGATTTCCATGCAATTTCAATGTTAATTTTGCGTTTTTTTCCTACATCTTTTTTTTTTTTGAATTTTTATCCTTTCAGTCTTATTGAGAACAAATTTTTCGCAAGAAACAACATTCCGTTTCAAATTCAATCAAATTTTTAAATTAAATTGAAAGATTTTCAATCTTTCGAATCCAAAAGAATGAACAGAATGCAATCATGGATATATGTTCTGATCGCTGTGCTGATAAGGGGAGTGATGGATAAAGTTGAAGCTGAATCGATGATTACTGCTTCCGCTAGTTTAAAAAGAATTGAAGAAATGTCTGGTAAGTGATTAATTTTGAATATTAGTGATAACAATGACCTTTCTTTGATTTGATAGTGATAACAATGACCTTTCTTTGATTTGATAAGCTAGAAAGAATTGATTGCTAACGGAATTCAACAAGTCATTCGTATTTCCATCACATTTAGCATTTGAATAAAATTGCTGTAAACGAAAAAAAAAAAGTTTTTCTGAGTTCCCTCTTCTCTTTATCAGGTGTTAAGAAATATAAAAAGCAAACTTTCAAAGTTCGTTAATTTATAATTCTCATTAATTGCATATCTGTTGTTTGTTTATCGGATTTGTTTTTAATTTTTCTTAATTTCCTAAAAGTTTGTTCATTGGTCTACCTTTTTTTCAATTCATTATTCTAATTTTTGACTATCAAATCGATTATTGAAAAAAATAAAAGCTAATATATTAAGCGAAATTATTATGGAAGAGTTCTCCTGCACTTCTGTTTTTTCGGGATTTTTAATGATTCTTTCACTCACTAATTTAGATCTTCCCATCTCTGTTTTTATTTTTCGAACTTTTTTCAAAAAATTCAGCGAATAATCTGCAACTGTTACTGCTCAATATTTCTGATTTTAATAATTTAAAATAATTGTTCCTCTTCTGTTGGATAAATTTCTGGATAAATAGGTAAAACGAATAGGTAAAATATGCAACAGTATTGTCTCCCTTGCTATCAAATACAAAATAAATGTAAACTACAAATACGAAAGAGTCTTTCGTTTTTTCATTCCAAAAATTGAAGATATTTTTTGTCGAACTTTCTGATGAAATCTTTTGTTTTACCTATTCTCTTTCCACATTACTAATTTCAGCAGTTTACTTGTCAGATTACGGTTTGATACTTATTTTGAACAATTGCAAATTAATTTTCAGATCCACTGGATTGTTCATTTGATAAATTACCTGCTTTAATCGGGCACAACAACTTTTCGATCCTGGGAATGCTCCAGAATTGTGCAGTATTTTATGTTCTGGGTGAAAACATCAAACCTCACACCAACATCAATCTGTCAAAAATTGAAGGCTCATTGAATCGATGCCAATTAACAAAACCATTGTTTTATAAGCGAAATAACGGTATCTTTTTTAACGAATTTCGGGTTTGATCCATTTATTTCCTACAATTACAATAGCGTCGCGATGCATCTTCAGCTTCTTTTTAATGAATAAATTCGAGCTGAATTCGCTTATTTATGAATGAATTGCGTAAATCGTAAATTTTTCTTCTGAGATGAACTACTTTTAGCCATTCGAGACGGAATTCGTAGGTCTTGTGTAAAATTAATTATAAAATTGAGCTTTTCGAACGTTACATTTAATGTTCCAACGATTAAATGGCCGGATTAGCTTGAATCAATAAATGCAAATATTAATCTGTCAATTTGCCTGATTAATTTTGCTTTTATGTTAAAAATAGAGAATCCAGTATTTCAGAATATCAATTATTGATAGCACAAAAGATGAGTATCTATACTGGTCAATGTGTGTGGCAAAAGAATTCAGATGTTTATCTCAGTTGTTTGTTTGATCGAAAACATTGGAAAAAACATTCAATCAGACCATCGGCAAGCGATGATACGGAAATAATCGGACATATTACCGATGTCGATAGTGACATCCTTCATGTCTTTTATATTGACGGTCAATATACATTTTTCATATAATTCATCATAAACTTCTTTCCAACACTTTCCATAAATTAAATTTAACAGATGACTTCTATATTATTACTGCTACGGCAAACTAACCAAGAGATGTTTTAAACTAAACCTTTGACCTCATTGTTAGAACTTAAATGTTAGTTGGAAAACAGTCAAGAATCAAATTTATTTCAATCAAGGTGAGTTCTAAAACTCAGAATAAGGCTAATATAATTTTTAACTATGATAATGGATTTAAAGCTGTGGATAGTTCGAATCTGAAAGCGATAGTTTTTTGAATTATTTCCGATCGAAATTTTGGTAGAATGATATTGGAGGAAAGTCCCTAGCAGCGAGAATATTTACTAGATAATGGGAATGATCATTTTGTAAACTTTGATCATAATTGAACGATGAAGAGTGATTTTTTAAATATGAAATTAATTTGCAATCGATTAATTAATTTCCATAATCAATCAAAATAACTAGTGATTAGTAAGTAATCGAAAAATCCTTCTAGTGTTAAAATAAATTTTTATCATTATTTTACCATATATTTTGTTTTTGTCATAAATAGCAATAGTAAATTTTTATGATGAATTTGAAATAGCAAAAAATTGATTAAATGAATTTTATCGCAATCATTTTTAAGAAAATGGAGCTATCCTTGATTCAACATATAATATTTCATCAGAGAAATTTATCAAACAAGCAGCTCTGCAACAGAAGAATTTAAAGAAAATATCCTACGATTCAGATCGTCAAGTTAGTTTAACAAAATATCCGTTATTGATATAATTATGAGTTGCAGGATGAGTGTCGTTGAGTGTGTTTATTTTTCAGTTTTGTTGAATTTTTAAAATTTTTAAAAATTCTCATATAATAATAAAGCTCAATCAAATTTTGAATTCATTGTTTCGAACAACTTTTAACGTAGTATAAATCCTTAAACAGCAGTTTAAAATCTTTTAGTTAATGTATATGCTCACAAATGAAATGGTTCAGCAGAGAGTAAAAAGCAATTTTGGTATTTTTACCTATGAACCAACTTATGCTAAAGTAAATAACTTTCCTCGAGGCATCTATTCAACTTTCTCCTTCAGCAACCGTTATTACATCATTCAAAAGGTAAATGATGCTATTTTTTGATAGTAGAAATTTATGGCAGTATATATATATATATTTTTGAAATCTCTTCGAATCAAGTTGTAAATCAAAGATCACATCTCTGAAGTTTTCGCTCATTCATGTTCAAGCAAATTATGAATTCGAGTTGGACTAAATGACGTTAAATCTATCTTTTCCACATTCTTCTTCTGCATTCATTATCGTTTGTTAGAAACTTCAAAAAGCATTCGCATCTGAAACAGTGATAAAATCGAATATTTTCAGATGTCAAGTGATGGCCGTGTGGCGTATTATGCCGGGAAAGAAGGCAATCCTGAACAGGTGTGCATTGCGGAGGTGTCACATGAGGAAACGCTTTACATGTCATTATTCGTCGGTGCAGGTGATAAATCAGCTTATGAACGGATCCAAAATCAACTTGCACCTAAACCCAAGCCAATCGTTCCCGATGAAACAACTGCAATGCCAATGACTGCTTCTAGGCCTTCATTCCAAGTTACTTTATTTGTTCTCCTTGTACTGCTTTCATGTAATATTTCCAGGTGAAAAACTGAAGCAATCCCATCAATTTCATTTATACAGTCATAAAATCACAGTTTAGATTCCATTCTACCTATGGAAATGAAATGTTTGCGAATTTTTTAAATTTAATTTGATTGTTGATTTTTGCAGCTAATTTTAGTTATACTGAATATGACATTAATGATTTTTTGATCTTCGCAATTCAAAAAATATAATTCTTCAGTGGCGGCAGAATTTATTCCAGTTTTTGTGGATAGAATCAAAATGTTGTATTTCTGCAGTGCAATTTTTAGGAGCTTATGCTTTTGTTCGAGGATTTTCTGCAATATTTGATATTATCAATATCCTTAAATTAGAGAATTTAAAATTTTTCTAAGGCATTACTAAGGGTTAATTTTGTTCGCAACTCTACTCCAATTAATGTGTGCTTATTTTCTTTTTTCGCGTAACTGGAATTATCCGAAAGTTCAGACAGTAACAGATGTTTTTAACTTGATGAATACTTTTAATGGTCTGTGAAATTTTGGAAATTAAAGTGAAAAATTCATTAAGTTCACTTCAAAGTTTTTGTGATTTTCTGGAATTAAGAAAAATGGCAAGCGAAAAACAAAAAATGCAAATCTATCGTCTCGACAAAATCATAGAAGTCACTAAGCAATAATTTGGAACTTAACTGAATTCCCACATCATAAGTATAAGTTTGCTGATTATGAATTCTTTTATTAAAAATGAAAACTTTAAAAAATTTACGAAGATTTTTTAGAGTTTCAACAAGTAGTAGATCGATAATTACTTGATTTTATTCTTCTGCCTGTTCTATAATTTATGTGAATTTCATACAATTATTCAAATTACTTTGCTTTTTTCACAAAATTGTTTCGTTTCATTTCTTAGATTCTCATGATATCTATGTGTGCTTTGCTGGTTTTTATTCGGTACTGACATCCATTTATTTATTTGCATTATTTTTCATTTATTGCAAGTTAAATTCCAGAATTGAAAAAATGCGAAAGATGTGATAAAATGATTTTAAAGCTTCATGAAAAGAAATAAAATGATGGAAAAACTGCTCTGCGGAATCGAAGTCAAAAACTGACGTGAATTTTTTAAAAGAGAATTTTCAAACAACTTTTTTTAAAACAATTTTCAAACAATTTCGAATTTTTCTCAGCCTAAAATTAAAATTTATATTTCCGATATTATCTTTTAATTGTTTTATTTAAAGTTAGTTAATTAGTTATTATGATTTTTAATTGCAAAATTTTATGAAAGATTAAAATTTTTTAATTAAAATCGTAATAATTTTGTCGCGCATATTTTTGCCAATCTTCCGAGGATGAAATCATAAAAGTTCATTTGTGAAAGCTTTAAAAATTTCGGATTTTATCGATTTTCTTTCTTGGATAATGAAAAGAAAAGATGAAAGACGATCTTTTTTGTCCAAATCTACGTGATGCTTCTATTTTTTCTGACGTACTTATGTTTTTCCGGAATAAGAATCTCGTAAAACATTATGCCTATTGAAGTTACGATTTCGGATTTTTTGTTACAGCATGACCTTTGTATTTCTCACGATCTTCATTTTATAAAGTCATCGTTTCATTTCCTTTTTCAAAGGATTCTTGTAAGGATCAGTTTTGCTTTAAAATTTTATCGATATCGTAAAATATATTTCTTATAAAATGAGCAAACTTTGCATAGCTTTATAAATTACATTTGGAACTGCGGTGCTTAATTGCTTTAAATTAATAATATTGAAGGATTTCAATTTATCGAATTTTTAATTCGTACCAAATTTAAATTTTATTAATTTAGCACCTTTACATGCCATTATCAGATGAAATCATTGGGTACATTGCTCAACAATCATTTAACAATAAATTAATGCTATGATACTATTATCGCTGATATAAGCATAACAAAATAATAAGCAACATATTAGTTATCGACATAACGCTGATTATCGTCAGACATTTTGCTTATCAGTTAGTGATAAATAAACAGATAAAAAGTTATCTCTACTTTAAAGCAATTGAAAAGTTGCAAACTACCATGACATTCCAGGCTTCCTTGTCAATTCTGAAAAGAATTTAAAAAAGATTATGCATTCAGTAGACATTCATTTCAAAGAAAAAACATTTCAAATTATCAAACTGTAATATTCTGCATTCAAAATAATCTGACACTTTTGCTTCAATTGAAAAAATAAGTAATAAATAAATGCGATCAGAAAACGAATCTCTGGAGGAAATTGATTCAACATTTCAAGAGAAGAGCTAAATTAGGAAGGATTCTGATGCCGCTTCCTACTTCTTCTACCATCAATCCCCGATGAAATAAATGAATATTTCAGTCATCTCTCTTGACTGTAATTCAACAAATACTTTCATCAATTCACATATTTGCATACTATATTTTATAGGAAACAAATGTTTTTAAATTTTATCGGATTTCCATTAAATTTATCATTTATTGCATTTATAATATTTTTCATATTCTATTTATTAAGCTTGTAATATCTTGTCAAATTTCTGACCAAAAAATGTTTTTGTAAAATTTATTGCTCGTAAAAAAGAGAGTTATTTGCCAGCATATGTATATTTACTACAGGAATGAAAATGATTGGTACTTTGTCTATTTCATCAAAGTGGCAAAAGTTAATTATGCCTTAATTATGCCATTATTCAATAGCAAAGAAAAGTAATTTCCGGAATGTAATTGAGAATTATCTTGAAAGAAATCGCATTCGTCGTAATCGAATTTTCGCAATCCAACTTAGTATTGAAATGACATTCCATTTCAGTTTTATGGTTTACTTCAATAACCGTTAATTTATCAAGCGAATGTTACGTACGAGCGAAATATTTGGGGAAGTATTATTGAAAAGGAAAATTTAGATTTTAATATTACGCAAAAGTTGTAAAAACTTGAACAAATGTATTATCAACTCATGTGCCATTTCGAAAATTTTTATACAGGATATTTAAATTTAAATTCAAATTTGAAATTGATGTCTCTTTTGCAGTATAACTCTAAAATACCTTACCTGAATATCTCTATTTTGTAGTTCGTACCATTGATCATTGTAAAATGAATGTTTAATGACTTTTGAAGAAGTACAATTTATCCATAAAGGATATAATTTTGCAATATTACGATGCTTGGAAATACAATAAGTTTATTCATTAGTGCAAAAAAATTTCAAATATGAAAATAAATTCAGAGTATTGATAGTTTTAGATGGAATTCGCCACTGCTAATTGTGATAATTAGAAAAGTTTGTTTAATTTACAGAAATTAAAAAGTAATGAAAGAGAAACGTCAAATCTTTCATTCCAGTAATTCTCATCCCAACGTTTTTACAACCTAAATTATTTACGTTGAATATTACTTTATGTCAATTTATAAATTTTTTTATTGCACATATTATTCATGAAAAGATATATTTTCTTAAATTGGAAGTCAATTAAATAACTTTAAAAAAAATTTTCTTTTTTTTGAAGATATTTAATTGACTTAAAGTGCCTTCAAAAGAAAAAAAGTTGAAAGTTTAAAGCTGTTTTAGGCAAGTTGAAGTTCAACATTCTGACCACTTCATAATTTTAACTGTAAATCACCTCTGTGATATATAAAATGTGAACGTCGTATTGTATGAAGAAGATACTGTTGGCTAGGATGACAGAAAATTTTCAATTTCGAGTCAGTTGTAAATATTTTTTGTTGCAAATTAAATTTTAGTAACAAAACCTTTAATCAAAAGTAATTCAAAAATTGCAACAACTTTCTTCAATATCTTTTCACTTTTATTAACCTTCGTTTGATATATTCGTTCGATATGTTTAAAATTATTATAATAATATCATAAAATTTTTACATGATTTTCAATAAAACAGGTATTCCAAAAGGTTTTTGAAAGAAATATGGCACCTTTTTTAATAACTTTTCTCTAAGAATTTATGAAAATTTTGGATTCATAATGTATTGTTATGGGTCCCTTATCACAGTAACTAATTAAACTTTTCAGTAATAAGTGATAAAAGGTGAAAATTCTTTAGTGTTGTTTTAAATTTTTATTTAGCCTTACTTCGAATGGATATAGAATTATTGCGCCACAAAAAAAGTTCAGATTATCACCGTATTCTTGCTGCGAAAAATTTCAAATGATTAAAAGCTGAGAATTAATTACTCATTAAAAATATAATAGAAAGTATTATCTTGGAAATCATAGAGGCATTGATATGACAAAATTAAAAATGTGCAATTGCGTAAAACGATTTAATTTCTTCATTCAAAGCTGATTAGAAAACAATTTAATTTTATTTGATTTACAATCGTTTTCTTTAAGCTTTTCGAATTCATACACAAATAATATTAATTAAATACTCTTTTCTCTTTTCAATTTCTCTCCTTTTCGATTAACATTCAATTTCAGCCCTAATTAGTTGAAATGATTCCAAAGTAAAGGGCTAATTTGAAAAGATCCAATCTTCAAATGCATCGTATTCTTGCAGCCAAAAAAAACTGAAAATAATGTTTTCATCAATTTCTGGGTCGTTTGACATAAGATGAATTGCGAAAACAATTTCATAGTTGACAGAGTAGAAAACGAAACTTAAAAAAAATATCATCACAAATATAATGTGCATTAAAAAGAAAATTTTATTAGCAATTTTGATGGACAGATTGATCAAAAATCCTAAGTTATGAAGAATTTTTTCCCGCAACTTTAATATTTGAAATTTAATATAGTTAATGAGCAACAATTTCATATTCATTTTTCGCAAAAATTCTATCGTTATTGTTGCTGTTGGGGATAATTTTTGCAGCATTGGTCATCGAAATTTCATATTGCTGCTACAAGTCTTTTAATTAATATTAATATGATAAATAGCGTAGCTGATATGATAAAAAATTATCAGTATTGATATGATTAAAGATTAATAGTATTCTTGACTAGCTAACCTGATCAATACTGTTGCATACAATTTTTTCAAGATATTCTTTCGGAAAAATTTTATTCGCAATTCTACTCCAACATGATCTATGCTTATTTCGTTTTCCACATGGTTGCAGTGGATTGTTCGAAAATCGAAAATTGTTCAGACAATATTTTTAATAATGATATTCTCCTTAATGAATGTCATTAATGGTTTGTGAAATTTTAGGAATTAAAATAAGCAAATCATTAGGTTCACCTTGAAGTTCTTGTGATTTTCTAAAATGAAGAGAAATAGAAAGCAAAAAACGAAGAATGCAAATTTATTTTTTTTCAAAAGATCATAACGATCATTTAAAGTTAAAAAATGGTTTCAAAATTTTGTTTTTCCAATTTTTTTTTCACAAAAAAAAGATTATAAATATATGTATTTATATATTGTCTAAATTCTTAATTTTCGAAATTTTCCTGCAACCAATATAAATGGAATAAGTAAATGAAATTTGATGTCTTCTAATATCATGCATTTGACCATTTTTGAAAATTTTGAAAAAATGATTGAACGCTTGACAAAAAAACTTTTTTCTGCATAATATATTTTCATTTGGAATTTTAATGCGTTAATGTCAGTTATCAGAAATCCGCAATTAATTTGCAAAGAAATAATTTTTCTATGTTATCAATTTCGCGCATCCTTATGTAAATTATAATTATCTGGTACCAAAAAAGACTTGTGCATTTTTTGTGTGAATCATTTGGCGCCAACAAAGTTTATGCATCTTTGCGCAACTTATCTGATTCCAACAAGCTTGTGTATCTCCATGTAAACTATCTAGTGTTGACAAAAGTTTGCGCAATTTTCTTGTATTCTTAATGTAAACTGTCTAGCGTCGATGATCGTATCTCCAGCGACTATGTGAGTATCCAACAATCTCATCACATTCATTACTGTTACATTTCTTCGCTTTGGATCGATTAGCTACACGAATCTTTTTGCTTGACATCAGTATCTCCCCCAAGCCCTTTTACATTGATCGCACTGTATTTCACCCCTTTCTACATTTGCCATTTAATTATCCAAGTTTGAAAAACTTCCATAAAGTCCCGACACCGATCAGTCAAGAAACTTTGTATTATTCAACAATACACAAGTTTCGATCATAGTTTATCTCCTTCTCGAATTTTTTTTTGACAAACTAACAATTCTTCAAAAATGTTAAATTTGAGAATTATTTATGGAAAATTTTCTTAGCATAATCTGCCGTTACTGTTAACATGTTTGTTTTCTGAAGAAATTTAATACAGTCATTTTTAACTTCTCATAAACAAATTTTCACGATCTTTTCGCTGTTATTCAGTTTTCTTTTTTTTTTTTTTTTGACTTTTGATTATCCCAAAATAATCACTCATTCACGACTAATTTATCCTGATGAAGTTATATTAATTAAAAATTTTTTGTTCTGTTGATTAATTTGGATACGTGAAGCAAGAAACAGAATCGAATATTAGTACTCTGGACAACAGACAGAAAGCAAAAAGATAAGAAAAAACTTTAAATATTCAGATAACTTCGTCTTTCTTTAACATTTCAAATTTCTCAATGTAACTCAATAAATTAGCTGTCGAATGGTTCAACAAATGTCAGCAAAAAATGGATTTTTGGAATTTCTTTTTTTTTTTTTTAAATGAAAAATTTTTTCGTTTTTGCTTCAATTTTATAACTATTCATTTCTTCTTGTGATTTACAACAATTTTTGTAATTATCCAAGTAAATGATGTGCAATAAAATTATAGCTTTTCGCCTATGAACTCTCTCTTTAGTTTATTTTTTGAGATGGCATCCAAAGCCTGCACTAGAACTAAAAAAAACTGGCATGATTGAATTTTTTTTAAATTATTTCCAAGTATTTGATGTTAAATTTGTTTAGTTCTATTTTTTATGCATGTATTTAGTTTTTTATTTTTATGTAGGTATTTCTTATTTTTTTTAGATGATTAAATTACCAAAATTGTTGATAAAGATGTAATAATTCAAAAATTGTGAGAAAATTTGAGGATTTCGAATTTGACGATGTTGAACGAATAACAAACTCCCATTTTTTTCATAGACTTTATTTATAACTTATGAACGCCAATTAATTAATTGAATTGCAATATGGTTCTACAAAATTCGCTATAGTTGATTCAAGCAAGCTATAGAAAGAAAATTAATAATTAAATTAAAGTTACTAAATTTTTGTAATATTGAAAAGTGCGAAAGATTGTGTAGTAAATAAAACGTAACAAATGACGACTATCAAAAAAGTTGCTGTAAAAATTTGAGTGTATACATCTGAGAGATGTTTCAAAGTAGGAGATGAAAAGCTGTAATCTCATTTTCACATTTCCTTCTCGTTGAGAGAAGTTCAAGAAAAATTGGGATAGAAGAAAATGCCCGAAATGATAGACAATTAGCGCTAACTGGATTGGCGGATAGACGGACGATTGATTACTGAAAAATCAGACTTCAAAGGAAGGATAATCCTGAAATTTCTATTTGTTTAACATGTCTTACTGTTACTACTGCCTTATTTTTTACAATCATTCCATACTTTTGATTGATCTGCTAAACTATTTCTTACCAATCAGTTCACAATGCATTGAACAAGGATCACATTATCCTGAGAATTTCGTTTGGATTCACGATGATCATTTCAATGTGACATGCAGGAAGGGTAAAATTGAGGTTATTTTTCCTATTTTCATCTAAAAAATGATTAAGATAATAATTATTATTTTAATTATAAACATTTATTGAGATAGATGATCAGTGCTACTTCAATTGCTCAGTAGTTTTATTATCATTATCAGTATTATTAACGATAACAATTCTAAAAAATATATTTCAGCATAAGTCTTTGTCATTATTTACACAAAAATAACTTTGAACAATACTGAGTAAATCAAGAAACATTGAAAATACTTCCAAAAACAGCCCTTAGTGCCAAATTAAAAAGTTCGAAAGAATTAGTTTAAGACTCAGTAACATTTAATTTTTAAATTCCATCAAATTTTTTTTATCATAAATCTGAAAGAAATTGTATTTCTGCTTTATTCTGCAATTTTACTAATTTTCTTAAGAATTTTACTAATTAATTTTTTTCTCAAACTTACAACTTGGATTTATGTTGAAGCCGTTCATAATTTACTTCTCTTTTCTTCCTATAAGTCAGTTTTCATAAATTTTTAAGAAGCGATTTGGAATTCTACATTTAATATGTCTTAAAGTTTGTCAGGTACTGAACTGTGTAAGCGATCGTGGTACTTTGATACCTCTTATGACGCCATCATTTTGGGAGAATGATATCGAGTATTCCTGTATGGATGATGAGATCAAAGAAGGCTCGGGAGAAGAGGCTTTTCAGAAATGCTTCGGTCAAGAAGAATACTATCACAATCATTTCGTTATTTCTTGCATTACAAATAAGTGAGTTTAAATAATTTGGACGAAAATTAACAGAATTCCAATATCTATGATCGTAAAACTGAAAAAACAAATTTCAAATCAATGATCAGAGAGGTAATATCATTTCAACAATAAACATTTTTTTTCAGTCCAAGAAATACTTAAACTAAGTGTAATACAAATTCGAAATCAAAATAATCGCTTCTGATCCCGAATTTGTGTTACTCTTGATTTCTAGAACATTCGAAATTGCAGATTTGTAGCATGCTTGGATAAAAATGGTGACACCTTGAAAGAAGGACTTTTTCTGCTAAAAAATAAACAGCTCAAGAATTGTCACATCTATAACAGTGGCAAAAGGGCCAGGATTGAAAATAAAGGTTTCATTCTGATGTTTTCATCTGATATCGCTTTGTTAATATGTTTATCATCAGATAAACTATTTGTCAAGATGACCCCTAATCAATACGAATATGTGGAATAATTTGCATTACTTCAATTTTATTGTTGCACTTTTTTTGGCTAGAATTTTCGCTTATCGAAAGAATTGAATTTTACAGCGATTTAGGTTGCTTCAATGGAACGGATTATGATGATATCATGGATGAATCGTTACATATCAAGAAATATGCAATTTGGACTGAAGGTAATTATGATATGCGCTGTGGAGATGCTGGAATACACATTTACAGGTAATTCAGTAAATGCTTACGAATTACAATACAAATTACAGTCTAATGTTTGATGATAAATATAGACGAGATAAATGGAAGTTCCAAATTTCTAAATTTGTGAAATAAGTTCTTAGAATGAAAACTTTTTTTTGAGATCCCAAAATTTGTTTGGAAAAAAGAAATTAATCGAACCTGATTCCAAAGTTATTTTTCTGCAAATACTGAATTCCTGTTTTAGTTTAATTATTTTGACAATACAAAATGCTGAAAGATATAATCGAAAATATTATTAGGAAGGTATTTTTAAGAATTTCGTCTGCAATTTAAAAATGTTTGGTTTTCCAGGTGTCATTTAGGTAACAATAAGAAAATACATGCAGGAACAGCTTGGATCGATGCAACTGGTGCGATACATGTTTGTGGAGAATGAGTATTTAAATCCTGCAAGAATTTGGATTCGATCAGTGCTGAACTTTTCAGCAATATTGATAATTTCATGTAATCTGGATTTAATCAATGTTATTTGTTTCATATGATCTAGAGCAGGAATTTCAATATAAATTCCGAAATTATTCTGTTATAATTGTTATTTTATCTGTTTTCTGATTATTACTGCTAATTCATTGTAAGTATGAAATATTATACTTCAGTTGTAACATCGATGTTTTCCTGCATGGGTACGAGTATCACCAAGATTTCTAAGCCATTTCTTACGGTGCATTAAGAATCTTACTTTAATAACAGAAATAAAATTCCCACTTAATCATCTCATAAAATTGATTTCTTTTTCACCAAAAAACAAGTACGAAGTTTATTACACGATATCGAGTCTCGTTTTCTTAGACATCAAAAAACTACATTTAAAATACCAATGGTACTTGAATAATATAAGCATGAGTTTCTGAATGCTGCTTGAAAAAAATTATTGCAAAAATCAATACAGGAATCTATAAATTTTTTTAAGCAGATTTTTTTTTTTTATTTTTTAGGAAGGGGGAAAGCATTCTGAAAAGTATAACAAGATTAAATTTGAATGCTTTAAAAATGCATGAAGAAAGGAATGGCACAGTCAAAAAATATCCCTGATCAAATGGGAACAAAATAAAGATATAATACGAGACATGCAATACAGATTTTCCCAATACGTTAGAAGTAATACGAATACTTATTAACAAATAAATTCATATTTATTAAATTTGAGTTAACAATTTCTCTAATTTGAACTTAAAGTTATATATTTGTAGAAGATTTAAGATTGATTTTTCAACGGTTGAGCTTAAAAACTTGAAGAATTATAACTTCTTTTTTATAAAATTTCCTTGGGATTAAGAAAATGATCGTATCCCGGTAATAATCGATTATCTGTTAAAATTAGTTTAAACTTCGCACAGAATTGGAATTCAGTCCCTGATTTTTATTTCAGTTTTTTTTTTCCACTCATTCATTGCAAGTTTCAATATCTTTTAAAAGAAGTAACAAAAGATAGTCGATTACTACTGACTGTATTATTGCGTTTTGCTTTGCTCGTCGAGATGTAAGCTTTCTCGAGATTTATTGTAACTGCAACTTCAGAGTTTCTTGACGTACGTAAGGAAAACTGTGAACGTAAGCAAAACATTCACACGTAGAAAGCGACAGGAGTACAAAAATTTGCTTAATCATACAGCTAAGATGAGCCCCAAAGAGAACATACACATACAAGGGGAACGACAGTAAACTGCGTGTGTTTGTGAATACATACGTAGATTTCGCAATATCTGCGAATAAATACATGAATTTCGCAAGAGCGTAAAATAGATAGAAATTGTCCACTAGAAGATTCGGTCTAACATTATATGAGAAATAATTCGCAAATTATTCTACCAATAACTTTTGTGCTGCAGCAATATAATGACGAAATACAGCGACTGCTCCGACTGTGGTAAAAATGAGGCGTTGCGATACGCGGCGCGTGAGATGTTGAGAGTGTGGAGATTGGAAATGTGAAATTGTCACTGGATTTTTGTAGTCTTTGGTCTCTTGTCCCATTAGAATTTACCTGGGAGGGACACAGTACTGTACTGGCCTTTTGCACTGAATTCTCAGAAATAGTATTCGGGAAATCCGATCTCTCAGAGACGCATAACTGGGATACAAGTATTGAAGTAAAGTTTAATATAAAAATGGAATGATTCACAGCCATCCATCCGCACATTTTCAGAATCACCTATAGTGTTCCGAAAAACGCATTGCGATCAGAAAGAGTGCGGACGAAGAACGATTGTTTTCAGGTCTGTTTTCAGGTCGTCATATTTTTTTCTGGTACTGTGCTGCTAGCTAAGCGTTTTATCAGGGAGACTGCTGGATTGTTCCTTTTGCGATCCTTTGAGCTGTTTATCAGTGATGGGTCGATCGATCAGTTTGCTTTGCTTGACTTTTCAAAAGGATCGAAACTATTATTCTCCGTGAAATCAAGCTTGGCAGATTACTCATTCCTGCAAGAAAGATGACAGGATTTGGTTTAGTGAGAGAAGCTGAAGAAGAGAGAGTTTCCGAAGTTCGAAGCAAACCAGGAGAACTACAATGTATTAGTTAGGCAGACTTGGAGGATCTGAAATCGGAAAATCTGGTTATTTACTAAATAAAACTGATAGTGGTTATGTCCCTACTTTCTCTGGAGAAGTCATGCAGTAGTTTACTAATATGCATTTGCATTGCCATTGCACTTCACTGAGTAATCTAAAAAAAAAAAAGAAAAAGTAAGAAGTAAATCTAAAATATTGATAAAAGAGAATAAAATTCGTTACTTCCGAAGGCTTTTGAGAATTATCTCAAACCGTTGAATGTGTACATATTTGTGTGCGTGTGTGCAGTTGCTGCTAGATAAATAAATTTGTTAGAACTCCACGAATGAGTCATTATCTTTCTGTTTCTCAGATTTATAGTCTCAAGCGAAGTTGAAGCATGTGAAGTCTCCTAAATTAATTTTGGTTTACTGTTTTCAAAATGTGCAGATTTCGTTACTCTAACGATCATAATCTTTAAAAATGATAACCTTTTTTTCTGTCTTATCATGAAGCACATGGCTATTTATGTCAAAAAATCGATCTTCCGATGAGTTTTCATAGCAACAGTTGTACCATGTGCTGCGCGTTCTGAAGCAGTAACATCCAAAATATAATCCTATCTATTTCAGTCATCTGTCAAGACTTGATGTTTTCGGGTGCTCCCGCAAGTGAAAATAGAAAGGAAGCCACTTTACCTGAACCAGCCAAGAAACGGCCCAGGATTCAGGAGGTAAGCTTGTCACATTACAAATTGGTTTTAAGAATATAAGGAATCATTTTTTGATTGTCAACTGCATCTTGTATTTGAATAAACTTTTGACGTAATATTTGATTTTTTATTAAATAATACATATCGAACTTTTGCATCCGAATATTAAATTTTTCTGAAATTTCTTGGTGGTTTTTCTTTTATAATTATTATTTTTTACAAGACAGTGGAAGTTTTTCTCCCAAAATTTAGAGTCGATCTTCCGTGTCATTGCGTGCATTGTTGGATGTATGCAGATTATAAGCTGACCAATACAAATTGGAAAAACATTGCTACTGTAAGTCATCTTGATGCCTGAACTGGTGGTTGAAACCAAAGAAATAGGAATGCGAAGATGTTATATTAAACGATTTATATGAATCAGGCCCTCTAAAATCAGAAGATTGCATGTAACATATCTCTAATAGAATATGATGGAAAATGCATTGTGCAAGTTTATGTTTGCTCACAAATAAGCATAAGACAAAAGCACATTGCCTTTGGTTTCAACCATCTCTTTCCTCAATAAGATATAGCAACTTCGCATTTCTTATGTCTTTAAGGCATGGTAAAAACTATTTTGCAACCTTTTTCCCGATATATCCTTGAAAAAATCCGAAAATTTTGTCCATATTCAGCCATCAGGTTGGGCTAGACGACTTCGTACGACTTGCCCTTGTCCTCAGTATCAGATTTTCTTTTTTTCCAGTCAGTGCAATAATTCAGTCGATATATAGATACTCCTTTCTCACGATTTTATGTTATTATTCAGTAAAAGATTCCAGTTTCATTTCTCTTTTTTTTTTTTTTCTTTTTATTCTATCGATTTCGCTGGTTCACTAGACAAAATGGATCACTATTGTTTTGAAATCATCTCGCTGATTAGAACTAAATCATATCTGATGCAATGAGAATAAGAGAACTGATTGTTATATTCGTGCAAAAGTGCACAAGAATTTGTACTTTGCCATTCCGCAATAATTATTAGCATGTGGAAATTGTAAAAATGACACAGATTAATCGATTTCGTTCCCTTCTCAAAAATAGTATGAATCGAATGATACTGGTTTTATATTAATATAGCATGAAACGCCCCAAAAAGTGTAATCATGCTGAGGAAGAGTTCAGTATTTAATAATTGATAAATTTAGTATCAGTAGGTAATGTTGGGAAATCATTAATCTTTCTTATCAAATATGAATAATCAGAATATGAAAAACTTTAGTTTTGGATAAAAAATGCGAATTGAAATAGAGATTACTGTATGCAAAAATTAATAAAGCAAACTGGATAGAGAAGTATTTTTCAAGTTCAGGACGAGTAAAAGAGATTTTGAAAAGTTAATGTTTAGTCGAAGGATAGGTTTCTAAAGAGATAAAAAATTAGTCGAACTAATCTAAATATCAGTAATTCTTACCTTCCCATACTAAAAACATTTGTCGTTCACTACAGCATATTTCCTATGCTATGATTATGTTCTGTATTGCTGAATGTCGATTTCGAAACAGGATTTACAAGCCAATAATGATTTTTTTTTGTTCCGGTGTTCTGCATTGCTTGATTTTTATCTCCATTAAACTGTATATTTTGATCCTTTGACATGCTCATTGTCTTGAAAGTTCAACTTATAGTTTCCTAAATATGTCGAACCACTTAGTTCTATTAAGTTTCTGTACTCGAAATGAAGTGTTTCGAAATCATGCTTTATAAAATATCTAATGTTCTGACGTAGCAGTTGCAGTACTAGTTTTGACTTTTTTTTCGCATGAATCATGTCAGTTTTAGATGCTGTTATAGGATGAATTTCAGTTCAGGTGAATAAGCGCTGATTTAAAAGAAATCTTAATTTAGAATTACTGTATTAAGATTGTTACAAAAAATTAATATACTTACATCTACATATTTCATGCTTCTATAATTATATCTAGTCCTTAATAATTTCTTCCTTAATTGATGCCAACAATTACAACGATTGATTTATTTTAGAACATTTAAATTAATGTTTTTATAAATCTAGAAAGAAAATGGAATTTATGGATCTAACAAAACTTTCACAAATTAGTTATTGGGAGAAAGGCGTTCCCCATTATTATCATTACCATCAGCGAACAATCGAATGTTCCCGTGCATTGAACTGATGGCGTGCCTTTCTGTCCTGCGCACTATCAAAAAATTGATTGCCAACATGCCCTACACGACTATTAAAATATTTGTCCAAAATAAAGTGATGCAGTTTGCAATTATCATATTTTTTTTTTAATGATAAAATAATAAGATGACCTCTCTTTTTTCTATTTTTTTGAATTTTGCTTTTATTACTATCATTGAGAAGAGAATTTGCATTTGATTATGAGAGTCATATATCGCGTAAATTACTGATTGAAGGTCTTTTTTTTTTCACCATTTAATTGTTTCGTGTAAGATTCAGTCTGTAATCTTTGTTCAATTTCAATAGTTTTTTTTTTCTTTTTTTCTTTTTTTTTTTTTTAGAAGTCACCCAGAAAAATGCAAATATGAACTTGGTAATTGAACAGATCTTTTATTATCTATCTGACGATATACTTGTGATAAAGTTTATTCGTCTTGAAAATAAACTCTTTTTTTAGAATATTACATGGACTACATGTACATTAATTTCATAACTTTTTGTTAGTGCATAATATACACCATCTGTACAAAAAATATGAGTCACACCATTCGCATTTCAATTTCAAAAATGTCTCAATTTTTCGAAAATATGTTGGAGATAAATGAATAAAAAATTCATATAATTTGCGGTTTTTTTGGATTTCACACGCTAAAGCCCCTCTCTTTCTGATTATTTTTGTAACCTGTGAAGTGGCAAATTTATGGTTTGGGAAATTAATTAGAGAACAATACGTAAATTTTATTCCAGAAAAGTATTAATGGAATTTTTATTTTTCTTTTTTATCTAAATCCTTTTTAGTAACTTGATATCATTTTCGCCAATTGTCATTGTTTGAATTAATTTCTAATTCTTTTAAAATTGAATTATTCTAGTTTTGAATTATATATATATATATATATCACCATCAACTTTCGGTTTTTTGCACATTTTCACTTTTTGTTTTTGCAAACAAGATACTTGTAAGAACCGAATTATTTAGAGCCAAATCGATTCAGCGATTGAATCCGCAAAAATGGTTGTTAACAGTGAAAATGGTATGACAGATAATAGTGATGCTGTCTTGGATAAAAATCTTTACTCGCGACAAATGTAAGTTGCATTATTTGTACAGAGATTGTAACGAAATATAAATTTTTTGACTGTTAAATAAATTGAACTCTTAAGTCATGTGTCGCGCTAATTTTTTAACGGCGCTGGATCTTATCACTATGTGATGTAACAATGAAGTGATAAAACAGATAGGATTAAATTATTTGTAGTTCCAACTGAATGCAGCTATTCCTGTAATCACTATGTGTGTGTTTTTCTTTTTCTGCGATATTTCATGATTATGTATACTTAGATTCTTTTGAATTTTGGAAACTCTATTTTCAGTTATGCTCTGGGTGAATCAGCAATGATGCACTTGAGAAAAGCATCTGTGTTGATATCAGGGATTGGTTCAGTTGGTGTAGAAATCGCTAAAAATTTGATTCTTGGTGGCATCCGTCAAGTGACAATTCATGACATACGTGATGCGAAATGGCTGGATCTGAGTGCACAGGTTGGTTTCAAACGGTTTGAAGTGAATTGCTTTATATATATAAAGTAATGTATACTTTATATATATAAATATAAAGTATACTATAATTATCTAATAATCATATTGTATTATCTAGGAACAAAAATTAAATTAATAAGAAATGCTTTAGCCAGAAATTGATTTGTTTAAAAATTGAGAAAATTAGAAAAAGAGATGATTGATGTAAGAATGAGTTTCGTTAGATAAATTTTGAAATTATTATCATATTTTATAGAAATGGTTTTTATTGTTTTAGTTTTATCTAAAAGAATCGGATATTGGACGAAATCGAGCGGAAGCAAGTTTTGAACGTTTAGCCGAACTGAATGACAGTGTTACTTGTCATCTATCCATGGAACCACTTACTGAAGATTTCGTAAGAAAGTTTGACGTACGTTATGTTTCTCTTTTCATTTTTCGATCAGTGAGACGCATCGGTTTAAACGGTATATTTTTAGTTTGAGCTCCAAATTTTTGGAAATCTGTTCAGTTTATTGTTGAGTCAATAAAATGGAACTTCTTATTTCCAGCTTTTTTTTTTTTCACTATTTCTTAAGTTTTCATTTTTTTACTTCATATTTGGTTTTAGTTGACAGTGCTCACTGATGCCCCGCTTTCCATGCAGCTGATGGTGAACGACTGGACTCGTAAGCACAATCGTCGTTTTATAACTGCCGACGCTCGAGGATTATTCGGTTTTATATTCGTCGATGTGAGTGCACAGTTTGAAGTAAATGATCCAAATGGAGAACGATGTAAAGAAGTAAGTTCGGCAGTCCATTTTGGTTCTTCTGGAGAACTTTTTTAAATGTATTTTAATAAGTTTACTTGTTTTAGTTACTGATTGAGCACATAGATGCGGAAACAGGGGATGTAACAACGTTGGATAATGTCATGCATGGTCTTGAGGATGGCGATTATGTCACGTTTTCGGAAGTCAAAGGGATGATTGAGTTGAATGGTATTAAACCACTTGAAATCACAGTTAAAAGTTAGTTTTTATATCTCTATTCTAAGATCGTGTTGAAATTATGTACACTGAACTACCTATATTTTCCTAGTCTCATTATTTCTGTTCTCAAAATTTTGCATAATAGCGAGAAATTAAGCTAACAGCGAATTTATATAAATTTATCTTTCCTCGCTTAAAACCGAAATCGTTTTAATTCACCAAAATTATATCAATTTTTATAAGTAACATCACTGCTTAAATTAATGATACTTTAGAGCCAGATGTATTCAATATTGGAAAAGTTGCTGCTAAGTTCTCGCCTTATGTGGAGGGTGGACGTTTTACACAAGTTAAAGTGCCTTCTTCAGTTTCGCATAAATCATTGAAGGAATCATTGAATGAACCCTCTATAGTAATGTGGGATTTCGCGAAATTCGATAATCCTCCCCAGCTTCATGCTTTATGGCAAGCATTGTACGCTTTTGAAACTAAGGTATTGTAGTTTCGGTTTTTTTTTTCGTTTCTTCGTTTCTTCTGACATTACTATATAGAGCTGTTTTATTGCATCAGTGATTAGCAGAATTGATAGTAATCGAAGATTCGTTTAAAATGAAATATCCTCATTAGAAGTTTTTGAGTATACACTTTCTTTTTTAGTTTCTATTTTAAAATAAATTTAAGAGAGACACGAATCTTTTTCTGAATGAGCTTTGTAAGCAAAATTTAGCACGGACGAAGTCCTATGCCACGAAACAAGGAGGATGTTGATCTTCTCAAAACTGAACTTCCACCTAGTGTCGAGCCAAATGAAAAGTTGCTGAGGATTTTTAGCTACCAGGTTGTTTCGAAGTTATTTTTGCGAAAATAATAAATTTTCTCTGGTTATTTAACCAAACCGATGTTCTAGTCTCCGAAAATGTTTTGCAAAAAAATTTTAAATTCATAAAATTTCTAGATTCTCTATGTAAATTTATAAAACACCGGACTTGTAAATAGTATGCTTCAATGTTCGTATTTTGCTGTACTAATGTATGGAGGGAAGATTCTTTCCTCAGCTAACAAATCTGTGATACCTGCGAAAAGGAATAGAAACGACCGATTTTTAGGCTTGTGGTAATCTTGCACCTATTGCATCAATTGTTGGTGGCATTGCTGCACAGGAGGCAATGAAAGTTATTACGCACCATATGACCCCGTTGAAACAGTTTCTTTATATTGATTGCGTGGAAGCATTACCAGGCGATTGGTCACCTTTCGATAATGATAAGCTAACGGCTAATGATTGCAAAATGGTATCTTTCAACTTCACGTAAACATGGCGGATTCGATAAACATCTTGAGCCTTTTAGTTTGAGATTTATAAAAAGTTAGGTTTTGGAATTAAAATCAAGTGGACGTGAAGTCTCCATAATTTCTAAGAGCCACTAATCGGAATAAATTATGACGATAGGAATGGTTTGATTAAAGAATATCATCTTTAGAATATTAGGAATGTCAGCATCTATCGAAATTTGGAAGTACATTTTTTATGACCTTTGTTTTTGAAATTAGAAACATTAACAGTCCTTAGATATCTATCATTTCTCGATATCTCTGTATTTGCAGAAAAACTGTCAATATGATGGTCAACTTGTTGTCTTTGGACAAGCTTATCAAGAAGCGCTTCTAAAACAAAAATATTTCATTGTTGGCGCAGGTAGAGATTATTGTTAAGTTTTTTTTATTGGAGCTAGATCCTCTTTTATATTTTGCTTACTATGAATTGAAAACAATCCTTTGTTCTCGCCCCAGGTGCAATTGGATGTGAATTATTAAAGAATTTGGCTATGATGGGTGTTGCATGTGGACCTGATGGCAAACTAAAAATAACAGATATGGATCAGATTGAAATCAGTAATCTTAATCGGCAATTTTTGTTCAGACGAAGTGATGTTGGCGTAAGTTTTCTTGAGTGTGTAGCGCTTATCCAGATTCAATACTTGTATTAAATTTCAGTGTCAAATTTGAGATTGGGAAAATATTTGTTTAGTTTCTCTTCCAGTAAGAACAGAACCTTTTTTAGAATAAAAAGTCTGAAGTGGCTGCTAAAGCAGTAAAAGTTTTCAACCCTAACATTAAAATTGATGCTCTTTCGGAACGTGTTGGCGTTGATACGGAAAGCATTTTCACTGATGAGTTTTTCAACGATCTCAATGGTGTACTGAATGCACTCGACAATGTTGATGCACGTTTGTTATACTTTACTTCTATGTAGGATTACTTCATAACGTGACATTATGGCTGCAGTATGGTGCAGGAGCATTCTAAGATTGGTGTATTATAATTGGTTCCGTTTGTCATGTGTAGCTTTTTCTCTTTAATATATAGATCACTTTATCTGTCGTTTTTCTGTATTCACTTTGAATTTTATCTGCTTTTGAAATTTTTCTCCGTGATTCTAGGACGGTATATGGATCGTCGCTGTATTTACTATCGTTTGCCGTTGCTTGATTCTGGAACAATGGGTACGAAGGGTAATACTCAAGTGGTTTATCCCCATCTTACTGAATCTTATGGGTAATATCATTACGGAATCACTTTTGTAGATTAATTTAACTAATTTTTTTCACCTTTGATTTTAATTTTTACTAATTTTCACCTTTCGTTTTAAGAATCATATCAAGATGCGGAAAAAAACTTCATAATTGACTTGCTTTAACCAGAACATTGAAATATGTTTGAAGCAGTGCTGACTACAACATATTTTATATAAAATATTAATCATATTTCGATCGTTTTTTCTGCTACCTGCATTTGCAATTTATTTCATTTTTTAGTTCTTCTGTTGATCCACCAGAAAAAGATATTCCAATTTGTACACTGAAGAATTTTCCCAATGAAATTCAGCATACAATACAGTGGGCACGAGATTTATTTGAAGGTCTATTCACAACTCCAGCTGAAACAGCAAATCAGTTCATATCTGATGAACGCGGCTTCCTGCAGCGGGTTGATCAAATGAACACAGCTCAGCGAGTTAGCCATAATTCATTTATTTTATATAATAGCGAAGTGAGGTTTCTGATGTTTTAATGAGATTCCTATCCATAATTTGTAAGAGATTTTCCAATTTGGTTTATAAATCTCTTTCATGTTGCATAAAGTACTAATTTCAGCTGCACATATTGTCCAAAGTAGAAGAAGCTCTGATCAGCGAAAGACCACATAATGCAGAAGAATGCATAAAGTGGGCCCGGATGAATTTTCAGGTTTTCAGATTTTTTGATCTTAAATTAATTGAGGCTTGAAAATTGATACCATTCTTAAGCCTAGTTATGAATTTTTTTTTTTTTGTTTGTAGGACTACTTCCACAATATGATTGCGCAGTTATTGCATATGTTTCCACCTAATCAAGTGACCGAACAAGGAATTAAATTTTGGTCAGGTAGTAAACGTTGTCCACATGTTCTAGATTTCAATCCAGATAAGGTACTGATTCATTATATCATTTCATATATTTGAGTAGTTGAATGAACTGAAGTTTACTGACACGGTTGTCTATTATGAAAATCACATAATATTTTGTTAGTGTTCCATGCTATTAAATGGAACACTATTTTAGCTTTTTTAAAGGTTCAAATCGCCTTGTAATTCATTCCATGTTTTAGCCAGAACACTTCAATTTTGTTTGGGCTGCTTCGATTCTTCGGGCGCAACAATATGGTATCGCACCAATAACTGACAAAAAAAAGTTCTTGGCTGTCTTGAAAGAAGTAAGTTCGAAATTGATGTAAAGGGTTGAGAATTCTTTTCACTTGTTAAAAATTTTCATCGAGATTTATTTTTCAGATTCATCCGCCACCTTTCATGCCGAAGTCGGACATAAAGATAGCTGTTACGGAAGCTGAAGCAAAACAAGAAGAAAAGGCAGTAGCTGATGGTAAATATGGTTTTCCCTGCACCGAAAAAATAAGAAGTTTTAAGAAAACGAATCCTCATTCTTCAACATTGCTTTTTTTGTAGTACCTCTTATCTTTTGGTTAGTAAATTTCTTGTATTTTAGATGACGTCGATGAGAAACTACAATCGGTTATGATGAATCTGGCTAAATTGAACAAAAAAATGACGAAACCATTGATTTCTATCGACTTTGAAAAGGATGATGACACTAATCATCACATGGAATTTATTACTGCTGCTTCAAATTTACGCGCTGATAATTATCAAATCGCACCGGCAGATGTAATGAAAGTAAGGGTTGAATAAATTGTCGTGAAATTTTGGACGCGAACTTTTTTCATTTATCTTACTTTTATTTCTTTCTGACGCGACCTATGTTTTCTTTTATGGTATGAGGTCCAGAAATTTTTGAAAAAGAAAAAAATTTTCGAGATTTAAGTAAAAATTTCATTTGACTAGTAAACGAATTTTAAAGTTAACTTCATATTAATTCAGACGAAACAGATTGCCGGTCGGATCATCCCAGCTATAGCGACGACAACAGCCGCTGTAGCTGGATTAGCTTGCATTGAACTGTACAAAATGATTGGTAATGGGAATAGATTACCGAATGTACCGTTAGAAGTTTTCAAGAACGGTTTTTTGAATTTAGCTTTACCATTTTTTGGATTTTCGGAGCCAATCGCAGCGCCAAAGAAGAAGGTTGGGTTCAAGACTTTGGATTTGTTTTTCTTTCACGTGTTTCAGACATGAAGTTTGTTTTTTCCGCCGATTCTTGAATTGTCTTATACTTTTCTGTGTTGCAGTGTGCAGATGGATATTTCACGCTTTGGGATCGATTCGAAATACAGGGACCGAAGAAAATGAAGGAATTAATTCAGTGGATCAAGGTAAGTCGCTTATTTCATGTATTTTAAATTGTAATAGTCACTTACACCTCACTAAAGAAATTTAAAGGGAATCTAAGTTTGAGGACAAGACATTTGAAAGTTTTCTGTCTTTTTTTTTTTTAAGTATTTTAAGTAATTTTTAATCGACTTTTTTATTTTAACACCTCTCAAATAAGGTTAATTATCTATGCAAAAAAGGCTATTTGCTGTGTTTCAATTCGGAATTTACAGGAAGAAACAGGACTGGATGTGACGATGATGTCATGTGGTGTGTCGCTCATCTATAGCTTTTTCTTAAGCAGTGATAAAAGAAAGGAACGCTTGGAGCAGGAGTAAATTTCTTTTGCACTTTTTTAAAGAAATTATTATTGTAATTAACATAGAAATTTACTTTGTGAATTGGAAACAAGATTTCTATTTTAATTATAAACTTGTTAATAAGATTATTTGCGTTCGCTGTTTTATTTTTATTGTATTCGGGGTGAATAACGAAATGAGAATAGATAGTTCTTTTTATTTTTTATTTTTCAGCATGAAAGAAATTGTGGAAGAAGTGACGAGGAAGAAGATTCCAAACCATGTGCAATCAATTGTTCTTGAAGTAATAGCCAATAATAAGGATGATGAGGATGTAGAAATCCCCTATATTAAATTCAGTCTCAGATGAAAATATGAGATTTTTAGTACTTGCTATCACCGAATTGTAAGAAATAGTCGTATATTAAATTTATGTTTCGAGTTAATTTGGCTTGAAATTTAGCCGAAACAGTTTTGACGGGTTTCAAAATAGCGTGTTATTTCTTCATTCAACTTGATGTTACGAATTGCTTGCAGTTTTTGATTTGAATTGATATATTTGTCATCATAATATGTCTTTACATGAGCTCGTTTTGAATGCAGTGGTATTGAGAATTCTTTTAATGGATGAACGAAAAAATGAAGATTCTTTAAGAACTCGCTTAGACTATCAGTTATTCTTAGAATGCTTTAAGAAGTTTGATGAAAATGTGCTGGTTTTATTTTTTTTGCAAATTACTTGGAAATTAATTGGTCATCACGTCATTCATAAGGTTTACAATTTTCATCTACAGCATTTTACGTAATTTTATGTAAGGATTTCAGTGTTTTCGGTATTTTCATAAATTTTGTTCCATTTTCGTCAAGTGATAGTTCTTAAGTTGAATTTCTTTTATGATTTTTTCTTGAAAGGACATTTATCAGTCTTTGCGTTGCTGAAATAAATGGCTGATTAATAATTTTTTTTCTTTTTTCATTATAATTCAAACCAAGCTGATATTTTTTTGTCGCTTTTTCTATGAAGTAAATACGAAGATTTCTTGCTTTGTCCAGTTATCCGGCTGCTTTTTGTGTTTTACAGTTGTTTCATTATCCATTTCCAACTTCAAACAAACAAACAAACAGTTTGCAAAGTCACTTTAAAATTTAAACCACGCATTATATATTTTTTATATCTAATGCTATTGCATATTCTTTTTTCTTCTCAAAATGGTATATTAAATCCCATTTCACTTTTCTAGAATGCTTATTCGTCTTTTAAATACTTTTTTGTGCATTTTATTGTATTTTCATGGAAATTTTCAGCAAAGTCAACACCGATTTACATTAATCGAAACAGAGATATATGTCATTTCAATTGCAAAATTGTAATCTATGGGAATCGTTGCTTTTTTATAATGAGCAGTAAAAGTTTTGCATCGAATATTGCATGTCAGTGAATGTTCCTTTTATTCCATTTCGATAAGCTGCAAACAATAAACTTTTGAATGCAATTGATTGTGTGCCTTCAATTGCAAATTTGCATTGCATTGCATGGAAAATGTGCAAAAGTGGAACGGTAAAATGGAAATTCTCGATCTATGCTAATGACGAAGCCAATGAATTCTATGGATTTCTCGCCTAGTTTTTTCTAGTTGACACATTAAAAATCATCGAATGTCATCATGTTGATGATGGTAAATTATGGATGACAGAGGCTAGTCATATTGAAATATTATGCAGCTCTGATTTTGCTGTCAGTCTAGACGGATTGTCTGGTCTGGTCTTGTCACATATCTTGTTACCCTGCATTTATTTACTCATTCATTGATTTATACTTTGGTCTGTTCAGGACCAGAGTATTCAATTCAACAATCCTTTTCACCATTCTCTTTCTCATTCACAAAAAAATTTGAGATAATTTATTTAATTTAATCTCAGTTCCGCCCTATTCTCACTCCGAGGAGAGTATTATAAATGACAGCGATGTGGATGCATTTATTCACACTTCATCAATAATCCATCAATTCTCTTATCACACAATATTGTGCATTCTTGTCGCTTATATCAAATTTTTGCGACGCTTCGTTATCAGTGAAATGTCATCATCCATCGAAAAGTACGGATGTTTATTTTCTTCATTTTTCTTAGTTTGATAATATTTACTTGGAAATTCATAGGAATTTCCATTTGCTAGTCGTTTGCATAAATCTAAAATAGATTTTTTTATTTGCAAAAAATTTTGCGAAATTTGAAATTAATGATATCATCTTGAATTTGCTTTTGCATGAGTTTTATATCATTTTCTGAGAGCGAAGATGAATCGATCGATTTTATGAGTACCAGAAAAAATTAGACAAAAGATGCGAAAAAACAAACAGTTGCTGAAAGATGTGAAAAATGAAAAATTTTGGATTAAAAAAATTGAAAAAGAAAGAGAAACAGAACTGATTTCTCAGGAAAAAGTTTATATATGATTGGGATAATTTTCTATAAATGGAAAATTAGTTAATTTCTATGAGAATTGATTGCATGAAATAAATGGGAATAAATAATGTTAAATATTTTTCTAAAATTCAGTTACTTATCAGCAGAAATATCTGCAGCGAAATCAATAACCGATAATGTTTATGATGGAATTGTCTATATAGCCCATTCTCTTTCGGAAGCTGAAAAATATGAAGTTCTAAAACCACTGTTACCGAGTCTTCTCATCTACTCTCAGGTTATCATAAAACATTCTTTTAAATATATTTTATTAAAATTTAGATCGGTTTTAAACCATTCTAGAAACATGTTTGCGTGGTATTTTCTAAACAGTTTAATACATTAATATTTTGGATCGCTTTAGATTCATAAAGATATCGAAAATACTACCACACTAATTCTGATCGATGAAGATATTTTGCCGTCCAAGAAGCTAATTTTTGCGGGAACAGGACCAGTTAATCGAGATTTTGATGATGTGCGCCGTTTTGGTATAGCTGCTCGAAATGGTATGAAATTGTAAGTAAACATGTTTCATCGTCTTTATCTATTTGAGAAATTGAATATGATTTTTATTATTAGTTGGATGAAAAGAGATATTTAGGTGAAGGAGATGGCTACTTAAATATTAGTCAATTTCAATGCAAAAAAATTCAAAATGCAGATATATTTGAATATAAATTTTTTGCGCAATTTTTTTTTTTTTTCGTACGGATATAAAACAATTATCGTGGCCATGATTGCTTTTGCAGAGCCTTGAAAACTGGAATGAAAGCACCGTTGATTTTAACTTTACCGCATGAGAAATATCCACAAGCAGAGTTGGTATCAGCTCTTGGCGCTATGCATGAACTTTATGTACCACTGAATGTACGAGAAGAAGAGAAAAAAACCAAAGTTAATACTGTCGGTTTCTATACGCTGAACTATGATCAGAAGTTGAGTTTTGAATTTTTTAAATATTCTAAGAGGAGAGGGGGAAGGGCGGGAGGGAGAGGAAGGTGTGAAATCGTTGTTATGTACATTTGATAAAAAAGCAAGGATGAATTTTCAGACATTAGTGAAATTAGTGAAAGCACTTGATGCAGCATTCACAGTTTGTCGAGATATCGGTGATTCGGATCCTCAACGAATGTCACCATTTAATGTTGCAGAATATATCACCGATGCATTTAATGGAACAAACATTAGCACTCATATAACTTCTGATGTCACTGTAAGTTTGAAATAGTAATTATAATACTGTAGAAATTGTTTTGTTTGCATAAAGATTTGCTCTTTATGTAAACAAAACCATTTTGTGGTATTATAATTTAGAATTTTGAGATAGTTTGCGTTTATTATTAAATAGGTCAATATATGAAAGTTTTCCCCTGCATATTCTTTGAATATTGGTTTTTGGAATTCAAAAGTCCGAATTTTTAGGAAATCGAACGCGAATTTCCTCTCATGGCAGCTGTAAATCGTGCAGCAAATAATGTCAAGGATCATCAAGCACATCTGATATGGCTTGAGTACAATCCAGAAGGATTTTATGACGAAACGATCATGCTTGTTGGCAAAGGTTATCTTCGAAACTTGTAAATAAAAGGTGATTGAAAGTCAATAATGTTTTTATTAAGGAGTTACAATAGATACTGGTGGGGCGGATTTGAAAACGAATGGGAATATGTTTGGAATGTGTCGCGACAAATACGGTGCAGCAGTTGTCGCTGGTATTTTTAAGGCTTTGGAAATTTTGAAGCCAAGAAATATTAAGGTTCATTCTTCTATATTCAGATTATGATTTTAAGTCGATATAAATGATGGAGAAGTATTTTCAGATTTCTGTTTCCGGCTATTTTCGCAGGTTGATGTCAACATTTCAATAAGATTTAATTTATAGTTTTGTGGCTACATGTGCATGGTCCGAAATAGTATTGGTTCGAACTCTTATACGTGTGATGAAATCATTCGTTCACGTAGTGGTAAACGTATTGCAATATGCAATACTGATGCAGAAGGTCGCATTACAATGCTCGATCCTCTGACAAAAATGGTTGAATTAGTAAGATATTAACTCATAACAAATTATTGGATTATTTATGCTCACCAAATTATTATGTACAATATTTTTATTCAATTCATTTTTCCTTTTTTTTTTTTTTTTCTTATTATCTACTAGTCAAAATAATAGTTCTATGCATTCGAGAGTAATTCGGCCGCATATTGAAACCTCGAGATTTTCGGTTCCAAAAACTTGGATTTTCAATTTTAGGCCAAACTGGAAAAAAACCCACGATTATTTACGTTGGCTACGCTGACGGGTCATTGCATACTCAGCTACGGATACATGGCAGCAGCAATGGACAATGGTCCGGCGCGCAGAAATCACACTGCTGAAACAATTCGTGGATGGAGTGATGCATTTGGACAGCCCGTTGAAGTATCACGATTACATTGGGAGGTGGGATTTTGTTTTTTAAATTTAAAATAGAAGACTGATGTTCAACAAATATTTTTGTAAAAAAAATTTTTTATTCTGGTAAGAGATAAGAGTAAAAAAAGAAAAAAAAAAAATAATTTTCAATTAAGACTCAGAGCTGGAAAAGGCCGATTTCCTATACCTAGTTCTGAGTTTTTATAAAGCTTTCAGGACATGAAATCTTTCACTTCTTCCAGTTCAAAAGTTTACATTAACAGCGATGAATGTTGTCAAATTAAGGTGTGGGAGTAAGAGAGGCATAGGAGTTGGTAAATTTTCCTGCTTTTAGGACTTTGAGTTTCACGAAGCTGAAAGTGAGGCAGCAGATATACGACAATCAAACACGTTGCCATCCGTGAAAACACTACGTGGTCACCAAGGACCTGCTGCATTTCTTTTAAAAGGTTCAAGACTGGATGAGCATGGATGCGATTCGCAGACTCCTATTGCGTAACAATTTCCCTTCTTAAAAATATGATATTAAATTAGTCATTTACACACACTTTACATGTTCGAATTTTAAAAAGGAATAGAAGGAATGAAGCAACGGTAAAGTCTTTAATGAAATATTGTAATACTCCAGATTTATGACAATTCACAATTCTATGTTTCTAGGTATACGCACATTGACATGGGTGATTGTATGGGTTCGCATCCTAAAGTAAGCTATCCAAACCCATTGTTGGCGCTCGCTGCAACGTTAGTTTTTGCAAATATTACTTTTAGATGTGAGTCTTCGTTTTCATTTCAATGTTAGAGCAGGAAGAAGTAACTCTTTTCATCGTTATTTTTTTTGAAATCGTGAAATATCAAAATATAAAGTGCAGAATAATTTGTATCACTACTGTTCATTTAAGTTTCAACCAATACAAATAAATGAAAAACTATCCTTTTCTGGAAAATTATTTTTCAGGTATATCTTTCCTCATATCAATTTGTCATTCAAGATGTGATGATATAAGAGCGTTATTAACACCTCCTAGTTCGCTGCTGTTTAATTTTTCATACATTTTATGTTGTAAAATGTAACAGATAAAAAAGAAGCAATTATAATCGGAAATTTCACAAATAAATATGCAAAGCGATTTCATGACAGACAAACTGTCTTAATGAAAAGATTTACATACATTTATTCAAAATAGAAAGATAAACGATCCTTGTGATGTATTATCATGCTGTACTGTTATCATATAAAAAGAAAGAAAAAAATCGCATGAATCGCATTGTCACGGTAAGTAACGTAATGCATATATATGCATAGAAATATCCTCTCATCCCATTCAGTATCAATCTTCTATCTGCACTTCAACGGCTTTCAACAATGACGAGATTTCCATAAAATGCCCACGACAGCATCATTATGCAAACAATTGATTGGATTAAGAAGCAGATCTGAAAATCCAAAAAAAATCTAAATTTATTCCAATCTTTCATAAACAGTTGGTTACGGTACGATAAATAATCCAGCAGACGAACTTACAGCAGTTCCGACCATCAATCGATAACTTTCATAACGACTCCAGTCACTTCGCTCCAATAAGAATGATACCGCAACAATTAGCGAGCAAATTGCGAGCACCGTAAGGATTGTATTCACAATTATCTCCTGGAAGATAAAGAAGACATAAATTGTCCTATCTGGGATTTAGTCAATTATTTTCCTCAACATGTAGCTTAAATTACTTATTTAGATCAATATTAAATATTAGAGACCAAAATTTTATTAGGACTTGAAACATTCGCTTACTTTCAGCTATTAGATAAAATATTCAAATTTCAAGTGAGACCTTATTTGAATGTTTTATAAGTTTTAATGACAAAAATCGATGAATGTCAAGAAATGAGTTCAAAGATCATTCCGATGATTTTCTATCATTTTTCCTTTCATTTCAAATATCGAAAAAATGCCAAGAAAGAACTTTTATTTCAATAATTGAAAGAATTCTCACTGCTCCATTATTCGATGCTATTAACGAATCGGATGATTTTCCGATTTTTTTTTATCAAACTAAGACCTAGAACATCAATCTTTTCAAATGAGGAATTAAGTTAATCCTTATAGAAATAGTACAAAACTTATTCTACAAATAGCTATTTTTTTCAAGCAAGTTAAATGTCATGCCGGAATTTTTTTTTTTTTTTTTTTTATTGTAAGCATTGTAAAGCAATGATGAAAGAGTTTGATAAAAAAAAATTCCAATCAAATGTACTGGGAATTAAGAAAGAGGAAAGCATTGCTCGTTGCAATGATAAGGTAGAATTGAAGAAAAATTTTTTTAAAGTATTGCGATCATTTAGGTGTAAACTATGAAGGTGATGGAAAGAATTCTATAAGATAAGAACATACAGCAGATTTCTAAAAGTGTATTTTCAAAAAATTTTCGAATTAGTTTTGACTTCCCACGTTTCAGAATTATTCTTTCAAATTTCCTTCGGAAAGAAATGTCTTTTTTTATAACACATTTTAATGGGATTTGCAACTAATTTTGAACTCACGGTGCTAATTATCTGAGCGGATATAAAATAAACATTATATTATCCCTAAACTTCGAAGGATCAGTTTTCTAATTTCGTCTTCAATAGGTTCTCCCTAGAAAACGCTTATTTTTTAATGCTTCGTTTACGATTATGCTTAGCAAGTTGTCTGCACTTGCAGAACTACCGTATGGTACATACATTTTTGCTCAGCTCACGAATAATGAAAATGCTTTTCTTAATGAATGCCTGTTGCTTGCAACAGCCATTTTATAGCCTATGAAAATAATGACGGAACTTTTTTTTGCAGACTTTTTAATCTAAAACAAAATAGCATAAAGGATGAATTTATGTATTTTTCATTTTTCTTCTTCTTATCACTTTTTTTTATTAGTGACTATTTTAATAGAATGTATCATTTATCACTACAGATATGAAAAACTTAAATTACTTCATGACCTGATGCATAAAAACAGCCACTATTATTATATTTAGCCGCAGCTAGCTATTAGCTATGATAATAATAACAATAGCAATTTCAGGTAGTTTCGTTAAAGATAACAAGTAATGAAATAGCAATATTTGTGATGATAATAATGAAGTAATAATTAAATGATGACGAAAATATATTACGCAACTTTTTAAATTTTTTATATGATTGTTTTCTTCATTTGAATGAAAGATCACAACAAACTTACGACAGTTCTGATGAAGAATATTTGCTGCAGAACGGAACCAATGCTCCATCCAAGTAGCAATCCACAGGTAAGCGCGATAACAATGAAAGTTGTGGAGTAGCTTGCTCGAACACCTTTGTCTTGTAGATAAATTAGCAATAGTACAACCACAGCGATGATCTAAACAGAAGATCTTCATGATGATTCATAAATCGCGTAAAAATGTAGAGCAATTTATGCTAATCAAGGCTTTCTTAGGTACGATGATTTTGGGTTTCTTCCTAAGAAGAACTCATATTAATGATTAATTGATGTTTGGAATTTGAAAAATAAGGCTCATTCGAAGTTGGAAACTAACTACAGTAAGTAGTTTGATGACCCAAACAGGAATTGTTGAACTTCGAAAACCAGTCGTACGACTTGTTGTAACAGTTGTTCGACTTATTATCGGCATTGACTATAATGAATGTGTGCTAAATTTCGATTAAGTTTTTTCTGTGCTGAAGAAATGTTCCGAACCTAAAAAGTTGTCCAAAGAACTAGAATAGACATTCCGCTATATATTAAAACTTGATATTCTGGAACAAATATTTCCACAGGAATCTTGGAAGATTTTTTTCTGGAACAATTTGAGATTAGATGGTAAATCGACAAAATTACTAGTTGGAAATAGAAAAAAGAAGCCATACTACTAATAATGATTTAATTAATGTTCACATCAGAAAACCAGTGCTTTCTATGACAGATCAGTAAATTCTATGACTATGATAGCTTTTGAATAAGGCTACTACCTTCCCGGGTCCAAAGGAATGAAGAAAATGACTCTGGATGATAAAGTTTCCATATTTTAGAACTCAAAAATCGTCTCGTAATGCTGAAAAATCTGGCACAGCAGTAGTAATCAGTAATAGCAATGAAAGAAGCAAATTTTGTTGAAAACAAAAAAAAGAAAGGAATGAAAGAAGCGTAAATTTGAAGTGAGAAGACTCTACTCTGCTCGAAGAATGGCAAATGACTTCCATCAGAGATTCGACAAGAATCAAATGTAAAGTTGTGGGTTGTAATGGAGAGACTTCACAGCAAAACATTTTCTAGAGATGATTCTTTTTTTTTTTTTTTCTTGTATTCAAAGGACAAGTGAGCAAGTTTTTTCGATTAAAAATAGCCTAGGAATGAATGTTGGTTGATTAATTTATCTATATAAATAAAAATGTCTTCACCGGTTGATTTGAAATTTTGATGTAACGTTGCATTCCAATAGGCGCGTTTTTTAATGTAGATAAGGCACGTGTTTAAGAACTTTCGAAAACTTAAAATTAAAATTTGACCAAATGAACATTTACATTTTTATTTATACAGATAGATTAGCTGGAGTTTATCCCTCTTATACGACACAACTCTTATCAATCAATCGATGATCACTCGTTATCTAAGCGCCTAGCCAGAAATGAACTAATAAACAGTTAACACAAGTTGTGGACATTTTTTGTATTCACGGAATAACTACTGAGGAAATGCAGTGAGAAAAGAACACTTAGGAGAGTGAGAGAATTGCGAGGAACAGATTTGGTATGAATCATTGTTCCTGTCATAAAATCAGCCTTGCAGAGCTATGCCAAAAATCAATTTCACTTTTTTTTTTCCCTTCACTCTATATCTTCGATATGTTCAAAGTCATTAATTAGGCAAAATCCGTTCGAATTATTTGAAAAATCAAAAAAAAAGGAAAGACTAGAGGAATATGAATGGGATTATTCTGATTTGAGAAATAATTAACAATTGAAAGAAACAGCGCTAAACAAAAAATAATTGTCAGAGCCAATAGCATCTCATTTTGTTCTTCACAAAGACATTTATCCCCATCTCTTCGCTCAACTCCCTTATGCTAAGCATGCATGCATGCTATGAGCACGCATAATTAGCCGCAAATGAGAGGAACTGCATGTATGAATAATCGAACAAGTAATGCAAGTTATTACAGTTTTATCCGATCTAGCCTTATCATGCTATACACATGCTATCGAGCCTAGCTAACCATGAGGGCCAAGCCAGGATCTATCCACCATCTGAGCCAAGATAAATAACAACCTCCAACCGATCCGTCCCTCACTTGTTATCAAGTCTGAAATTTGAAACCAAGAAAGAAATGAGGAAAATCTGCGCTTTCTAAATGAATACTGTGGAAGACAGAGAGACGATGAAACGTCTCTAGTAAACTTCTTCCTCAATCTTGATAATATAAACAACAATACTCTCAATTCTCTCTCTTTCTCTCTCTCACTATTTCCCTGCAAATTTGCCAATTTCTTGATTCATTCGAGACGATATTTCTCGAGAGATTTACTCTTTGACTTCTTTCCCTTATCCTTTTACTTTCCCCGTATCTTCCGTTCGCCATGATGGAATGGCATAGAAGAGAACTTCAAAAATGAATTCACTTGAATTAAATTTAAATTTTGACTTGAATTTTATACTTGAATTGATATATATTGTAGAGATTGAGCTATCGGATCGGATCGATTGATCTATCGCTATTTCGAATTGGCAAATTCTGAAGTCGTGAAACAAAATATTGTGAATTCGAGGCGATATATTTAATGTTTCGATGTGCATTTTAATGTCTCTTAAACGATTTGAATTTCTCTATCCTCTTCATTTCAGTGATTTTGCATTCATTTTGCTTCTGCAAGAGAGAGAGAGAGAGAGAGGAAGTTGAAATTGAAATGAAATTGAGAATAACAAATACAAGCAAAGAAATCAACAGTTTATCTCTCTCTTTCTACGAAAAAAAAGATTTCTTCAATGAAAATACTTGGAATTTAACAATTTGAGTGAATTTTTCATTGCAAAAACAATAAATAACTGAGATTTCCGAAGTTTATTTCATTTCTTTCCTATTCCAGCTATTTATTCTTCCCGCGACTTTTGGCATCCTTCCTCTTTTTTTCCTTCGGGTCTTCATATTTGAAATTTTAAATTATTTCTAATCTTGTAGGCTACCACACAAAGTTTTGGCAATATCTTTTGAGGTTGAAGTTGGCTTAAGAGATAAATGCCACGTTCTGATATTTTACAGAGAACACTATTATTTGAAGCAAATCAATAATTTTATTAAAATAATTAGTAGCATTTTCTAAACTTTTCCTCAAATAATCAGGTTTTTTTTTTTGAATATTTTCCATTTACCCATCGTTAGACTTTTTCCATTTTTTTGGATTGTTCCAGCTGAGGTTTCTACAAATTGCTCTTCCTCCATTTTCCTTTCTTCACGGTATTTTCTCTTATTGAATTGCAGTACTTATACGAAGATGATTCTGACTGCCTTTATTATAATTTTTATTTCTCTAGAATCAGTTTCATTCTAGTTTAATGCGAATTCATAAATATTTCTATAGAAGCAGGATGCAGAAATAAAACTTGCTAAGAATGATGGAAGAGGAAGAAGGAAAGGGAGAAGATTCGAGTAGATTAAGAATTGAAAGTTGAACACAGGCCATCACCCTATCGAGTCTCCTTAAAACTTTCATTTCCGCTCTTTTTTCATGAAAATTCTCATTTCTTCCATTTTCAATAAAAGTTGCTGACTTCTGATGCTCACATGTTGTCAATTATATGTCATGCCATCAGCTGATAAGCGCCTTCCATTCTTCATCACTTCTCCAGTAGCAATGAAGTTTGCTGAAATATGCCTTGTTTTTCACTTTTTGTTCATCAAAATTCTGTCCTCACAAAATGCTACCAAAGGAATGTTAACATTTTTTTTCTAATCACTAATTAGGAAATTACCAATTAAATGCATATGATAAGGTGCAATATTTGTTCAACACCTCATACCAGTGTATTTTCACATATTTTTACGGGTCATTCGTTACTATCAATTTATTTACTTATCGATAACTGGTTGAAACAGCTGTTTAGTAGCATTTTGTGGGAATAGAATTTTGATCGTTGAATTGTTTTTGTCTGAATTTGAAATGATATCTTTCAATAATAGTAATATGAAGAAAATAACTATAATACTTAGTGCTGTGATAATTTCTGGTGCTGAAAAGTTTTTGAGTAGACAGAAGGAGCAGTTGTATGTGAATAATCCCATCATTAAATTCAAAATTGAACTGCAAGTCCTCGTAACATGTCTCCTTCTTTTCTTCTCCGATTCTTTTTTCATGTAACTCGTTCAGTAATTGCGGAAAAAAGACTGAAGCAAAGAGATAGACTATTTTGATATCCTGAAAATTTCTATTTTTTTTTCCACAAAATTCCCATTTTTTGTCATGATTTGGACATTATTTAAAACTAAATCACCGCTTTCCTCATATTTCATTTCTTTTAGTTCTATTCAGTAAAGCATTTTTTATTTTCCGTTTCTGTTTTTTTTTTCTTTTTTTCTCTTTCTTCCTTTTTCTTTATCAAACGTATCGATATTTGAGAACTTATTTCATGTAATTTTGATGTTTGTATTGAAATTTAATTAAAAATTAGATATTCTTGTCATTAAAGATAGTTATCGTTGGCATCTGATGAATAGTCTAACGAGAATTTATCTCACACATCGATCTCGCTCTCCATAGTGCAATCAACCTCTTGGGATGAAGTTATTGCGTATTGTGCATCGTTGTGCAAATTTCCGCTATTAAAAAGAGAGAATTATGTATTTGATTGCTTTCACTATGCTTCAGCTTATAGGTTATTTTGGGGATTGTTTTCGAGAATTTCTGTGCAGTTGGATCACTCCATGCAAGAGATGTTAGATTCTCCCCTGAGGTTTTAATTAAAATGAATAATTGGGCAAAATTGGTACCACAAAATCCTTCCTGCTAAATTGATGCCAGCAGGGTTGAAATCGTTTTATGATTATTTGGCATGATGAGATGAGATATATTGTGGAAGATTCGCAAAAAAAAAAAAAAAATTTAGAATGGATAATCAATTATCCGAGTAAAAATATATCCCGGAACTTGATAGTGCAGAGGAATCATGTCAAACATGCTTCATATGATAAATACTGTTGTAATTCTACATGAAGAATTCCAATCAATTTGTCTCTTTTCATTTCTCTCAACCTTAGTTATCGACGAGAAATTATAATAGCTTTTTTTTTTTTCTTTCGATTAGATGACTAATTCGTTTTTGAAATGTTACAGGTATGCAACATTATTTTCTATGTAGAAGGAGTAATATGGCTTGTGATACCATTCAACATTTTGCGGAACATCTGTAGATTTCGATTTTATAACATCTGTCAGCGTTTCACTTTATTCTGCATATCCAGTCTTTGACGGTTACAGCAGCAGGCAGTGTAGGTTCTATTTCTTTGATTTTCTTGTGCAGTAAATCAGTCTGATTGTTACAGCAATTAATAATACTTGTTCATTATTAGAGTGATAAGAATATACGACTACATTTCAGATAATGAGTTTAGATGTCATCAAACGAGCTGATCCAACAGATGACTATGAGCTGTTGCAGCGAGTGGGTTCGGGTACATATGGCGAGGTTTACAAGGGTAAACATATCAGGTTACATGTGCCATTTATATATAACGAATTTCAACTTTTCTATTTTCTACTAGGTATAAATAAAAAGAATCAAAACAGTTCTTTTAAATTATTTATTTATATATAATATACAAAAAACAAAGAAGAAAATTTCCAAGTTGTTGATGTTTTTGTCTCATTGATTGAGATCTTTGATGAGAGGAGTAGTTTTAACTTTGCGTATTAGCATTATTTTTTTAATTGGTCATTCCTTGGTATTTAATTTTTTGGATATATTTTATTCTTTTTTTATTATTTGTAAATAATAAATTTTCTTTTGTTACTTGTTTTTATTTTTTTATTATCTGTTTTTATTTAATTTTTGTTTTTTCCACGAATTCAAAAATTAATGTTATGAATGTCGGATATAGCTAAATCAAATCGAAATATTATCATATCTATAATTCATCATTATTTGTTTGGTATATTCTTAACTTTGATTACTCCAAAATATTTTCCAGGACAGGCGAATTATCTGCAGTGAAAGTAGTAAAGCTGGAGGCGGGCGATAATTTTGCTGTTATTCAGCAAGAAATTTTGATGATACGTGGCTGTGTGCATCCGAATATAATTGCATATCATGGCAGCTACTTGCGTCGTGATCGGCTATGGATTGTCATGGAGTATTGCAGTGGTGGCTCGCTTCAAGATATTTATCACAGTATGTTTTCGTTTTGATTCACTTTAGGATTTTTGAATGGGAAATGTTGTTGATGAAGCGCTTATATGTTTCGCGAATTATGTGGCAGTTGTCATTATTTTTTAATTGAAACAATAAGCATAACTCAATTTTTCAAAGTAATGAGTCTTCAACACTTGAATCTTCGAATGTTTCAAACGATATGAACCAGAATAAACTCGCATTTTTATAATTAGTATTAAGAAATCAAGGTTTACTTTTATGTACATTTTTTCAGGCCCTCCCATATGATAATATATGCAAGGGAGGACAGATTTCTGCTATAATGTTTGACAAGCAGGGGGAAATGTGCATTTATTTTGTTCTCTTACTTTGTGCTGCGTATTTATCCAACTTCAACATTTCTAAAGTTATTTCCTCATTAAAAGAAAAAAAAAAAGAAGAAAAAAATGAATAATAAGGACAATCTTTTTTCATTATTTTGAATTGATATTGAGACTCGATTTTATATGGAAATTTTATAAAAATTTCTTCTAGTGACTGGACCTTTATCAGAGCTACAAATAGCATTTGTTTGTCGTGAAACATTGAAAGGTCTTCAATATCTTCACTCCAAAGGTATGGTCCATCGAGACATAAAAGGAGCAAACATACTGCTTACCCACTCTGGTGATGTTAAACTTGGTAAGTAGTGCTTTTTTGAATTTAGCAAAACATTTAATTTTAAAAATTACTTGGACTTTTAATTCATATTTTTTTCAGCTGATTTTGGTATTGCTGCACAAATCACCGCTACTATTGGTAAACGAAAATCATTCATTGGTACTCCATATTGGTAAGTAATAGATTTTTAACAGTTCATATTATTCAGAATTAGTTTTTCACTTCTTTTGCCCTGATTTTTGAGAAATCCTGTTTATTTTGTTATTATTAGGATGGCACCAGAAGTGGCATGTGTGGAACGTCGAGGTGGTTATGGTGTAGAATGCGATGTTTGGGCCGTTGGAATTACAGCAATTGAACTAGCTGAATTGCAACCGCCGCTATTTGATTTACATCCTATGCAAGTTCTGTATCTTATGACAAAGTCGTCGTATAAACCCCCAACACTCAAAGATAAATATAAATGGTAAATATTTCGTTTACATTTAACTTACTTTCATTTGAACTTTACAGAAAATTCAAATTGAAAATATTCTTCTGTCCTAGTTAAGAGATAAATCAGTTACCTAATCTCTCAGTGTTGTAGTTCTTTGAAAGAATTCGTTTCACAAGATTTGTATAATATTTTGAATCATCACAATTTTGTGAAATTTAGTTACTTGAAAGAAACTATTTAAAAATAATTGAAAGTATACTTGTTGTTCCATCACACGAACGCTATTATTTTGAAAATTTATTTATGAATGATTTGAATTAGTATGCTGAAATATCTATGTCATTATTTTATTATTACTAATTTCTTTCAGGTCACCATTCTTCCATGATTTCATTAAACAGTGTTTAACGAAAAATCCGAAAAAGAGACCAACTCCAAACAAACTTTTAGCTGTATGATTTCAAAAATTAATAACCAAATTTACTTTTTGTTTTTGCATGCACGGAATAGTTTTTAGTCGTTGCAGAAATTCATTTTTAATCCGAATTCTTTTTTAATCCATTCATTATTTTAGAGTCACCATTTTGTTCTTGGAGCGCTTTCCTCCCGAATGACGCGTGATCTGCTGGATAAAGTTAACAATCCTGGTGGTTTATCTTCCGCTTCCGTATTCACTCGACAATTTTCCGCAATGTATGCCGATGATGATGAAGAGGTTTATCTTAAATGTTGTTTACATTCATTTTATGATAATTAATGAATTAATTTCTTTGGATGTTGTACTGTTTCTGTTAGCTTATTCAGGGCGAAGTACTGACAATATCACGAATAAAGTCACGCGGCCGTGCATGTCCCCGTGTTGCTCAAGATGCAATACGTGTGTGTGATGATGCAAATGCACTTATGGCACGAATTTGGGGAGAGCCGTCAACTTCTGAAGTCTCTGTAACTAATTTAGGTCGACGTTATCATGAGGTTAATTTTTCATTGTGGTTGAAAGTTAAAAAAGATACAATCATAATAACCACTCTGTATAAAATTTGAATACATTTGTGAATTTTCCATATGTTTTTAAGGATCGCACACTTCCTGCTAAAGAACATCCACCATTACCAGATGTTGTGCAAGCCTTATCTTTGCTTAATGATAACGATGGTGTTATACATGACATAGATGACAGAACCTTTTGTTCATTAGAACAGATTAATGGTAATTCTTTTCAATTCATTAGATTATTATCAATACTTTCTTAATGGAATTTATACTCATGAACTGAAAAGAGAGAAATCCCAAAATTTGAAAATCTGAAAATTCGAGACAAATTTTTTCAGATCTGAAAAAAAAAAAAAAAATTTGGCCTGGAATCTTACTTTACTACTTCCTTTTTTTTTTTCTTTTCTTTCTTTTCACTAATATGCGAACCTTTGAACTCAGTTACCCGTAATATCACTTCAGGTTCTTCTGGTTCGGATTTTTTCATACCTCAACGTCCACCACGTACTAAGCAGCCAATAAAACGATGCTCATCACTCGAATCACCACATTCCGATCCATATTTAGACGAGCAAGTTAGGCATCGGGTTAATGGTTGCGCAAGTTATGTTCTTCAACGCCCTCAGACTTGTTTTGGATTGCCACCAACACCAAAAGTATTTTACTGAAATATAACTTTAGACGTAACTATTAACTTATGTGCTAAAAAATTTTTCATTTCGTAATCCGAATAGTGAGTTTTAAACGATTTTCATAAATACTATGCTTTTTAAAACTCATAATTTATTAGGTCGCAATGGGTGCATGTTTTTCGCTTGTCTTTCATGATTGTCCGTTACATATAAATAGTACCGCAACATGGATCCATCCGAATACTTCTCGCCAGTTTTTGTTGATTGGTGCAGAAGAAGGAATTTTCACGTTGGACATGGATGAACTGCATGAAGCGGCAATGGTTTTGATACATAAACGACGCTGCTCATGGTTGAATGTGCAGAAAAATATTCTGATGGCAGTACAAGGTTTAATCATTAACTGCTCCATAATGAAATTGAAATGCACTGTTATGTTTTGATACAGTTAAAATTTATTTGTGGAATTCGAACAAAATCAAAGTAATGGATTATAGAATATGCAAGTTGGGATATGGTCAGCAAAAAATTCATTTAAACATGTTTGCTGAGTTTTTGAAGTTTTATATGATGAAAATTTTAGGAAGAACTCCATATCTTTATCGCCACGATTTAGTTGCTTTGTCGCAACGAAATCTTACACAAAGAATATCAAAACCAATGAATAAGATTCCCGAAAAATATTTGCCAAAAAAACTTGCTATTACTACGCGTTTAACTGAAACCAAGTATGCATTTCAATCATCATCTTTATTTTGATTTTATCATTAGTTACAGAAACTGCACTCTTGTTCTGATCTGATTAAAATACTGAAAATTTAAACTTTAGAGGATTCGGAAATATTTACGACTCTTCCTTAACATCTCAAATTTTTTGACTGACAGTACTAACTTACAGAGATGTTATCCATTGCAATGTAGCTCGAAGTGGTGTGAATGGTAATGTATATCTCTGTTGCGCAACACCATCTGCTGTAATATTATTTCAATGGTACGAACCATTGGCTAAATTTCTTGTGCTGAAATCAGTCGAAATGCGCATTTCTCATTTTCCACTTCGACCTTTTCAGTTGATATACTCTGCCGGAACAGATGCTGATTTTCCAAAAGTATGATTTTGGAATACTTTGTGAAGCACTTTTTTATATTTCTGTGTTTAAAAAATGATGGGAAATTATAAAGAAGGAATCATTTCATTCGACAAAAAAACAATAATATAAATATGTCTTTCATCTGTAGGTTTGTTTGGCGATTTACAAAGGGGTAGGACGTAAATTTCACCTACATTATGTAAATTTTAATGACGAAAGTGTGCATTGTGACTTAGATGGACTAGATCGAGCAGCTTGTCTTAGTGTTGTCGCATTAAAACAAGTCGATAGAGTGAGTTTCTTTTTACTTAAAGATTTTATATAAGTTTTTAAAATCTATTGAAGCTGTTCAAAAGTGAGGTTCACCAAAATCATTCATAAGTAATTTACTCACATGATAGAAATGTTTCGCTTACAATATTTTGAATGCACTGTTTTATTATTTGGGTTTTTTCTTGAAAAAATTATTTAGGATGCATTGTTATTATGCTATGAAAATCGATGTGTTGTAATCAATCAGAATGGAGTTGTTAAGTCGTCTCGTCTTTCGCCATCACAATTCAAATTTGGTTTTCAAATTGAAAATCTTGTATCACTTTCAGACTCAATTCTTGCTTTTTATTCACATGGCGTACAGGTATAAAATAGAATTGAAATGTTTATCATTTCTAGCGAACATCAGAATTTGAGTTATAATAATACTGCAAAATAAGGAAAGTATATGATAGAATAATAGTAGAAATGGTAGAAATGATGGAGAACTTCTCAGATATTTAACTTCAGGGTCGTGCATTTGTTGACGGTTCAATTACGCAAGACATCAATGATCCAAATAATATATATCAGGTTGTAGGAAGTTTTTAATTTAATCATTGTAATTAATTGAATTGTTCAAAATTATGCAAATGAGATATTTGTACTTCCAGATTGATAGTTTTAAAACGGAGAGAAACATCGGCAGCTACAGATTTATGTGATTTATGTATATTGACTGGTCATGAAAGTACTCTGGCTGGTTAATGGCCTCTTGCTACAAACTAGCTAGGTCATTCAAGCTAATAAGCTGTAGTTTTGGTATTTTAGTTTGTTAATTTCTTCATCAGCGATTTCTCCCTCGTTCAAGGAAATCATTTAAAATTGTTCGAGGCTTCAATTTTGAATTGTAATTCGAAATAATTAACATATATATAATTGTTCCGCATACGACGATAATTAAAACTTCATAATTTCTGGTGTTGTAAATAAATTTCGTTTTAAAAGAAATTTCAAAACAGATAAGATAAAATTGCAAAATTCATTATGTGATTAAGCACCTACATTGATACTTTACATTTTGCTTTAGAAATTGTTTTCATTTTTTTCTTATTTCTACTATAATTGTCTTGTGATAATAAGTGTTGTGACAACACTTTTTTTCGTGCCATTCATTTGGTTAATAAAAAATTAGATCAGTCGTGGGAGTTTGAATAAAATTATCATGGAACGCTGTGAAATAATATTTATGTTAAAATCATTAAAGCAATGAAAGCCATTGGTTTAATAACTGAAATTGATGGTAACATGAGATCTTTACCTACTTTTAGTATCTTGTTATTTGAAGGAACCTTTTTAAATATCAGTTCTTTTTACTATATTCATCTTCGCAATTTTTCTGTATTTTTTTTCTCATGGAATAGTATTTTCATGCATTGTTTAATTTATGCAATCCTTTTAACTGTATTGATTTTTATATAGATTTCCTATAAAACTAAAATTTCAGGTCTGGAAATCTATTTTCGGATCAATTCTCCGATTGAGATTGAATATTTCACGTTAAGTATCTCCGAATTCTCTAGGACTAAATTCTTTTGTGGTAGGAATTTGATGACATCATTTCTTGATTATACTCATTGTCAAGTACTCATATATGATCATTACCGCAATTAACTCCCAGTTTTTTTTTATCCATTTTTTTCCAATTGAAAATTCTCATTTTACATGAGATTGTTCATCAGTATTTGTTATCCTTTATGTTTTGAAATAAATTATTCAAATAACATTAAACCTAACTTCATCTAATTTAATCTAGATTGGTAATCATGATCTCGAATTAGAATTCAAATAGTGTTAAAATCAAAAAATATATCTAGAGGGGCTCAGATGAAATCAAGATTCAAAAGTTAACTTAGTTCACGATCTTTACAAATAAAGACAGAAAAACGGGTTATTTCCTCATCCACATTATATTTCATATTTATTCAGAATTCATTTCCCCTATTCAGAACGCTTGCTTCCAGAACTGTAACTTCTTTCTGGATGTAGCGAGAGTTTTCCGCTAGCTGGAAAAGATTATTCAAAAGTTGCTAAACGAATTAAAATCAGTGCTGGTGACACTGTTTATATCCAACGTTGGGTGCATAAACTGCTCTATTCTTTATACAGTTTCAAGCTTGTAGATTTTCTAGATATGGTTGGGAATTCTATCACTTAATGAAATAAAAGACGATAGATATGATAGGAGCAAATGAAACAGATATGACGGAAAGAGTATTCATAGAACAAATTTTAAGTATTTTGGAAATTAAAAATGCAAAGTAAGTTGGTATAATACACTAGTTAATTACTGATTAAACGAAGCCAAGAGACTGGGCAAGATGTCTAGTCTTCAGTCTTGAAAAAAAAATCAAGTATATGTATCAGATCAGATAACTTTGATAAATTCTAAACTAATAAAGAGGGAACAGCTTTAAAAATTATCTGGAATACGGGAAGGTAAGATTTGTGGATTTCAAATTTCTTACAATTTAAATCTTAATGCCTCGTTTGTAAAGTTTGATGATGACGAATAAAAATAGTGCCAAAAATAGCAGTAAATGTTATTAACAAGCCAAACATAGACCAAACAGACATCGAATGACCATAAGCTATTGTTGAAAGTAATATGGAAAGTATCTGTCGTAGCGTCATCATCACCGCAAATATCACAGGCCCAAATCGTTCAATGATAGCATAAATTACAATCTGGAAGAAAAGTTCATGATACCAACTCCTCAGAAAAAAAGAAAAAAAAAAAAAGAAACAAGGATTCAAATCTTTTAATGATTTGAACAAAAAAAGCATATTACATGCTTTAATTTCGAAGATTATATAATAGATGTAATAAACTAGAAATATTTGTTAAGAAGATTACTAACAGATCTACTAAAGCAATCTGAATGAAATCTCAACATCTAATGAGAAAATTACGCAAAAATTAAGGGCAAATTTGGATTGAAATAGCGATTTCTAAAAATCATGTTTTAGCACAGATGATTCCGACAGAATAGTTAATAAACCACGACATAAATAACTGAAAAAAGAGTGCAGGATTTCTGATGAGGAAATACTGAACCAGTCAACAATATGAGAATTTCAAATGCGGAAAGTAACAGAAAGTAAGTTTTCCTCATTTTTCATTCTCTTGAAAAAAAGAAAAAAAAAATGAATAAACCTGTCCTAAAGCGCCTGATAAAGATAACAAACATATGTCTCGGCCAAATCCTTCATGAGTTGCTAAAAAACGAAATGGTGAAAGAAAAGTTCCTTGTTCGATAAGTGTCACAAAGCACAACATCATACTGAACATATTTACACCAAACATCATCTGAAGAATAACAAATGGATGAACACGATTTGAACTAAAATTTAATATTTATAAACAAAATGATTGTATTTGTCAAGTAATTTCTTTTTTAAAAGACAAATTTTCATTGCATAGTTCCGATTATTTACTTTGTTCTTTATTTTCAATATCATCTATGGATAAAATTTATTGAATTTAATGGTAATTTTACAGTTCAGTAAAACAACATCGGGAAGACATATTTCAAAGCAGTATAACTTCCTAACATAACGAAAGCTAAAACAATAGAGCTTATTTAAGTTACATATTATGTCAACTGTCAATATTCAAGTAATTAAGGATAACCTGCTTCGAGTTATGATTCCATAATTTTTTGTTCAAAAAAATTATTTAATTGAGAACCTGATATTTGGAAATTCGTGGTCGAACATCAAAGAGTTTCTTCTGCCAGTTCAAAGTGAAAGCATCAAATAAAAGATAACCGGACATCAAACAGATTCCAGAAACAGTAGTCATACGATCGGAAGATGAAACTACTATAACGTGATGAAATTACCAGCAATACCCATAAACATTCTTATAAAGAATCATAAAAGTACAAATAACATTTCATCATACTAATCCCAGTTCTTGCAAAGCTTTTTTGTATTTACAGTGGAGAGACAAAGCACTCCACGAAGACAGCCAAATGCATGTTATCGGTTGAATCTATTCAATTTGTTTATTTTCTACTTCGATTTCTCTTTTCCCATTTAATGCATCTTTTTTTTTTTCTTTTTAAGAAAGCCATAAAATAGATAAAGCTTACTCATTTTCAAGAGAAATCATTTGCTCATTTTATCCATTTCATGAAATTATCGAAATTTTTTCAATCAAAAATTTTTTTTTCTTCTTATCACTAAATTATTAAACGTGTTTTAAAACGTACGACTAGATCCAAGTCCCTTAGAACTGTTTGAGAGAAAAAACAATGATGCTCCAAATGCAAGCATAATAGCACAAGCACATTCACCATATCCATAACGTTCACTTCTGACAATGAAGCCCATTACCATCGTTGGTAGCACTTTTGATGCCTTGCAAACTGTCTCAAAATATTTCATTCTACAAAATTTGACTAAAAAAAAGTTGACATTTTATTTCTCAGATCGTAAAAACGAATTCCTTTTTATTGCATATTTAGGCGGGGAATTATTATTGTATCAAAAGTCTTGGGTGAAACTCAAATTATTTATTGATTAATTGAGTTTCACTAATTTCTAGTTTCTGAGAAGTACCTGAGTTGGAAATGAAACGAATTTCAGTGCTTCATACTGGCACCATGATGAAAGCGTATTAGAAAACGATGTAAACGAATGTTTATAAAACGGTGGGACGTGAGGCGGTTCTCTATAATGAATTATCAATTTTGAATCTCTAAAATATTTCACCATTTCAGTAATTTTAGGTTCACAATTTGTTAACTATAAGGCTTCTGCGTAAGCTTCTGTTATTGTTATATTTTTATCATATATTATTGTTTACCGCTACAAATTTTTTAAACCGTAAAGTTTGCATACTATCCAACGAATTTTATGAAATTTTCCACAGCTAAAAAAATAAATAATGAAAAAACTTTTTCCAGTTCGAAATCAAATAAGCTGCACACAGAATAATAGCAAAAACACGATTCATGAAAACAAGAAATTGAGTATTTTCAAATTTGCTTAACCGATGATCCACAGTTGATAAGTAGGCCTGGAATAAAAACAATCAATTCTCTCGGCGTTAGTATTTGAAAAACATTTGAAGCAAATATCTAAAAACAGATCATTTTAACGAGAATGATTTCATCTATCTAATTTTCTTTTTTTTTTTTTCAAATTACTTTGTTTCTTCATTATAGTACTTTATGCATATTCTCTGTAATTTATGCAGAAAATATATTTATGCTAAAAGCAAAACATGGATGCGTTAAATAGTCAACATGAAAATCCTACAGAGTTGAATTAGAAAGTTCAAATATTTCAGTCCGATTGTGAAATAAAAGCAACCTTCTGAATAAACATTAATCAAAAATCAATCAGTTAGAACAAAATTTAAAACCTGTGTCATAATCCGTTCTTGAATATAACCCATTAAAACAAGAGTGATTAGGAGACTTAAGAAATATAAAATAAGATGGAGAGATTCACGGCGGAGATCTTTTTTTTGTGAAACGACTGAGGTCATTTTTATAGAATCAGAAATTATCAATTCATACTCGGATTTTCCAAGCGCAAATCTACGCAGAAATGAATGAAACAATGTTGCAGACTCGAAACCATTTTCTGGAAAAAAAAGTCTTTTATAAATGTAATAAATTTGTTATGTTCTATTGAATGATAATTTTAACATATTATTTCATCATAAACTCATTTCGAATGATATATGATGTTTCATCAAAACATTCCTTACCATCAGTTCTTCGACGAACATAAAAAACCATGAGAACTATAGGAATCGAAACAGTCCCATAACTCAAAAGAATGAAAAAAAACCGAATGAGCCAAAAATCGTTTGAGTAGGATTCAGTCATGGCTAAAAAAAAAATTTCATTTAATTGGTAGAAAAAATCATCCGAATAATTTGAATGAGTAAATCATAATTTTTGTCTAATTGAAACAATAATGCTGATTTCATTTCGATTACCGCTTCTCGCTTCTTTTTTGATTATTACGATTGCATTTTTTAATAGTAACATTCTTGCTCAATGTCATGCCAATTATTTGAAGTTAGGAAAAATTTTATTTGTACCAGAGCTTATCATATAGTTATTTAAATATATCATTTTCAGTGGAAAGAAACTTATCGACTATCCATCAGAAATATTTCCTATGTTGAATTCAATAAATTTCTCTGATTATTCAAGTAATTTTTTTTATCTCCATCCAAAAAATAAACACTAAAGATCTGACATGAATATAAAATTACATATGGATAACTTTTATGTTCACTCTCGTTCTTTTATCATAATATTATCGTACGAATAATTCTCATGCTGCTCAGTATCTTTTTTTGGCATAGTATAATCATATGTATAAACATAAGCACGATTAGCTCAATATTCTAATTCGTGATGAAGGATACGAAATACTACCCCAAATGAGTAAGAAATTTATTGACACCAAAAAACTCAATCTTAGGTTTGTCATTCTTCGAGTAATATTTCAACAGCGATAAATATTCGTAAATCAAAGCCTTTTTTTCATCCCTTCTTTTCCAAAAAAACCAATAAAACTCGAAAATAGCACAAGCAAGAGACTTCCCAAAATTTTCTAACCAGCAATTTCGGGCGATTTGAAATATATCGAAAATAATTATTACAATACACGAATGTTATTTTTTTTTATTCATGCTGCAAATGTTTAGACATTTTAGATAGTTAAATTTCGATAGAGCAACTTACTGCAAATACGCCTTTAATATATATCAGTAGGAAAGACAAAATAAAAGGAATAATCACTTTATTATATATTATCGCTCCTTTGTTGTAATTTATTTCAAGTTTGCCCTGAAGAAAAGAAGAAATAACAATACAACAGTTTTAACGGATAATTGAATTTGTAGTTCACTTGTGAAATGAAATAAAAAAAAAAGAAGAAGCACTCTACCACTCAGTAAAAAATGCCTTATTTGAAATGCCCATTCAAATAATCGCCCACTTTTAAATTGTCTTATCGTTCCAGTCAACTTCGAGAATAGCAATAAACAATGCAGTGACTCTTTCTCCGATTTCTCTTACCAAATTCACTGCATTTATTGAATCATTAAAATTGAATTAAAACTCGCCCAACTGTACTAGTCTTTTTTGAAGTATGAAATACTTTTTTTTAATACGCTCTACATATATAATAAGGCCACTGTAACCAAAAATCAATCTTATTTTTGATATAAAAAAATTTGAAATGGTGTTATTACACAAAAATACTAGAAAACGAGATACTTAAGATTCTATGATATTATGATTTCGATGATCTTTCTATGATATTATGATTTCGATGATCATAAAAAATGATCAATTTTAAATTCAGCTCAAAAAAAGGACCTACAAATCAGTAAATTTTTTTTTCTATCCCACTCAGCCAGTTCATCAATAACAATTATTATCACTCAATCTACAGATCAATAGAATCTGTTTTTGCTTCTATTTGTAGTCTTATGAATCAGACATTCCTGCTACTTAGCATTACCTGACGTTTAACATCCCTCTCCTAATACAGCAGTTTTCAACTGCTTTGTAACACAAAATCTAATTATTTCGATATTTATTTCCTTAGATAGAGTGGAGCATATCCATGGAAGACCTGATTTTTTAAGATTTTCCAGAAACCTACCCATATGGTAGATGATTTTCATAAACTCTTTGCATTTCCTTCATCTGTCATCTTCATAAAACCATCAAAAAAGATTGAACTGACAGAAACAACCAGTCATCATTGTTGTGTTGCAACCATCATATTTCATTCCCTAGATCAATTATTGAAATGTGAATCAGGAAGCTTATAATTTTGATATAAATTAAAAAGAATCCACCCAAATATTAATCTCAAGTATCAAGCAATCCTGAATTTTTAAACCCCAGAAAGATTATTTCAACCGAAATACGTAACTTAGCGTTGAAAATTCTAAGAGCAAAAACAAAATTTTTATTAAGAGGTAAGCCAACATATACAAACCGACAGTTACGCTGATCAACAGGGTAAAATGTACACGAAAACATAAAGAAATAAATGGAATGAAAGAAAATTACTTTTCATTTGAACAGTCTCAAATGTGACACGTCATGTACTAATAGCTTCTTTGATTAACATATCAAAAGTTACACAAGCTTATTTGTCAGATTTAGGTTATCATAATTATTGCAAAAGAGTCAATATCAAAAATAATGTGATATTTTTCGCTAAATGATACAGCATCTCTGAGACTAGTTTCAATAACCAAATTAAATCTTTAAAAATCGTAAATTTCCATCATTGTATGAACTGATATCAAAGTAAATAAATTCATATTGCCTATCTAACAGAATCAAAAACAGTGAAATAAAACAATTTTTGTGATTTCTGAATATTTGCTGTAAAATAACAATGAAGTCAGCATAAAATCTGCCTATTTTTGAAACGACGAATTCGCTACAAAAATTCTAGAAATGCCCAACTACAACACTCTTTTCTTTATAATAAACATTGTTCGATTTATATATGTCTAAAACTTGCAATAATACGAGAAAATATGTCACAACGTGGCAAAAAATATTGAAGCCTGCCTGAGTAAGAATTTATTTCATCGATTATAATGAAATAAATATATGGAGAATTCGACATATACTTAAGCAACAAAACAAATCCAACAAGATTTCTTTCGATTTTTTGAATACGTGTGAAATTTGGTCGATATATACAAGCATTTCATTGAAAATGAAACAATGCAACCTGAAGATGAATGTAATGATATATGGCAAGTTATTTCGAAAAACAAATGAATTTTTTTTTTCTCTCATTTCGAAAAACAAATAAAATAATCATTATCTCTTACCTATTATTCTTTCTTGTGCAATACTGAAGATTTCTCAGAGTTTAAATCTGAATCATTATCTTCCGATTCATAACTTGAGTCAGAATCACTATTCGATGATGACGAGGAAGATGTCGATATGTCGGTATCTGAATCATCCTCGCGCACTTTTTTTTCCCTTTCTGTTGCCTCGTCTTTGATATCATTGTCTTCTACATTTCTGTCAACATCTTTTTCGACTGGCAAAGCTATTTGCGTAAGTTTTTCCTTCCATCTTTGAGCAGCTTCGAATAATTTCATGCTTCCCTTTGAAGCTAGAATGAAATTATACTGACCGTCAATAAAGAATACATATACCCTAAATATAAATACAACAATGCAGGAAAATGAAATATGAAAAATTCTGCAAAAATATTTATAGTAAGTCTTGCAGTCAAAATAATATCTTACTTTGTTCGTCTGGAAATATATAATCAAAATATTCCTCCCAGCCAGCATCCACACCGTCCTCGGTCTGAATTTGACGACGCCTTTTCACTTTTTTTGGCATTAGACGAGAAACCTGGAAAATTGTCGCAGTGACTTTTAAATTTACCAAGGAAGAGCATCAATTAGTCAGAAATGATAAGACGAAAAATTTAGAAGTCATAACGAGAAGGGAATCCGCTAAAACTAATCATACAAAGTAACAACAAATTTAATAGACGACAAGTTTCCCAATGCTTTGGTTATCTTTCCATTACATTGTATGTATAATAATGTAATGAAAGAAGCTCAAATTCTATTGTAATCTCGATATAGATAAAATATAATGATATAGTCATATTAGGCATGTGTGGATGATTTAGAAGGGCTAATAAACATTTATGAAATCACCGGAATTTAACTATGGTCAAAATTTGCTCCAGTAGCAAATTAAACAAATCAAAGAGGGTCTTTGATATAGACAAAAAAAAAAACTTCATTTTTAAAATGATTTAAATTGTAACTATAAGCTAAAAATTCTAATCAAAAATTATAAAATGCAAATCTCTTGGAATAAATGTACGAAGTATGAAACATAGTTAAATGGAGATAATTTAACCGACTAGTTTAGATTAACTGCCATGAAAATATTATGTTATAAATATTTTTGGAATCAGTAAAATTCCTACTGCTGCTGCAGAATCCTCGTCACCGTGTTTAGTTTCAAACAACATCCATGATTCGAGCAGTAACAATCTTTCTTCTTTTTCGCTACTTGCTAGATTTCTATTGGCACGTTCGTATGTCTTGCGTGCACCCTCCACATCACCTATCAATAATTCAAATTCCGCTAAACTTATCCAAACCTGAAAAAGTTATGAAGGAAAAAACTTTATTCGAGTTATTTTGGAATTTCGTTCGACTCTGACGAATCGAAACTGAACTTGATTTATTAATAATTTTTTCTGACTATTCCCTTCCCATAAATCATTGATATTTGTTTAATATCAAGAGCTTTTAAATGATTGACAGGATTATGCAATGATATAGTCAGAAATTCGTCAAACTGATCAAAAATCAAAAATTATTAATTTATGCAATGAACCTGTTAACTTGTACCATGTAGATTAGCTCCTTTAAAACAGTAAGATTTTATTTGCTCTGTTCTATTTCTTCAATTTTTAAACCCAAAATCAGACAAAGAAGGATGAAGCGAGATAAAAAAAAAGATCTGAAATTGAACACATTCGAGAAGAATATGTTATATTTGAAAAAAATGCGAAAGAAACCAGTTTAAATATCGAAAAATCCGATTAATAAATGTTACTTTTATGTGGTTCGTCCGTTCCAAAAGACTACTGTACAACTGGCGAGCTCGGTCATATTCTTCTTGACTCACTTCGAAATCAATGAAGGCTTTCCACAAGACCTACAATAAATTTTGATTTAAAGTTTTTAAAATATTTTTACTACTTACCAGCAAAATTCTTCTATTTCTCCAAAATTATTTTTCTAAATGAAGAAGGTAATTCATGAACAAACTTCAGGCATATCTAATGCAGGCTGTTGTATAGCCAATGCAAAAATTGCGCGTGCACGGTCAACGTCGCCGAGAAGCGTTTCCATTTCAGCAAATTTAATCCAGGTATTACTATTTTCTGGAGCATATTCCAGAAATTTTCCATATAAAATCCGACATCGATCAAATTCACGTAATTGCAATTCAAGATCTATGTAACTTCGGAAAAGTTTATTTCGAGGACACATTCCAATTGCATTTCCCTATAATTTACCAATTTTAACTGCAAAAATATAATTTTCAAAGCAAAATTGCATTTATTTATTGCATGTTATTCAGCAATATTTCGAAAAAGTTTTAAGTTTTCTATTTCAAATTTTATTTCAATTTGATCTTAATTTATTAACTCCTCATATAATTTCTCATAATTCTATAAGATAATAAAATAGAATTTTAAATGAAGAATAATTAAAAATTATTTTAAAACGCACCATTATTTTACGTGCATCAGATAAGCAAAGTTGTCGCACTTCGAAATAAGCAAACATCACCCATATCTTTGAAAAAGTGAATTTTTTATGAGGAATGACTTGTAAGCAAACTTTGTAAACATCTCGTGTCTTCTCTATGTCACCAACATCCAATTCTTGGTAAAGCGCATAATTAATCCATAAATAAATGTACCGCCGCCAATACCTATCCAAAAAATAAAACAATTATTTCAACCGAAAAGTCAGCTTCACTGTCGGAATCGCTTCCAAAATAGCCGTTTTTTCTCAATGTATTTTAAATTAAATGTTTATTAATCATTTTATCTGAACGGTTTCTATAATATTGACGATTTTTCTTTAACATTATCCGTTAATGTATGCCCGAAAAAATTTCCCAGTTCTTTAGCAGAAACGAAATGCGAAATGTAGTTTAACAATTCCAAATATACAAACCATAATCTACTGAATTCGTATCTATACCATTTATTCAAATCACCAATTAAATTAAAAAATACCTCTTTTCAGGTTGAAGCGGTACATTGGCTATTGCTCTCTCAAATGTATCTTCCATCTCTTCACGATCAATTTTCTCATTTTGTAATAAACGAATGTAATCAAACCAGGCATCGTAATTATACGAATTCTCGGCAATTTGCTGAAAGAAACCTAATTACACAAAAATAATTAATACTTTTAAAAAAGATTTCGGATTTATCTGTTACAATTCAAAAACATATTTTATAAAAATCGATAATTCCATCAAGTACTACCATTTTTGCAGTTCTTTATTCAAGATTATTAACCTCTTCATACTGATGGCGCCGCTTACTAACAATTACATTTTCGATCCCCGCTCTTTCACCATACTTTTTTTCGTGAATGGTGTAGAATTTAAATATTTCGCCAGTCCGATCAGCCGGAAGGTGATCTAATCCATATCTGCAAAATCACATGAAAAAATACCAAAGAACAATTTCACTCATAATTATAACTGACTTAAATTAATCAATCCAAATGCAGTCTAAATTTAACTACTGTCAATAATCCGAATCAAACTTTGTAGATATATCAATGAAATGCGAATCATTTAAAAAATCCCGCTATACCTGTAAATAACCCTTGATCTCTCATGCTCCTTCTGTCGCTCTTCAAACTGAGCAAATGCAATTAGCAACACTTCATTCAAATTTTCCTCGCCAAAATATTCCAATGCTCGTTCATAAACCTAAAGCTAACAACTAATGAAGAAAATAATAATAACTGCATAATTTCGCGAATAGTGATTATAATTTTTTGATAAATTTTACGAAATTAAATTATTGCTTCGAACTATCAGTGAAGCTTTTCATGCAATCTTTTAATACATTGATTCTTTGAAGCATAACATATTAGATAATTATTGATCACAATGCTTAAACGTACGGCGATCCATTTTCGTCATTATTTTTTCTCTATAACTAGCAAACATATCTCTCAAACGGTTTAACGAAAATCGCAATCTATCCAAAACACTTACAGCACGGGCATTTCCAATATAGCCGAATCTTTCTTCAAATTTTGCATAACGCAACCACTGCTTCACATCGTGTCCGTGAACATGAAGAAAACGCTGCCAAATAGTACGCGCACGATCAATTTCTTTGTAGCGCAGTTCAAAATTGACATATGTTTGCCAAGCTTGCTCTGGTGGTTCCCATTCCATCCAGCGTTCGAATACCTAAGCTATGCTACATAAAGTATGAATCATAGAAAATCTATCTTGACGATTTATGCATATGGAATAAGTTTATCCCTGCTCATTTTCATGAATGCTCCCAATAAATACTTGCGAGTATCGATCTTTTATAAATTAAATGGGGACATTCAGGCTTAAATAGCAAAAGATTCTACTTGTCTTGCTCCAGGTATATTTCCGATCAGTTCTTCCATGTATGAATATTTCAACCAGAACTGTGTAGCTCGAGGCAAAATAGTGACTCCTCTATCCCAAATATTTCGAGCATGATTAATTTGTTTGTTCCTAAAATCTTATAAACATTGAACTCAATTTACAGCCGCTTCAATATAATGAGTAGTGACATATAATAGAGCTTCACATATCAAAGTTAAGCTGCTATTCTGTGAAAATTGAAAAATTTACCTCATTTCCATCTCCGCATATTGTAGCCATAATGTGATAGAACGATGATCGGTATCAAGTGCGCGCTCAAACACTGAACGAGCTCTTTGCATTTCACCTATATTTTCTTCCCATTTTGCATATTTTACCCAGTTTGCTATCTGCGAACGATTTTTACGGATGTTATCTTCGAATTCCTTCCTGAAAGTTTTCAAGCATAAATTTGTCCTTACAGTATGTTTCACAATAGTAATTCAATGGTGAAAGTAACATTAAAACTTCATAAAGTTCTGATTCTGAAGGTTTGAAATTCGCAAAATTTTATTTCCTAATGCCTAAATTTAAAAATTCGGGATGAAAAGTGTAATTTGACGATAACTTTATCGATACGTACCTACGTTTCCTCTGATATTCGGCTAGTTCCTCCGGATCCGATATTTTAGTTTTTGGCGGTGGTGCAACAATTTCTAAATCACGTTCTTTTGCTTCACGTAACAACTGCTCCGCTGTTATTTGTAGAGCTGCTGGAGCCTGAAAAACTGACAGAAGTGTACTGAATGTTTTTACGTTTGCAAAACAGTTCAGTAAATAAACAAATAAATAGAATCACCACTACTTCTTAACTAAAATTCGAAAATAAAAACTGTAAGCTTCTAATTGCAAGGATCGTACAAAGATTTCATATGCTAATTCTTAAGTTCAACTGAAATTAACAACTGCAAATGAAATTAAATCAATCGTTGAAGAATTAGTTTTTAGCAATGACATACTTTGTTTTTTACTTTAGCTGCTTTCTTTGGTAGCCGCAATGGCTTATTACCCGGCATTTCTTCGAAATCATCCATCATTTGGACCTAAAAAAGAGCACAAAAACTTTAAGATGTTGCTCCTAGAGATAAAGTCTAGGCCGTAAGTTCTCAAATAACGACCCGCCGCAATCAAGCTCACAATTCCAAACTTGCTTCTTTGTTGCAATCCTTCGCCCAGCAAATCGGTTTCGCACAACATCCAAGCAGAACCCCATCTCTGCACTTCGCTCTGCATCAACGGCCCGAGTCGTTACGAAAATGTCGATCCCACTGTGGGACATGAAGTTAGATTTACAGCAACTCAAAACATGGGGGATCTGTAAATGTGATTTAACAAAGAGGAAATGGGAGCAGATATTGTACCGGATAATCGTATATTGTCAAGCCTTAAACACACCAGCTAAATCGTGCCGTACCATCGGTTTTGCAGCAGAACTCACTTTTCTGACATTTGTTGGGGGGAAAAAAGCCTATTTGATTTGCAATCCGGATTGGAGATCTTTTTGATGTAATGAATCCACTAGGTCAACAATAGCTTTTACTAAATTTATACGACATTGTAAATAATATCGCACTTTGCAATAGTAAACAATAAGAATGAACAAAACACGATAAATACAATACTAACAATGGCCTTCAGTTGAATTGTTGCTCGTTTCGATCGAGTTTCTCGAATTGTTGCTGTTGAAGCATCGAATTGTGTCTTTGTGGATCTGTCGTGTTGAGTGAAACTGTCATATAAAGTTAGTACAAAACTGCCCCCGTTAAAAACCGTTCGAGAGAATTTTTCCCAAAAGGAGAGTGCTCCTTTCATAAATCCGAACCTTATATATTCTTTCGGAGCTTCTCCTTCTTTCCTGACCACTCTCGTCGCTTTGTTTATTTGTTAATTGGAGCACTTTGACGGTAAAAATTTTCATCGCTTTGACGGAAAACATGTTTATCTTTAGTTGTTTTGGCGGTTCATTTGGAATTATCGCCACGCTTCTTGACCTCAAACTTGGGCAATCAAACCATCTTTCGGAATTTTCCGACACCATTACGAACTTTTACCGAAAACACAGTTACTCATCAATCTGTCGCAGTACAGTCCAACAATTGTAAAATCTCTTTTATTCAATGCCGATTCAAAGACAATGATAATAAAGAATATTCCTATTCAAATTCATAATGATATTAAAAGGTAATGGAATTAAAATATGAATTCTTTTCCGATAAAAGAAAGATTCAAATATATTAGCAACATTAGGTCATTTAGAAAGACAATGAAGAAATCTGAAAATCTAATTCGAATCCACGTATAAGCTCTTGTCAAAAACAATAACAGTGAAGGGAACATTTAGTAGAATCTTATTAAAATATCGCATTTTGATAGAAAAAAGTGGCAGTGATTATTTGGATAAGAAGGCACAAGGAAAAAAAATGGACAATAGGATGATGATGTTCTTTAAAAATCATAAAGAGATCTAAATTTTAATAAAAACGCTGATTAAGATAAAAAGACGGATCGATAAAAAACTTTAGAGAGTCATCGCACTACTGACAACAAAAATCATAACATCAGTATTGACGCGAAAAATTCTTTAAAAAGAGAATTTGACATTCGAAATGATGACAGAAAAGCCCGATTGCTTCCTTATGCATTGGCTCGTGTCAATTCGAGTTCGGTGTCCATATAACAAAGGCGTCGTGTGACACGATTCCAATCGACATTTCCACCATCCAGGATTGGTAAATGCTCCTTGCCGCCAACACGTCGTCTAGAGCATAAATATTAATTTATATGACCATTCTCATTTTAACCACTTAAATCCGGAATTAAAAACGAATTAGTAATCTTTATAATTATAAATACATAAGTAAAGGTGTGGAATCCTTTTTGATCAAATATTTTTTTGCCATGCAAAAAAGGCATTGAGACAGAAATTCGAACAGCATAAATAATTACAACATAGCCTTGAAGTTGTTACGCCCTCTTTTAGCCCATTCATCCGCCTGATAAATTGGTTCTGGAATTGAAACTGCTTGATTAACAATTTGATGAGTAAAGCACAGAGCCATCATTAATGACTGTGCTTCATCCATGGTTAAATTTGCTTCATTGATAGGCATCGAATAAGCAGGCAACTTTCCGGTACCCTGAAATCCATAAAATTTATGAAATTCTTGTAAGATGAGAGATTCAATTCGATTATCTCATCTTTACTACGGTCATCATGCCTTACATTAGAGTTTTATACAGGAGAGTGTTAGTCATGACCAAACTACCAGTACACTTGGAATCTAATTTATTCTTAAAATCTCCTATCAGAAGGAAGACCTTTATGATTTTATGAGATTGCATAAAAAATTCCGTGGTATCTGGACGCGTAATATCTCTGTCAATCACTGTCAATGGCAAACAGTTTTCCAAAGAGCGACCTAAAATTCAGATATATTAGAAAAATTCAAATAATAATATATTGGTATAACTTCCTATATTTTTTTTATTCGAAATTCTTCAAAATTTCAAAACTTAATGAAATTAACCATTCTCAATTGCAAAACGCTTGTTGTGTCTCTTGCAAGCAATGATGCATACTATATTCGGTGAGTAATTATCGATTCCAGCTTTCGCTTTTCCAAAATTACGCATTCCTTGACGAATGGCTTCTATTTCGTCTTCCATTACCTTAAATATTTTAGATGTATATATATATATATATATATTTTATGACTCAAGATTTCGGCTATATATATATATATATATTGCCGAAATCTTGAGTCATAAAATGCTACTTTATATAAAGACACGGCAATAAGTAAAAAAATAAAATGAACAAAGTTTTTAAGGGCTCACCATTCTGAACTGCCCCTCTGAAACGCCATCACGTGTGATAATCACAGTTTCGGGAAGCATACCATTACGATTGCGACAAAAGAGACTCAAAATCCAGTATATCCGCTCTTCCAAAATGGAGCTGGTTACTTGTTCTTTACGAGGTTCTTGGAATGAATAATCACCAATGAATGTTTCCGGACAAATTGCTCCGTTAAAACTAATCTGAAAATCAATAATTACTTCATCCATTTTATGGAATTCAGTGTTCCACTTATTTATCTTCTTTCAAAATTCTCGACTGCTGTGGTATATTATGAATAGAAGAACGTACTCCAAGAACGCTCGGCTGTGTAGGCGACATCCGCATTCTTCTTTCATGTTTTGGTTGAGGTTCTGGATGACATACGTCATAACCAATTATAAGAGTCTTTCCAGTTGAAATCCATTTATTGGTTCTGAAAAACACCGTAAAACAATACATTAAATTAGTTCCTGAACTATGTAAATTCGTTAAAATATGTGCACTGTTCAACAATGAACTTAGTTATAAACTCAAGTTAAAAAATGATTTGGAAAATGTAGATTTTTGTGATAAAATACACATACGCAAATGATTCCGGTACAATGCCATAACATTGCCCGAAATTCTTGCAGTTCAACTTGTTGATGATGTTTTCCAACGTGGCAAGTTTTTTTGGTGCTTCACGAGCTCTCAATCCATGTATGTGTTGCGTGATTATGCGATGAAGAGCTTCATATAATTTCAAATCATCTGAAAGGATTTCTGAATGCAAAAGTTTTATTTAGGACTACGAGAACACTTAAGTTTATAGAAGGAAGTTCTCATTTTCGTGCGATTTTCAAATTTTCGGTTCTCTGAAAATTACTTTATAAAGTGTATTAAATATTTAAATGGTGAAAGAAACCATGAGTATCATCACGGGAATCGATATACAACACAAATGCTCGTTCATTTGGATAAGTTTCGTGAATTTGCTTAAAATAACTTTCCAATTGTTCAAACTGCACATTTTTAATGACAGGATCCACCATCTTTATGCCTTTCTTGTAACATTCGCGAACCAAAACTTTTGCAAATGTTCTGAAATTCCATTAATGACCTTACCACCGACATACATTCAATGCAATTGACATTTGCAAATATCGATTATCAGTAACAAATGATCTTCAAATTCACAAAATAATGGATTTAATCGCCATATTTAAGAACTTACGCAACTATATCCCCATCTCTCGCGTCATCATAAAATATGAACCAGCAGCGAAGTTGTGCCCCAATTAAATATTTCTTTCCAATCATTCGCCAGTTTGCCTACAATAAAACAAAACGTGATTTTTTTGGTTTAAAAATTTCAAAATCACAATATTCTTACATTTTTACTGTCGATGTCGATGACAGCTGTCCCACCTTGCGTATTGGAATACTGTACTTTCGGTGCGAGACGACGGTGGCCTTCGACCTGAAATTAATATGACCGAAAGACCACTGAAGAAAAAATGAACTGAAGAGCCAAAAGAAAGTGAAAAACTTACAGTGAGTGGAGTCGAACTAATTCGTACTCCAAAGGCGGCTAGAAATGGATTATAATGTATCGTCTCATCTAAGTCAAGTGCCTGCAAATTTCGGGCGATGTCGCGGAAACGCACGTGCGGAAGCATGGCACATTCCTATAAAACACTTATTTGCAATAAATCAGCGAATTTGCCTAAAGCTAGTAGAATAGCTAAAAATATATATATTGGCTCCACCAATGTTTGCACTGATTATGAAGCAAAATTCAGAAAAATTCTAATCCATAATCCACCAGTTATAATTTCAAATTTGTATGTCATTTACATTCTTTACCACATAAATAAATCATACTTTTATCGCATCTTTCATTTGTAATGGTGTCTGCTTGCTCAATGGCACGCGTTGGCAAGGTGCGACTTGCAATACTTCAATTGGGAAATATGAAGTGCCAAAATTCGTGACTAAACGGACCGCTGGCCAATCCGCCCTTAAACAATTTTACAATTAAATCGGTTAATAACTTGAAAAAAAAATGATACATTTTACATTGAATTAAAAATTTTAAGTGAAGTAAGTGAAAACAATTACATGGTTGTTTCTTTCAATTTTTTTCTATTAATATGCAAGCGGTTTGAAACATGTAACTTAAGGGGTTCAATTAAGCGATAGAGTACAATATAATATACAAGTCTGTAAAACCTGTTTCAAGAGAAAACTTACCGGATATGATAACCTTGCTCTTTATAATATTGCAACATTGGAACTGGCGGGATGTTTTTGCCGACAGAAAGTCTGAAATGTCAATTTTCAAGTTTTATAAGATATCCAACTTTAAACGCAAGATTTATGCAGAAATAAATGAATGAATATGAAGCATAAAACGCGAAAAACAATGAGCATACCTAATTTGTCCGATAGGTTTATCAGATAAACCAGATGCCAGGAATGATTTGTTTGTGCAGTTCAAATGTTCTAATCGAAGATCTGCAAAAAATCCGGCCGAAAATGCATCTTCAACAAATGCTATATTTTCTGCATCTGGATTCAAAAACAAAATTTGCAGGAAACTGGTAACAAAGAGAATTTCTTTGTCAACTAAATGCCTACATATTCTTCAGGAATTATACCTCGGATAATGTCATTTAATTTGCGTACAAAATGATTGAAAAGATTTGCATCCAAAAAAGGAATAGAGGAACGGGAATCATTTTTCATTAGTACTTTCTGCACCATCTCCGCCAATGGAACTGCATCAAAAAATGCAGCTTTCTTTACTGAAAAAAAACTTCACTTTATAGCTCAAAATTTTGAAATCTAAATCCAAATACACCAAATTTTATAGAAAATTTGAAAAGAATAAAAAACCATACAATCAATAACAAGTGCTGGGATAATACTGCCATTCAATCGTTTGATAATACGGATTCCTTTATCGACACCAGTGATAAGAGTTCTGCTCTCACTCAATGATTGTTGTTCAAGTTTATATTTCTTACCATCTACCAAAAATAATCTACCGCAACCAAATGCATAGTGCGTTCCCCTTCAATTTTTATAAAATAATTTTAATTAAACTCAGATTTGAACAGACCTAACTAAAGTTCTTCCATGATATGCAGCTCTGATATCTCAACTAAACAAGATAACGACTGCATTATCTAATCTTTATTTCAAATAAATTGCAGTAACGATTCTGATTTCGGAAATGATATAGGCTACAACAAATTATATTCTGCTTGCGAGATCCACTTAAGAAAATTTGCGCTATTGTGAAAATAAGCGACAAAATTGCAAACAAATTCCATCATTTGCAGAATGTAAAATAATCATTTCGCTTATGTTTACATGGCTGACTTTTTGCCATTCATAAAAATTCCAGTAAAAGCCATGAAAATCTTGATTATTATGTTGCAAAGAAAAACGGTGTTAATTTATAATAACCTGACTTAAAACCAAAATACATTACTTTTGCAAGGCACTATTATTTGTGAGAATTTCAAAAAATTGTCTGAAAGAGCGATCCTGACGAGCCAAATCATTCGTAACTGAATCACGATAACCGACAACATTGAATGTATGAGCATTTTCTGCACACGGCGTTATCTCAATAAACACGTTGCATGCACCAATCAGATCACTCAATTCTGGCGTTAATTGCTCTGCCGATATTTTTAAGCGAGGGAGCTAAAAAAAATTTTTAGATGGAAATTCAAAATCCTTTGGTTCATTGGACTTTGAAACATTCGGTTGGCTTCATTATAAAAATGCAATTTGGAATATAAATGACTCTTTAGACTTCCAATTAATTTTAAATTAATAAGATGAAATTTTAATCAATAAACAGTATTGACAGTACAAAACTTTACCAATTCTTTATTAAGCGGCTCATTAGTGAACAACGTGCTTGACAAATCATACAGGTAAGCACCACTTTCATTCAGAACGCGGTATAATTCCAAAGCTCGTCTCATTAATAACATACACTTCTGATGACGTAAAGTTACTCCAGAGCTGCAACAATAATTTGAGACTTATTAAAACTAAACGCATATATAAAAGAACTATTTGGAAAGTTCACGTCTAACTTTATGTCATTTGTCCGATACAATGCTGGACAAACTGAATTATAAAAGTAAGAATTAAAACTCCATTTCCACAGAATATTTTAAATAGGTTTTATATGTCGGAATTAAACAAATTCTCTTCAATGCGTAGAACACATTTTGAAACGTATTCTCCAGATAAGGATATTCAGACATACTCATCATTGGCGCCTCTGCACAAATCTGTAATCCGTTTTTTCGATGTATCCGCACGAATAGCATATATACGCACGTCGTAACGATACACAATTCGGCTTCCAACTTCCAGTGGATAGATGTTCGTTTTTACACGAACTGTTTCACGCTGACGAGCTGGTGGTAACTTTGGTGCCATAAGGCATGCTGCGGGTCTACGATTTCGGAATATATTTTGATCGCTGTAAGGATTTCCAGATAATTGACCGACTCTAATAATTTTTTTTCTAAGTAAATATACCAGCGGCTTTTTCATTACCCATTTCAAAAACAATGATTTAATTAATATTCAAAACATGACAGCTTGCAGAGACTCTTGGCAGTTATTCATTTTTGAAAGAAGGAGATCATGATAATTTGTTCAATTCTGGCTATTTCAAAAGAATCTCGATTAAAAGAGCTACCTCGCCAAGTGAATACGGCTCCTCCTATGCGCCAGTTCTACCGGCTGATGAACACTCAGATTTTCAAACTCAAGCAAGTCGGAATCCGTTAAATCACTAAACGATGTTTGTGAACGACTGTCATCAGATATTGCTATACCGCGTGTTGAATCACAACATCCTGCTGTACCCTGTGGAATCTAAACACAAATTCTCTAATCACTAATTATTTTGTCATTTTTTAAACCAAACTTATTTTTTCCACAAATATCAAAAATTCAATTCACATATTACATTTAATTTCCTATTTCAACCATTCTTATTTTCTTTAAATTTCCTCAATTTAACTATGTACCGAGGAAGAATCATCACGAACTGAAGGAGATGTAGATTCAGCAATGCACAGTTGCGGCGCAGACATATTCTTTTTAGACGATGTTGACTGTAATGAATGTATATCAGCCGTGACTGCCACGTTAATCTGTTCGGGAACTGAAGATTGCCGCGAAGGCGCCTCCGCACTAGTACCAGTCCAAATTTCTCTGCCTATCATCTCCATTTCTTCACCTGTTTCAAATTCATGCGTTTTAACGAAACATATTCGAAGAGTTTAACTATGTTTGACGTGGACTCAGAAAATGAACAATAAATGAGAAGTGGCAATTCAAGAAAGCATTATTATCCATTATATTAAGATTTGAATTACATTGCAAACTGAGCAATTTTGATAATTTGGACGATGGAAGAATGCTGGCAATCTGAGAGAAACAGGAAGGCTCATTTTTGGGGCATTTTACCAATGTTAATTTTTAATTCAATAACTTTATAAATATATTCAATAAAAAGAGCCAAATTCAACCTCCAATGGCTGCCACTTCCAGCACTGCGGAAGATCCACCTGAATTTGGTTGTCTTTTACCTCGGCCACGTGGACGAAATGCGGGAATATTGTTCCCTTCACTTGGCGTTATTGGTGACATTAACACTGAATTGCTCTGCAAAAAAACAAAGACAATCCAACAAAAAGCACTTGCACAATTTAATCTGTACATTTACGAAACTTTAATATCTCTCGATCAATATGTTAGGAGATCTACGTAATGAATCAATTCAGTGAAGGATGCAACAAAAACATATGCTTGTTTTTCCAAACAAAAAAAAAAAAAAGAAAAAAAAAACTAAATAATATGATTGATGAGGACAAAGAATTATGGAAATGAAAATATGAGCTTTGGTTTCAATGCATTCATATAAGAGAACATGGAACAAACAGACTTACATTGCTAGACGGAAAAAAGAGCTTGATATCATTCCAAAGTTGATACTAGAACCTATGAGAGAGAAATGTGACTCTAAAGCTTCGATAATTATCATACATAACTGAAGAAAATGAAGAAAGTAATAGGAATTGGATGAATGGATCGATCGATCGAATCATACCATCTTTTCGATTGAGTCTCTTAAATTCCAAAAATTAAATGATTCCTTAAACATACACATCTCGTCGGTTGAACTTATATCTTTCTAACAAAAATTAATCTCCAAGTTACACATTCACGACAATCGCATAGCTTACTTTACCCAAAATTTGCGGGGAAGATAAGAAAACTATGAATCACCGCAGTATGCCATGTTTACCACACAACAGAATGACTGCTCGTGCTACCGTAGAAATGTCAAGGGAGCGGGAATCTACTCCCGGTCGATCTATCTGATGTATAAAATAGGATTAGGTCAGAGAAAGATTATAATTTGATCGATAAAATCTTAACTTGATCTAGAGAGAGATACTAATTTCTGAATCTTGTTTCCAATTCCTTCATGCTTATTCAATTTAAAAACCCGTATCTCAAAAAATTAGCATAATTTGAGACTGAAAAAAAGAACATGTTGATAACGACAAATAAAGACAGTAGTATCATCAAATTATGTCGCATATTAACTTGTATATATGGGCAGAAAGAGCCATCCGTTTCTTTCTAGCAACTATCACAAGAGTTTCGGGAACAATATAATCATATTAGCCTAGGCCCTCCAACCATTCGGGACATGTGTTGCTACTTTGAGGCCTAGATAAGGTACGATATCTCTCTCACACATGCAAAAGATGGATAATATCCATGCAAGGATTCCATGAGTAGTCGATCCTGTGATGTAAAATCATGATTTGCACAGCTTATCCCCACATAATTTTGCCCGATGTGTGATGTATGTATGTACATGGGTAGACGCGAGATGCATGTACGTGGACAGATAGACGCGAGATGCATGTACGTGGACAGGTAGAAAAAGGACTGCATGTATGTGTGTGTGTGTAATTTAAAAATAGGAATAACGAACGAGGAAGAATGATATGATAACAGCAACCGCCCTTCGACAGTACGAAAACAATACATTAAAGATGTGCTATACAGGAATGAGTTTAAATCGTTTTTGTGGAGTGGCGAGAATTTGCATAAATATTGCCATAACAGTATCGACGAATGTCAGTGGAATGATTACGTCATTCACTATTTTTCGTTCGTGAATCTTTTTTTATTCTCGAATTTCAATTACACAGGTAAGGATCGAATTTTTGTTACTATATTGCATGCATTACATTAGATCAGATCTTGCATTGGATTACTTTTCTACATAAGATTTTATTTGAAGCTCATCATGATATGTTTTAGTAAAATTGAGCCTAGTTTAAAGCTCATCGACTGATTTTTTCCTGTCTTTCACTTGCCACTCTATATGAACGTTTTAGATGACGAATTTAGGTATTAACTGCAATTATGAATGACTTTCTCTACTTGTGATTATTTCGATATTTCAATATTTACAATTCTTATGGTAAATGTTTCCCGTCATTTCAGGTCAATGACTTCAGCAAAATGCAAGTACCACATGTCGTACAACTCTGTCAGACTGATCTGTCTGATAATATTTGGTTGCCAACTATATATCAACTTATCTTCTATATGCCAATCGAATGATCATTTTACCACTCTTGTAGATGGCCTTTTGCAATGCAATGATTTTTTCTTTGAATGGATGGTACAGTAATTTGCCATTTATTACATATGGTACCTGGATGATTTTAGGTGCGATTCTCAATTCATGAAACAAAAAAAAAAAAAAAGAAACTATGAACCAAACAACTAATCCTCATGCTAAGTTTCTATTCCGTCGTGAATTATTTTCTCGGATATTTACTTCTTCTAGTTTATTTCGTGCCACTGAACTGCATGTGACCTTTGATACACCGTCAGTTACATTTGTCATTATTCATCTTCATCATTGCATTCTCGTTTTTCAGTTTTCAGAACAATTGTCTTCCTAATAAATATTATGCTATCGCTGGGACAGGGAGTGATTGAATTGTTCGCTGAAATAAAGCAAGAAGCTTTCCAATGACACAATGGAACATCGATCGATAAATTGGTGTTCCGATCTTTCTCACTTTCAAGACTTTGACATTATCGTTCGTTCTTCCGAGTACCTCAGTCTCTTTCCTTTTCCAATATCACCGTTCAGAGTGGTATCCATGTAAGTGGTTACGGTACTATCTCACGTTTTATTTCCCTCAATTTGATTTGCTTAGCATGATACTTCATCCTTTAGCCTTAGTGAGGCTCAATAGTCGTTCGAGTAAAGAGGATGACACGTCGAATTTTCATAGCGCAACTTGCATGAGCATTAATTTTGCATTCAGTATTAATATGCAGTTTGGTAATGTTACGACGTTTGTATGCGTGGAAGGTTAAGATCAATTCTTATTGAGAGATGGGTTTGTTGATTCAGAATCAGTTCAAGTTCTCTTTTTTTTTTTTTTTTTTTTGAGTTTTTCATGACTAAATGGTGTGGATGGGATTTTATGGATTTATGGTTGTTATCTTAGCTCATGCATCCTTTTCCATTCTTTCAATAATGTCTCATCTATTTATGAAATTCTTTCTCTTTAGGCTTATTTGATCAAAAAATTACCAAACCGATCTTTTTTGACCGAATGTGATATCTAATAAGATTACTTCCATAAACAGTGATTCAAGAGCTGAAAAGAAATTAGAGTAAAAATGATGGATGCAAATATTTTGGTAAGATATGAATAAAATGTCAAATCGCAACTCTTATCTCAAATACTAAGAAATTTATTCAGGATGATTAGCTGCAGTCAAGCATCGTTTCGTTTTCTGCTTATGATACATATTGTGGTGGTTCAAACATATTAGGTGCAGCTGAACAAACAGCACTTCGTTTCTGCTCATATAAAAGATATGATTTCAGGTGACCACGTGCAGGATTTTTGGAAAGGTGTTGTAGTTATCAGCAATTATTTTTTTATCAAAAATTCCCCTTCTTCCGAGACATCTGGATCCTTAATGATGAATGTGAGAAACAGTGGGAGTTCTGAATGCGTTGAACCATGTTCCAGTGGTATGACAAGCTTAGGTGCAGTACCTGCACCTATTCGTAAACGACGTTTCAGCAGTGCGAAAATTCAGCCGGTTAGTTTCTTTTTTTTCTCTTCAATTTAGGATTTCATTTCTTTACTGAAAATATATCTACTTATTCCGTTTCTATTCCAGCAATATCATACTGTGCGCGAATATTTTTTGTGTAACAAATTCTATTTCGTAGAAAATTTTCAGCTGTAGGAACTTTTTTCCCATCTACAAATGAAATTAATTTCAAAAGTGGATAGATTCAATGATTACATATTTAAGGTTATGCTTTTCGCTTGGCATATGATTTCGGGATGCACCATATTGGGGCCTTTAGAGGCCAGATTTCGTCTCAAAGTGATCAAGTATCAATTCAGAATTATTTCAGATTTGCAATTTCAGACTCGAGTAAAACGGGTAATGCAAAGTGATGATGAGATTGGCCGTATGGTTGCATCTGTACCGGTAGCGATTGGTCGAGCTATGGAGCATTTTGCTGAGAAACTCCTTGAAACTGCTGCACAGTGTGTATTGTATTCGACGTCTCGCACTCTTTCTCCATCACATATGTAACTTTTTAGATTCATTATATTGTTAAATTTCAATAATTTTGTTATGTTTGGTATAAAGTTTAGTACAAGTCGATTTTAATTATTTAATCAACTTTAATCATTTAACTTTTCAATTTTGAAGTCAGTAAGTATTTTACACACCACATGTCAATAGCTATTTTATGCAGAAGAGATGAACATAAAAAAAAAAAAAACAATAAAAAACAAAAAACGACTTTTTGCTATCTATTGATTTATAAGTGTTTATATATAATTTCAGAAAACAAGCTGTAATGCAGATTCCGCATTTTAAATTCTTAGAGTCACTGGTTCGAGAAATACCTTTACCACCATCAGCTGGATCTGAGGTGCAGTGGAAAACTGATTTGGCTGACCAGCCGTCATTTTCGGGTTTTTATCCTCCAGGTTATTGGTTTTGCTCATATTTATTTGTTTTATTGCATCTGATCTAACATTTGGAACGCAATTGCTGCTTTAGTTTTAAAATATCACAGTTATATCTCTTTAATTTATTTTGATTTTTGTGTCTGTGAATATCATTATCGAATGTTATTTTTCTATGATTTCGTTGTTATTCAGGGCCTGTGACAGATCCTTCCTGTCATATGGGTATGCCGATGATAGCGGCACAAATAGGTTTGCCAAAACTGCCATCTGGTGGAAATCTGTTGGGTATTAAAAGAAGACAAAGTAATGGTGAAGTGGATGGTAACGAAATAAAACCAAAAAGGGGCCGACCACGAAAAGTGAAAAAAGAAGAAAAGTACAGTATTCTTGATATTTAGATATTAGAAATAATAAGGAATAGAAGCAGATTAGGATATCAATTTTGAATTTTATGTGAAAGTCCAAAGTTAAGGTTGCATATTATATTATTCATAACATTAATTCCTTAAATTTGATGTCCTTCACTGGTTAAATAATAATTATTTTTTTTTTTTTTTCAGATGCGTTGATGATGACGGTTTGCTTTTGGATGACAAGCCGCTGGGTCGTGTTGCAGAAATAAATACACTGTCAAATGGAATAGCGCTAAGCGATCGAGAGCTTATGCCCCCTCCTAATGTTTTACCGATACGTGTTCTTGCAACTACTACATTTGCTGACAATAAACGGAATTCACCATCAACGAGTCTACTGTCTTCATCTAACATGAATAATAACAACGGTGAACAGAGACAGTCAACTGTATAATAACCAAATTGTTTAGAGTTATCAAGGAAATTCTATAGTTTCAATTTTGTAAACATTCGCTGATTCTCAAAAATACTGTTGCTATTATTTTCGAAATACCACAATGATTTTCGTTTTGGCTGCTTTCTTTTTTTTTTTTTTTTTGTATATTAGTCGTTGTTAAAACGGTATCATTTTCTGCGGTAAAATATTCATATAATTTGATGACGATTATAGTTGCGAAAATTTTTTGAAATTTAGATTAAAGGTCTATAACTTTTTGCTCATAATGTGATTTTTTTTTTATTGATAGTGTGCTTATGATAATGTAACTTTGAAAGATAAAATAAAGAACCTTTTGAGCTGAATGTGGTAATATAATGTTTATTAATTATGTTTAGGATATTTCTAGACTTTTTTTTTTTTATTTTTTTCAGTAGAAAAAAAGCGAGATGGTTTTATTCATGAGTGCTGAGCTTCGTTTGGACTGGCTTGCCGTGTATCCTTTGTTCTCTTTATTTGCCACTTCATTTAAGTTGGTGTTTGTTCTTATTTCTGTTATTGTTTTCATTCGAGGTAGTATAAACGTGTTTGTTCATTCGCCTTTTAATTCATATTTAGTTTCGTGGTTCTTGTCATCCTCGAATCCTTGCGAATCGTGAAATATGCATATTAGAGCTTATCCAGGATTTTGTTTTCATATTGGTTTAGATTGTGTATAATAGTGTATTGAATTGAATGAATATATTGGTAACTTCTTAATTCGTAAAAAAATTGTTTGACATTATCAATTTTCAAGCATAGAATAGAGAAGTTAAGAGGTAAAGGAACAGTCATCAGTTCCAAAGGAAATGCTGAAGTCGATGGTGCTTAATTCCAGATAGAAATTTGTGTGGGATTTCTCAGGCAAGAGGCGCAGCTTCGCAGGAATCAATGGATGGGCTGTCAGTTACATACAAGTTCAGTGCTTTTGATGAAAAACATGCTTTTGATGATGATGGTTTGTTTACCTACAGTAGTACGGAGCAGGTATGTTACAGAGCGGTTTATCGGATGTCTTGGACTTTAAATTAAAAACGCAGACTATGTTTTAGGTTTAGTATTTCTCTGGAACGGAAATCAATACCAATACGTCTTCTACTCATTTTGACTTAAACTTTTTTCTAATACTGTAATACTGTGAAATTTTACTTTTCATGATATTTGACATTTTTGACTTTTACTCTTCTTAACAGAGTGTCGTCTAATTTTAATGGGATTTTGTTTTCAGAAGCGAGTTGAAGAACTTGCCAGAGAGCAAGCTCGAAAATTTTTCGACGCTTATTTGGACAGTGTGGATGACGATTCAGAATATGCACCGATATTATGCAGAACGCTTCACACTAGACTTATTTATCGATCTTTGAAGCAGTTGGGAAAGTCATGCTCGGTGAGAAAGTTTATATTAAAGTTTGGTATAAGGCTTAGTGCTGAATAATGATTGTCACTTCCCTAATTCTTAAAATAACCAGCTTTTCTCTTTCGAAAAAATAAAACTGAAAAGTAATCACAGTAATTGAAAGATTATTCAGTAATTATAAGATCTTTTATAAACTATGCAAGATCAGTATGATGGTTTGAGAAATGTTTGATTACAGTGTAATACATTTTTTGTTGAAAAATACTTGTAGTTAAACAAGAGCTTTTGCAATATTGGTTCAGATTTTACATAAATTATTTCTACATATTTAGCATTTGGATGCTTCGCGGCCATGGTTCTGTTATTGGGGAATGCACAGTTTAAAACTTTTGGGAGCGTCGGTCGATGAAAATCTAACTTCTAGGTGCATTTTATTAAAATATTTATTTAGTACGCAATAATATTGATTTATATATAAACCCATATAAATGATTTTTCATTGCATATGAAAATAAAGCCTAAAGTTGGAAAATAAAGGTTTATTCTGTCTCATTAATTGATAGTTTTTTGCAGCATTGTTCGATTTTTGAAGACCTGTGAATGGCCTACTGGTGGATACGGAGGCGAGCAGTTTCTTTGGTTCATTTGACAGACATGTATGCGAGAAACTATTTTTTACAAACACAATTTCAACTATTAGTCATGAGAATATGTAGCGTGTTGAATTTACTTGTTGTTATTCGTTGTCACTTTTAACTGAAGATTAAATATTCAGGTGGTCCAGGACAATATCCACATTTGGCAACAACATATGGTGCAATAATGGCTTTAGTAAGCATCGGTACCGACGAAGCATTTGCAAGTATTGACAGGTTCGTATTGTTCATATCTTTCTTAAATTCTCCAGTTTGTTAACTTGACTTGTTAACATCAATTAATAATGAAGTCTTGTGTTACTTTCAATCGTAATGCAGTGTATTCACATAGTACGCTTCTTTTGGTATAAAATGCGAGTAAAATAAATCATTACTGCTTTAGGAAAACTCTGAAAGATTTTCTTCATTCTGTAAAGCGCGCTGATGGTGGATTTGCATTACATATTGGCGGTGAAGCTGATATTCGAGGATCGTATTGTGCTCTTGCTGTTGCTTCTATTACGAATATTTTGGACGATCAACTAAGAAAAGATGCAGACAGTTGGGTTATCAGGTTGTTTTTGCGGTATAATTACTGAATTTATCCGGTATAACTGTTGAATATAGTTTTCTTTTCTCGCTTTTTTTTTTCTTGTCATCAGCTTTACTTTTCAAATAGAGAAATTTTTCTTCTGAATGGAGAATCCAATTCAGCTGTCAGACATATGAGGGTGGTTTCGGCGGCGAACGGTGTTGTGAAGCACATGGTGGTTATACATTTTGTGGCGTAGCTGCATTAATGCTGTTAGGGAAGAGTGCATTAATCCATGTACCATCACTATACAGATGGCTTGTGCAAAAACAAATGAAATTTGAAGGGGGATTTCAAGTAAGTCAAACTTAGAATTTGATGAAACTTAGAATTCGAACTTAAAATTTTGATGATTCCGATTACTTGAAGGTCTGATGTGGCTAGGAAAAAAATCGAAGCAATTTATTTGAAGAGAAAAAGGCGATGAATTAAACTGATTTTATTTTTTCTTTTTTTTAAGGGTAGAACAAATAAATTGGTTGATGGTTGTTATAGTTTTTGGCAGGCTGCCGTGTTTCCATTATTAGAAGTTGCTCAGCTTGCTGTGGGAAACAATATTTCTGCATCGTTTGATGGAAAAGCATTACAAGAATATATTCTGATTGCTTGTCAAGATACCGAAAATGGTGGGTTACGCGACAAACCAGACAAGTTCGTATTGCTTATCTTGTAATTTATCTATGGAATTTAGTCTGCTGAGTAAATTTCCAAGTAAAAAACTTTAAAATTGCTGAAATAGTGATGTTATCACTAGTCAATTCATATCATCTTTTGAACATCTAGATGAATGATGCAGTCGGAATTTAGGATTTTTAGGAAGAAAATTGAAAGTTTCGGAGTTTAAGAAGTAGAATCCTGGAAGTTGTGACAAATTATCGGTAATGTGAATCCAGGACTTTTAATAGAACAGTTAATTTCAATTTGAAAGCTTGCTTCGACTAAACTTAACTAATTAAGCATTGTAATTACAAAATATGCAACATGCGAATAGATTACTTATTAGATTTATTTTTTATATTTAAATTAAACTATATGGTGTTGAAGGCCAAGCGATTTATATCATACGTGTTACGTTTTGAGTGGACTTTCTATTGCACAATATTACACGACGGATAATATTGTCGGGGGAGAAATTAATCGTTTGGTATGTGTTTGACTTATGAGTGACTGGTTTCTAGCAAAGTCGCTTTTATTATGGTTTAGAAATAGCTCTTTCGAAACAAATTAAAATGTGGTACTTTAAATGTAAATCGAAAGAATACTGCTATGTGTGTAAGCCTATATATATATATATATCGTTCTGCGGATTGGTAATAGACAGGATGAAGATTTGATCCGTTAGACATCCAGGTTACCAGTTTCTTGATGAAAAGTTAACTTACTATTTGTTTTATAGGCAAGGTTATCGCCAATATACAACATCTGCGAGACTGCCGAAAAAAAGGCCCGAGAATATTTTGGGAAGCCAAAAATAATTTGAGAAAAACTGGAACGAAATTTATTGATTTGGAAAGTATTTCACTTTAGATTTAACGTTCATCTTTATCATTGTGTTATTTATTTAATATTTCGACATGCTTTTTAATTCTACAAAAACCCATCCTTCAGTATCATATTTAGGATTTGGATTTGATTCATTTCATTACATAGCATAGTTGCAATTCTTTGAAAATTATCTCTTAAAAAAAAAAAAAAAAGAAAAGAAAAAGGAAAAAAAAGAAAAATAACAGCCATATCGTTCTATTCTTGTTAAATTTAGAAAATTTGCTGTGATCTCGGGAAAATATGTTATATGGAAGATCGATAGGTTGAATAATTCAAAAAGTAGTGAAGTATCATAGTCGGTGCTGATATATATATTTATAAGCGCATATATTTTAAACTGTTTCTTTAGGCTTCTGAGTAATGTCATTTGAAAGGAATGACATAATTTTAAAGGCTCATTTCAAATTCAGCCATATGCATTTCGCAGGAAAAATTTTTTCTTTTTGGACTCATATTGATGAATGAGCTTTTTGAGGAAGAAATTATCATCGAAAAAAGTAAAATCTGTTTTCTCATGTAGATACCATAATCAAATTCAACTTTATTTTTTAACTTACTGATTTTATTGCAAAGGATTATTAGGATTGTTTGATGTTTGAGTGATGATGTACAACTGAACTTCCGAAATGATTGTGTATCAATTTTTCTAGAGAGATTCAAGATGCCAACTGCCAAGTCATGCAATTATAATTCTATAGATTAGATTCGGAAATTATTACTCTTGTAGCACTGCTGGTTTTCATAAATCAGTGCGCAACCGATTCATTCACAGTTTGCTCGAAATTCGAAAGCTAAAAATTTTCCGATTCTTCACTTCCTTTATTGCTGCTAAATGCTTATTGATGTCTGTCACCATATTTGCATATTTTTAATGTAAATTTTGGATTAGAGAAAGCAATGTCATTCAGATTTTTTTAAGCTATTGGAACATTTTGAAACTTATAGTTTCGTAAGTTTTGAATGGTTATTAGATTCGAAAGATAAATTTATGTTTTTTTTTTTCGGATGTCTTATCGAATTTTTTTTCTGTTTGAACAGAAATTTGATTTACCATCCTTCAACACTACGCAAAATTTCACTTTTGATTCTAATTTTCTTTGTATTTTAAATTTTCATCAGGTACTTTTATTTGTAGATCATTCTAAGGACTATAATTTCTAATATTCCTGACTAGATTGAAATTTCGAAAGAGTAACACAACTTCCTTTTTAATCAACTTGTGATTTCATTTCTCTGGGGAAAAAATTCATTCCTTTTCTTATTCAGTTTTCAATTTAGATGTGCTTCCCCTGATTTTAAAGATCAATTAGGAGAAATTATTATCAGTCAGAAATTTTCGAAGAAAGAACTCTGGAGTTAGCTTTGCTGAGCTTAAATCATTTATTGGTTATCAATTTGTTTTTGTCGTTTTAAACACACAGGAAATTGTCTGCAGAGCTGCGTTTCGTATTTTTGATGTAAAAGGTTTGAAATTTTTTTTAAATACCCCCGCAAATAATAAACGGTCTGGTTTTTTATAGTTGTTTTTAATCGCTACATGGAGAGAATTTGAGTTCCATTGTTTGTATCTTATCAGCAAGAAAAAATTCCAAAAATTGTTCTGTTGAAAAATTTTCATTTGAAAATTCAACAGATGACATCGAAAGCAGCAGGTGGACCTTTGATTCGGCATTCACCTGAAACGAAATGGTACGATTATGGAGATTTAGAATGTGCTGAGCAACCAATCTCTGATTTGGATTATCTTACTAGCATCGAAGAACAAGCAGAGATTTTATTAAAAAAAGATTGTGAATTACAAAGGCAAAGTATGTTTGTGTTTGCGTATATTGTTCAAAATTATAGAAAATATTGCTTAGCATTTTGAATACTTTGACGATTATATAAACCTTATCTTACTGTTAAAGTTTATATAATCGTTTGTTGGTAGATCTATCGGATTTCATTCTATTCTTATTTTTCTTCCTAAGATGTTTCCTATTTTTTAATCGTCATCAGTTTTTAAAAATGTTCTTCTTTTTATCCAAAACCAAAGACCAGCGAAATTTAAGTTTCTTGACATATTTTAGCTTGCATTATATCGCCAATCATTTTTATAATCTTCGTCTTTAAGAAAAAATTATGACCACTTCATTTTTTATATTATTATCAAATGATTGAGATAAACAGTCAAGTAATCTACCAACTCTAATTTCCTCCTTTTTAATATTCCATCAATTTTCATCACATTTTCTCTAAATGAAAGTGAATTGCAGTGCAAAGTAAGAAAAACATGACCGAGACAGCATGGCTGAGTACAGTTCTGACTCGTGGCACTGCCAATGATAAAGTAACTGCTATGCAGATATTGTCACAACAAGATCCGGTTCATTCTCTTGCATATGTTGCTTCATTAGTTAATATTGTTGCTAAGAAAAATACAAGAGAGGCATTTTCTCTACTTGGTCAGTTCATTTGCTAGTAAAATTGTTGATTTATTTTGTTTGCTATTTTCATGCATTTATGTTTTCAAACATATGATGAAAATAATTTTGTTTTGTATTATTTCCTCAATTTTTCAGGTCTGCTAAAAGATTTATTTATTAATGAATTACTACCGCCGAAGCGAAAATTGATTCCTTTTGTAGCGGTCAGTCATTTTTTGAATATTCTAAGTTTTGTAATAATTCTTGATAATCTTTATTTTCTCACGAACTGATAAATTCCAGAGACCAGTGAATAAAATAAATTTATCATCATTGGATAAAGACTTCAATTTAAAAAGGAAACTTATACTTTGGAAATTTGAATCGGACTTGAAAATTGTGTATGAGAAATTCGTCACTGCGATAGAGGTATGCATTTGGAGATATTTGAGTTTTAAATTTGAAAATAAATGAGCTTTAATCAAGGAATAAAATCATTGTTTATCACTGTTTGCTTTTTTAGCGATTAGCTGGAGAAAATATAGAAAAATTGGGTATACTGTCTTGCCGTTGTGCCTTGGAACTGCTGATTGCACGTGCTGAGCAGGAGCAGGTATAGATCTACATGCTTTTTTTTGTTAAAATGTTTCATCTTGGATAACAGTTTGTAAATCTACACTGAATTGAGATTTTAAAGTAAAATTTTCCTTTTGTCAGGCTCTGAATCTTTTTTTAAGAAAGCCATAATTTTTGACTAATATCAATTTTGATATTTAGCCGCTACTGTTAACTTCTGTTTTCTTATTATTAGAAATTATTATCCCTGCTTATCAACAAACTCGGGCATCCGAATAAAACATTGGCAACACGTATTTGTGGATATCTCCTGCAGTTGACCAGGAAACAACCGTTGATGCGTCCTATTGTTGTTAAAGAAGTAGAGCGACTTATCTATCGGAAGTTGGCTTTTGTATCCAATTTTAATCTCAAAATTTCGATTTTCATTGATGTTCTCTTTAAAGAAAAATTTGAAAACTACTAATTCTTTAAATATTTCAGGAATATTTCATGCTATACACAGCTTCATGCAATCTCATTTTTGTCTCAAATGAATCTGCATGGTTGTGATTCAGCGCTTGCATCAACATTGCTCAATATTTACATAGGATTGTTTCGAATGTTAGTTTTGAATAAGAAAATGGATGACAAAATGTTGAATGTTTTATTATTGGCTACGAATCGAGCTTTCTCATTTGCAAAAGGTTTTCTTTACTGTGAATTTTTCAATTTAACTTCTCTTTTTTTTCATTTGCTTCAGTTAATTATATTTGAATTTGCTACACAAAAAGAACATTAATTACAGAGTGAACATACAAATTTTTAAGCAATTAAAATTATAAGCATATATTCTTATTTTTTATATAATTTGGCGATGACAGTGGCAACGTTGCTAATTTATCTGGTCTGGATAACATTGAAGAATCGAATTGAACACTCATCACATATTAATATATTTCCGCCTAAAACTGGTGAAAATATATTAATATGTGGCAAAAACTTTGGCTATCCTAGATAAGGATTAAATCGACTGCTCTTACAAATTTAGGTGACGTTGATAAATTAATGAAAGAAATTGATATTCTATACAAGATTTTGCATCAATCAAATTTTTCAACTGCGCTGCAGACATTGAAATTATTATATCAGCTTCTTACAACTAGGTTTGTTTTTAAAATTCGTAATCTTTATCTTGTATCCTTCTATATACTTATATTTTGAAACTTCGTTTGATGATGAAATCAGTGGATTACTGTCGTATGTGATGATGGATGGAGAGGATGATCGAAGTCAAAAGATAGCTAATTCGGTTATCGATCCATTGTTATCAGTGGCTAGAATAAAATTAACAGTGAATAATATTAGTTAAAATATTTTAGTAGATAGAGTTTAATAAGCATTTCATTTTATAAATATGAATCATTTATTATATTTATACATAGTGAGGGAATTTCGGATCGTTTTTATGCTGCTCTTTATCGACGTATATTGGATCTTCAACATGGCATAAACGCAGATAGACAATTGTTTTCGTTGCTATATCAAGCTTTATTATCGGATACTGTTGAGTATAGAGTTATTGCATTCATCAAGCGCCTCCTGCAGGTTTGTGTTTTTCTTGTGATGCATTCGACTTTGGTTTGGTTTTACTTAAATGGTCTAAACAGATTTGTCAAAAAATTCTAAATATTTGTTTAGAGTTTGGTTATATCATTTAGCTAAAGGTAGGATTGGCATAAAAAATTTTGATTTCAAGATATTTATTGAAAGAACCTGGAAACTGTAGAAATAAACGATACAAATGTAGCCATCATTGATAGGATATGAGGTTTTTTTTTTTTTTAAATTTTCAAATGAAATAATTTTTTCAGAATAGTGCAGTTCTTAATTCAATTCTGTTTTTTTTTTCACAAAAGATTTTGAAAATTATATCTTTTCAGCTGTCTTTATGTCGAAATGCTCCATTTGCTGCCGCAACGTTAATTTTGATTTCACGATTAATTGAGAACCGACCATCATTATTAATAACGAAGAAAGCTGCTGATGTAAGTTACTGAATTATTGATTTGAATTTGCCATTACTTTCTTTCTATAAACCTTAATCGTATTTCCGAAAAGACCTATTTTCACAATATAACATTACATCCTTAAAATTAAATTTTAGTATGATACGCTATCTGTTATATATTGAAGTATATTCTATATTCGGATGCATTGATTTGTATCATTCTTTTATTGAATTTTTTATATGCTAGTTAGTAGGTTCTGGGTGATTGTATTTTTTTCCTTTGCTGGATTTACTGGTATTATTTCAGTTTACGAAGTTCAATAAAGAGGCGGAAGTTATTGATGATGACGAGGAAGTGTATCATGATTACGATTCTTCCATAGAAACAGAAAATACTGTAATTCCAGTAACCTCAACAATTGAAAGTAAGAAGGAGATGGCTAATCACAGATCGTGTGAAAAAATGTTCGGATGGATGCACAAAAATAACATTGGTATTAGTCGCCTTTTTTTTTTTTATTTTTTGACAATTCAGCGATCATCAACGATTTACAAAAACAGTACTTCGTACTATAGTTTTATCATTTACCATACATTTCATTTTATAATGGGGCCGCTAACTTTTTTGAAATTATTGTTCTGGCTACTTTTAAATCTGTATTTCAGTATTGCGAAATAATGCAACAGCATATGATCCAATGGTTAGAAATCCATTGTTTGCTCGTGCTGATAAAAACATTGCTGCAGAACTGACATTATTAAGCATGCATTATCATCCTTCAGTTGCTGTATTTGCGTCGAATCTGCTTAATGTAAGTGGAAAAAATGAGAAACGAACTTCCTAGATCTTTTATAAAAATAGGTGTAGATTGCATTTTATCTTCTTAGGAGACAAAAGCTACAGTGGCTTAATAATATTTTCATTCGACTACAAAATTATTTTTCTTCATGAATTTGTCATATCCATTAGTGACTGCAGAAGATATCAATACGATATGACGGCGATCCATTGCTCGATTTTACGCAAATGCGCTTTCTTGATCGTTTCGTGTTTCGGAATCCCAAAACAACTGCTATGAATGAGAAAATTATGCGGCGCAAAGTTTATGATCCACATGGTGTTAGAAAATTGCCAGTTATATCGAAAGTAATTCTTCCATATTGCATCAGTTTTCTAATATATTTTGTTCCTCTTGAGTTACCATCATTAGTATTATCAGCAGCCCTCACCACCAAAAAATTTTTTTTTGACTTTCAGTGTTGTTTTAATCGTTCCTCTTTCCTATCACTTTATTAGTTTTATATACTTAGTTCAAAATTGCAGGATTTGCTCTTTGGATTTTCAGTGCTGTAGTACTGCTCTTTTAAACCCTTCTCCTTTTTACCACCTTGTTAACTCTATGTTCTTAATTTAGAATTGCAGAATCTTTTTAAACTTTCAGGAATATGCTGCTAAAAATAGAAATGAGATACCGATCGATGAAAGATTTTTACACCGTTTTGTATCTATGAAAATGCGGATGAAGAAAGAAAACGAAAGCGAGGTTGTTCATGATGATAATGATGATGATATTGAAAGTGTCAATTCCGATGAGTTCAATATGTTGCTAAGTAAATGATTTGCATACTTTTTTATGTTTCAGAAATGTTTGAAGATTCTCGGCATGAAGACATGTAGTTCCATAGCTATTGAAAGTTCTTATGCAACAAATTCCCTGCTGAAAGATCTTTTGATTTCACGAAGTTAAAGAGTAGTTCTCGTTTTTTTTAGATCGTTTCGAGCCCGGTGAACGAAGAGAAGTATTTGATGTTGACTTCAGTCAGGAATTCAGTATTGAGAAGAAGAAAAAGAAAAAAGAAATGAAAGGCCATAAGCGGACACTTGAAAACGATACTGATGAAGAAGAGGAGGATAATGTCGAAAAAAACGATATAATGGATGTTGATGAGGATGAAGAGCTTGAAAACTGGAGCGATGAAGATATTGAGGTTTAAATAAGTATTAATGAAATAGTGATATAGTAATTTTTTTCTTGTAAGAAAATTTTAAAATTTTATTTAGATTCAAATGTCGAAACAAGTTCTCATTGATTAGATTATTCTTAGACATCGTTTCTTCGCATGTAGTCGATTACGATAATAAATTCATTGCGTATTGGAGTTGATTTTAAAGGAAGAACCAGATATTATGGAGGAAGAAGAAGAATCAAGTGAAGGCGAATTTGTTGAACGAAGAAAAAAAAATTATGGTAGTGATGATTCGGATGATTTCGCTAAACAGTTCAATTATGGGGAAGATGCTGCGCTGAGTGCTGATAAGGTCAGTTTCGTCGCTTGTCAACGGTATTTTAGAAAAGTTTTGCAGAAATTAATAGATTAACTGTTCAAGAAAAAGTGGGCCTGTCGAATTATTCGATGCTTTATTAATTAGGTAGTGATTCGCCATTCAGACTTCCAGAGTTTTACTTTATTTTTCTCTAATTTTTGAAATTATTATTTTTATCCAGATTTAATTTTTAATAGGCACTTGGTTCCTAAAACTGTAGTAAACTTATGGTTTTGTTTCTTCATCAAATTTCAATATTCTTTCAAGTTCACGGCGATGTTGGAAGAGGAAAATGAGTCAGCGAGAAAGAAATCGAAAAGGAAGATAAAAAAGGTCCGTGGATTCAAAAAGCGAAAAGATCGGTAATATCTTTATGGAATCTAAAGTTATCTTTTTGTTTTTGATAAACTTTTTGTTCAATTTCTGGTGTTTACAAAGAATCATATACTTACTTAAAAGCTTTTCCAGACACTTTATATTTTGAGTTGTGCACTCCATTCCAAAAGCATGAGTAATTTATGTGAAGAATAATATGCTATAAAGAATTATATGTTCTTTTTGAACATAATATAACTGAATTGCATTTAGAACTTATGTCATATATGATAATATAGTTGCTGAACAAGTTTTATGCTATTTTATTATTCATTTTGATCAAAAGCTCTATACTTATTCAGTGTTAGTGAATTTGTAATTTGATTACCATTATTAGCATTAGCTATTGTAACTCATTGAATATTCAAGTCATTTTTTGATATCTTCTTTTCCTCTGTGTCCTAAACTACAAGGCTAACTAAGCTCCATAAAGCATATGTCCATAACATGCTGCGCCGAGAAATATTTTTTGCCAACACAAAATATTTGTTTTTTTTTTGTATTAAAGTATCCATTCAGTATTCACTGTAATAATGCTAATAGATATTGAATCGGAATTGATTACAAATGGTTGATAGACGAAATGGGAACTCTATTGTCAAGTGAGCAGATTTCTCAAATTTCTTGAGTTATCAAAATTTTTTCAAATTATAATTCAAAACAAGTACAGTAGCTGGACATCGCAAAAAAATTTTTGTGGGGTTCTGAAGCCATGAAAACTTAACAAATTATTCGACAATACCACTTTAAAATATAATGATGTGCCATCTTTTATTTCTAGTAGTGCACATCTTTTATCTGTAGTATCTCTCCCTCTTCCCACATAATTTCTTTAAAAGATTTCTGAAAAGCTATCGGGTTCTTAATTTGAGATAAACCTTCATTTGCTCATTTTTCACTTAGTAGCTAATCTTTGTTTTAAATATTTATATATTATGCGGTCGGAAATCAGATGCCTTTAATTCAAGATCATAAAACAATCGTTGTTATGAACTTGAGGATTAGTGTTAACTTGCTGTTATGGCACTGAATCGAAAATCAAGCATCCATGGTGGCCAACATCTAGCATAGAATTCAACATAAATTTTTCAAAAAATTTTTGAAGTCATTCATGAATATTTTATTTTCAAATAGGTTTCTTCAAACCAAAATCCCGAATACATAGATAGTTGTATATAGAAATATCAAAAGGTCAAATATTGCAACATAGTTTCAAAGGGACGGTAAACAATTTTACCATTAAAAGGATGTTTGTGCCCAAAACACTCTGATTCAGAGATAAACAAAGTAAAGAAAAAGAAAAAAAGTGAGGCAGTATGTTGAAGATCGGGTAAAGAAAAGGAGCCCCAAAGGATTTAAATGATCAGAATCTTAATGTCACAAATAAAATCAGTACTTTTTTTCTTCTTTTCATTTCAAAATAAGTAAATATCTGTTTCTGGATTTTGTTTCGTTTGTTATACATTTGCAACTTAAAAAATTAACCATCATATGAAGGACGAGATCAGTAAAATTGTTATTGGTTATGATAATATTTTTAACGAATGCAAAATTCCTTTGGAGAAATATTTCAGTCTTGAGTGTTATAATTGTGAATGACTATGGAACGAGGTCCTGCTGAAAAGAGAAACAGAGGAGGTCCTTTAAAACATCATTGAATTGGTTGAAACATTTGTCTACTTGAGATTTCAAGAAATTGCAAACGATATGAACTTGCTGCAAACATGGTGCATATGAATTCACATCTTTTGATTATGAATTCCACTTTTACATCAAATTCTTTTCTCATCTTCCGTCGTTTCAACTCATTCGAAATCGCTTACTCTGAATTGTACTCGTAAATGAAACACGTTGAATGACGTTTTGTTTCAGGCCAGAGAATTTCTTCATGCTAATTAAGCTTGGCGTATACTCATATTATACAGCATTTTCCTCTCATTGATACATTTTTATGTTTGAGTATTTGAGGAATTTCTGGAAATTGGAGCATTGAAAGAGATGAAAGATCAATTCCCCATCTTTTGAAAAGAGACTTACAATGCTGACAATCATTTTTAATCTACCTGCGGAGCTAAGCTGTGATGGTGCATGAGTATGTGTATCATTTAGAAAGATTTCTTATCAAATTTTGTGTGTCAATTTAAAAATTGCAATTTAATATCAACAATTAATGCATTATAATATGAATTCTTTTCAAATCAATATTTGATACATTTATATTTAATACATTCAACACTTTAATAAATTCAACATTCAACATTTTAAGAGTAAATATTTGCATGATGAGAATAAAAAGTTCAGAGGAGCAATGCATCAGTTAGCTTGGTGAATGATCGAAAAAGATTTCGAAGGGGAAACATTTAACAGATTAATTTATCAGTTTTTTCTTTCTTTTCAGATTATGAATAAATGATCTCAAAAAAAAAAATTAAGAAATTGTGTCTGTCAAGGTTTTCATGCCGATTATACCATCGATCATTTTTCAGAATCGCACATTCATGTTTTCATATTTAATTTCAAGATCGATTGACCATTTTGAATGAAACGAAATTAATTTTTGCTTTTCATCCTTAGCCATTTGTCAAACATTTTTATTCTTTCGTTTTATCTAAATAATAGAAAGGAATAGAAGAATGTTTTCGGTGGTTTATGCAATAAATGAATTTATGGTACGAATTTTTCGTCTAAATAATATTCAAAATTCGAAAGTAATAATAATCAATTTGGATGAAAATTTATTGAGATCCAAAAATTCATTCACTGCGTCAACAATCAGAAATTGTTTTTAATCAAAAATTGGACTAATTGACTTAATTTTGTTATTTTTAAAACTTTTTTATTTTCCATTCTCTTGTGATCAATATTTTTACAAAACGGGCAAATATATCTCCAAAATTATTTTGTATTTTTGGTACTATCACCATTATCAATGCTCAAATTTTGCAGCAACGATGTGACATCGAGCAATAACTCTTTGATTCTAACTGTCCAAACATCAAGAAGATATAATTACATACTGTCACGAGTCATCAACTTTGACCCAACTTTGTCTTTAATCGATGAATCGATTTTCTCTTTTATTTTTTACCTTGGCATTTGACATCTCATTCAAGACAATTTCTAATATTTCTTTTCATATTCTGATTATTACTTTCTCAATTTCGAAAAAATCATTTAAGCTATTTAAATGTAATTGGATGAATGACATTTTATCTCGCGTGCTTTTCTTCTTTTGAAGTAATAATTTTACATTTATTGAAATAACAATCGAGTTATTCCGGTAAAAATTGTATAACAAAGAAATGAAATTTCAGTAAGCATATGTTTTAGCAACATAAAAGTTTGCAAAAATGTCTCTTAATTTATGAAAAATGTTTGCATTTAAAATAAAATCGTTGCAAAAGATTCTGGTGTTTCGATAAATTTAGTTTTATTAAAAAAAAATTTTGTAATATTGTCAAATGTATGATATACTGTAAGCGTGCATTCGTCCAAGAAACAGTCTAATTATGTTTGCATAGAATGAACAAATCCTCTTATCATTCTATTATCAACACAACATAATCACACTTTCATGAACAACAAACGATATTCTAAGTAACAAGCGCCGCAAAATACTTTTTTAAATGCGTCGCAATGTATCGCATCATCAGCCTTTAAATGTGTCACAGCATCGCATTACTAATCACTTTGTTGTAGTTAGTAAATCAAAGTGATAACATTACTTATCATAATAGCAAATATCATGAATTCAAAGAGTACACGCACAACGATTACAATTAACTGTCTGATTCTGGTAAGTATTGATTTGTGAAGAATTTTATTTACCAATGAAAAACTACGAATTTAAGCAAATGTTAGAATGATGCATTGTGGCAGGTACAAAAGTTAAAAGATACAATTGCATTTGAAGAACTTACCTTAGATCTGATCAGTGATGGAATCACTATTAACAAATTCAATTTACGACTTCATTGTAACTCACGAGCTCTTCTACGCATATTCGAAAAAAGTCGTGTCGTTTGTGCAAGAACTACCATAAAATAAATTATTTATTCTTTTATTAACAGGAAGAAGGAACTTTTCCAATCTTTTTCAGAAAGACCGAAAACTTGATTTTTGCCTGCTAATTTTTGAAAAATTGAGCAGATTTCCGATTTTTATATTATTCACATTATTAAGCATATATTCCAATTATCTGCGAATTCCTCATCGTTAAAGTAATTTATAAATGTTATGTTTGATATAAACTCAGGATTGAATTAATCATCGGAGATATGATGCTATTCTTATCAAAACTTTGAAAGTCTGCATGATTGATCATTCCGCCAAGATATTTGTTTATACAACTTTACCAAATTTGTATTTAAAAATTTTTTTTTTTGTTCATACGGTTATATTTCTCTGTCTGTTCATTTCAAATTACAATTTTTTAGATGATAATGATTGCTTCATCATAAGGTATCCTCAAATATATTACAACATCCTTATCATTTTTCTTGTCCTTTGCATCAATTATATGCATAACATATCAATATCAACTTGTCACCGATATATATCTCACGATTATGGTAAATAAGAACCTTTCCAACCTAAGTTGCTTTCTGTTCCGTTAAAAGTAGGAATGGAATTCAGAGATTCATCATTACATGCAACATTTCAATGATTTAATTTAATGTAATGAAATAAATTTAAAATGTAAGTTAAAAATATATGATTTATCTTTGAAAAATTTTTGACAGAATTGCTTAACATTAGCAACTCGTCCACATCCAACTCTATAGATTATGAAGAAATCGAATGGTATCGATAATCTAACTTTCTTATCTAAATTTAGAATTCAGAGAAATCTTTGTATTAATAGTAACATCAAGAAATATCCAAAACATCGTAATAGAATACCGATATCAATTTCGAATTGTAGACTTGAATTTTCGACAAATTTCAAAAATATCGCTAAAGAAGTACCATAATCTAATTTCGTTTTTCACATTGCTGTTCGAATGGATTACCTAATGTAAGCTAATTTTTTTTTTTTTGTCGCTTTCAGCATCGAATGACATAGTTTGTTTATACTATACTTCATGTAATTAGTTGTTCGAATTCTTTTCAAGAAGCACAAAAAGTTGCAATTTTTATTTGTGAAGATGAAGAATATGATTTTAATGCCGCTGCTCGATGGTACACATTGCCGTGTTTACGCTTTTCCGTAGGAAGTTTTTCCTTTTTTCGAATTGTACGGAATTTGTTTTACTGATGAGCAAAAAGATGAGAAGTGAAATTAAATTTTGAATAGAAAATCAGGCAAAAATTGAACATATGTTCACTATCTTTGCTAAAAGCACCATTTCGTGTGAAAAAAAAAAAATTGAAATTAACAAACTTATTTTTGATGAAATCAAAACTTGAAGAATTGGAAAAATTTAAAGGAAAATTCCGAATGATTATTTCTAACTTTCCAAGAAATGCATATATTTTAGTTCAATTTCAATAGACATTCCGATTTCCGATTTTATGCGTTGCTACTTCTATACTTATTTTATCACTCTTTTCGTTGAATATGAACGATGATTATCGTCGAGCATACAAGTGTCTGTTATCAGGTTTTAATTGATAAATCTGGATTAAAAGTTTTTTGCATGGCATAAATTGACAACTTGGATCATTTTTTTCGAATTGGAATAAATAAAAATGACTAAAATGAAAAGATCAAATTATGCTTTTGGAAATTTTTCAGTAATAAAATATTCATCGTTTCATATGATCTATTGATTGCGAAACAAAAGAAAGAAATGTTTCCTTTGTGCTATGTTTGAATCAATCATTTCATTTGATAAAGTGACATTATCATCAACTGTGCAATGTAATTCAGTAATTTATTAGGTTGCAAAAAATTGAGAATCGAGAATAATCTAACAATAAGATCCTGAAAGTTAATTCAGTTTGAGAATCTTGATCTGTTAGAGAATTTTGTTGGAGAATTTTTACACCTTTCATTCTATCAACGAAAAAAATTAGCCAAATGAAAAATTGATCGACAATTGAATTCTGTTTAAAAACGATCAATTTTGACCGTATGTAATTCCAAACGACTTTTTCTCCAAACTTTCTCTAAAAAACTGCACAAGTTTAAACAAAACAAAATAATGCAGTAACAACCAGCATAGGATGAAAAGCAAATCACGTAAAATTAAACAAAAAAAAAAAAAAAAGCTGCCTTGAACAATATCAGATAATACATGGAAAAATACTTTTTCAATAATATCATCAAATATCAAGCTTTCTCTATAAGGAATTAACAAAAAATAAACTTTCCAAAGAGATAATATAATTATTTTGCAAAAGACAAATTCCAAATGTGCTTTTTATTTTCGAATGTATGTTTTTTGGCGACTTACATACATTGTGAATTTGTTTTTCTATTAAATGTATAATTACTAGTCAGTTGTATTTTGTTAATGTTTTGCTGGCAAACTTTTTTTTTAAAATCCCGAAATGTATTGGAATAAGAAAAAAAAAAAAACTTGCTGTGTTTAATAAAATCTTAAATTTTAGCAGATTCGCATGTTAAAAATAATTCATCAATAAAACTGTATGCATTAGCGAAATTTTTTCGAATCCTTTTCGCAAAATACTCTTTAATAATAAAGTTTGATAGCTCAAAAATTATAAAAGACTACATAGCATAATAAAGAATAGTGAGAAGAAGGAAAGATTTTGAGAAAATAAAGTATTGAGAAATTGCAAGTGCGGAAAGTGAAATAAAGAGGTTATTCTTCTAGTTATAGTGAATGTCAGTAAATAAAAGAAGCGGAAGAGCAGAACTTTTTGATCAGTAAATTAGACTACTGAAGTCTAAAAAAGAAACAATTACACAAAATCGAAAAAAAAAATTAAAATTATAGCTCTTTTTGTCCGGCACTAAAATCACTACTATTAATTGAGTGACCGAAGGGAAAGTAGATGATATTATCTGCAGGACAAGGCTGAAATGTTGATAAAAATTGATTTTCAGAAGTTTGCGATTGTTGCAGCTTCTCCTTACAATCCATAAGTTGGAAATTTTTGGTTAAACATAAGCGCACATCAGCTAACAGCCATTTCCTGGTCTATAATATGTAAATCTCGAATGTGAAGAAACAATAGCATTATCAAGATGATAAACTATTAAGGAAACTGTAAAAAAATACCTTCTTATCTTCTAAGCAATGAAATTGCACATTTTTTCCATACGCAGATCTTAGATTTTGATGCAATAACTGCCAGCTGTATGACTTTTTTTCTGATGGAACGATTCCTTGTTTTTCCAACATTCTATAAATTTAAGTTTAAAGTCAGAGTAGTGTGATTTAAAACAAAAAAAAATTCAAGCATCTTTTTATAGATTTTCAAATGTTTGCAAATTCGATAAAATAGGAAATCACGATTTTTGCAGGCATCTTTAAAATTGTTTACAAAAAGTTCACGAGTTTATTTCGGAAAATTTTCCCTCTGATTAATTATAACCATATCCAACAGAGAAGATTTTCAACAAAAAATTAAGCATCACTTGTAATTTAACTAAACCATTATGATGTTTAATATGTTAAAAATCTGAGTGAATGTATTTCAATTTCCAAAGATAAGAAATGATTGCTGCCTAAAATTAAAATCAAAAAGTTTGATACCCGAATATATCAAACTGTTCATGGAGAGCAAGTGATTTGTTGAAATATTTTATTTCATCGTTCACTTCTTCCACAATTTCCGCACATGTTCCATGCTTTGTCCATTCATGCTTCCTGGAATGGTACCATCATTAAATGAGATGTTATCCTGAATCTGGAAAAATCTTTAACAAGCTTTTCATCACTCTCTTCAAAATAAGCTTTGAAATGAAAAGAATCAATGAGCAGAATTCTCCAGTATAAATTACTGGATTTGCTATTTCTTGCAAAAAAAAAAAAAAATCTATATATTTGATTTTACCATAATGACGATACGGACTGCGTCACAAGCAAATTCGGCCAATTCCTTTCCAACTTTTCTTCAATCGGAACAAGTTTGGATAATACAAATTTTTTCGTCTCGCCACCACAAAATTGCGGAAATGAGCCATCGTTACGATTTGGCCTTAAAACCACAAAAACTTGAAATCCAGCCTTATAATTAAGGTATCTGGAACGTAAGCGTAACGAATTGTTCTTTTTAATTAATGCCTGAGAATTAAATTTTCCCCGAAATTTCACCACTGCATTTGAAAAATGCAAAAGTTGAACTGAAAATTTTACCGCAGATCTTGATATGAAAATTAAAAAAAAAAAATTCAGATTTGAAGATTTTTCGAACGTACCACAAACCATGAATTGTCCAGGGGACAGCATCAACGGGTACTTTGCAAAAATCATTAATCGTTTCCTGAGTACGACAAACAGATGTAGGATAAATTAAAGTTAGTTCAAAATAATCGAAATTATCATCTTTTTCGATATTTCCATGTATTAGTGACGCTGTTATTAGCAGCAAAGCTAATATGTTCATTTAAATTTACGAATAAATTCACTTCATTCAGAGGAATATCCTGAAATCTTGGTTTGGAAGCAATAATATAAATTTTAGATAGAATCTTATACCAAGTACAATGCCAAGCAGACCACTTTTCCCGAACTTATCCGAATATTGACCTTTGCAAGTCCCAAAAATGACCTTTCATTTTGATCATTGATAGAATTTCAAAGCTAAACTTCCAGTGCTAATATGAGAATATAAATATTTCACAAGTGCAAAAATTTGCAAAAAAAAAAAAAAAAAATGTTAAAGATCAAAAATCAATAGGTTACAATTTCGAACTATCTTTCAGTTCTCGTTCATCTAATCAAAAAAGTTTTCCTAGGATGCAAGGAAAGAGAATTATGACATAAGATGACTTAACTGTTGTTAATTAGCAAAAAATCTTGGATTTCTTTTATTACAGTACCGAAACAGGGAAGTACATTGCAGAGATTATGGACTTAAAAAAGTTATTACTCAAAATTTCCTACGGTATCTTGTAAAGCTATTGATGTTCAAACGATACGGGAACAATAATTAATTAATTCGTTGGATGGATGCCAAGAAAGAGTGAAAAACAATTTTTCGCTATTAACATATTTCAATAAATTGTATATAGATAAATAATACAGAAATTTCAGTGAAAATCAAACAAAAAATTGGAACAAATCACTGGATATCAACATAACAGCAATGTAAACTAATGATAACAGATATTAATCAAAAATGAACAAAAAGTTGTACGACATCGATAAATTTACACCAGCCTTCTCTTCTAGCTCAACAATTTCGACATATAACGAAAGGAAATAGATTTATTGATTGATTGATCTTGATTGCTTTTTTTCTATAATGAACAAAAACATTAATAAGACAAATGAAAGAAAATTGGAAATTGGCAGTAAATTTTCAATCTTATCAAAGATTGGTCTGGATGATAATAGTTTCATAATGCTTCAAGCAACATGTCACCATCACATCATAAATCGATATTGGGTGTCACAGCATATCATCAAATCATCAATAAACATCTTGCAGTTATGTATATAGAAGTGATATTTATTTTTGTTACACAAGTATCATAGAAAATAAACAAATATTCAGCAAATAAATTCGGATAAAAAGTGAAACAAATAATTTAAAAATGTTAAAAAAATCAATTGATTGGTAAAATTAAATAGCATTTGATGAAGAAAAGTGCATGAAATGACATTTTCTATATTCAACCATTCCAAAAACAATTTTTGATCAAATTTCGAAGACAAATTACAACTTTCAGACAAAAAAAGAAGAATACACAAAACTACTCATCTCCTCTAATCATATCTTTATCAATTTATTGAAACTTTAGGGTTAATAAAATCTAGAAAATTATTACTCACAAGAGATATAAAACTTAGCTAGGACAATAACATTCTATCCCTTATCTTATCACGCAGTCGATATTCCCTCAAAAATTTACTTGCAGAGAACTTTAGAAGCTTAACTACGATCATTTTTTTTTTTTTAAATGTACTTTAGATTCTTGAATTTTGACAGATTCAAAGCTCCAGATTTCTGAATGTTTACGAATCGCAAAGCCTCCGCAAAAAAAAGAAGAAATGATTAATGAATATATGATTATAAAAATAAAAAGAAAGAGCTGAGAGCTGACGCTATAATGTAAATGCATTAATTAATGATAATTAATTGAATAAACGTCGCAGTTTTGTAGATAAGTAAAAAGGCAACATTGGAGAGAGCAAGCTCAAACACACTGATATATCAACATACATCAAACAGAAAATTGAACAACCGTCTCGAACTGCGTGGAAAAAGCGGAATTATCGCAAAAAGTTGCAAAATGAACTTCATGATCACATTTAGCTTAGATCAGCTGATAAACTAGTCTGATCTTTGCATCTCTAATCTGAGACTTGGATATGTCTAGGCAGGGATCGCAAGAACTTGAATAGATTGTTCAACCAGAAAATTTCTTTTGACTAATTCAAATTTTCAGGATGGTTTTTTATTTTGGTCTAAAATAGTTTACAATTTTATGAAGTATCAAATATTTCAGCTCCAGTACCACCATAATAAGAAAAAATTTTTTACTACACTTAATGCACTACACATTTAAATTTATTTGAATAAATAAAAATTTCATAAAAATGGAAACCACTAAAAAGAAAAAATGGTTAGGAGAGATGTGAATTACCAGTGAAAATATTTGAGTTCAAAAGATGACCTTAATAAAAAGTGGGTTTTACCCAACGGTACGCATATAAAACAGAAGTTCCCAGTAAATCTTTAAAGGAAGAGGAGGTCAATAAAGTAAAAAGTGAAAGAATGAAACGAAGCAAGAGAACTTTTCGCTTCGTACAATTGGCAGAATTCATATGAAAGAAAAAGTTTCGGAAATTAAATAATATGATCAAAATAAAAGCAAACTTTCTCACATTTCATTTTCTATCAGACTTCTCAATAGTACTCTCTTCATGACTTGATTTATGCAAGATTTTACTTCTTTTTAGGATATAAAGAGAGTAAAATGAATAAAATCTATAGCTGTTTGGAATGCATGCTAAGAGAAATGAAAATCTGGTGCGAACATATTTAATGGCTAATAACTTCTCCCACCACTTTTATTTTCAAAATTTACACAATTGAAAATAAAAAAACAGAAAAGTGATTGAAATGCAAGCAGAACAAATAAGTCTGGAAGAAATAATGACAATATTTGGACAAATAATAAATTGCAGTGTAATACAATCACTAAAATAGCAAAATATTGGTTAACAAAATTCTACTTTTATCACAAACATGGAGAAAAAAAAAATGAAAGGAACAGCGGCACTTTCTACCTTCTCTGCAAACATAATTCGGAGCGTAGCGTTTCGATAATTTCATCTTTTGCTTTGATTATTTCTTGTCGAATTTCGCTTAAAATTTCTTCCTTCCATTTCTCCAGAGTTCCCACTGTTACAGAAGCACCATACCCAGTACTTCGTGCTTCTTCTTGATTTAACGAATTCGAGCTTGGCAATCTGAAAACCAATTGAATCAATCATATTTATGATGAAAAATACGATTACATTACAGAACAACTGATAAAAAACACCATCATTTAACAAATTCAGATTATTTAAAAGAAAATTTGACAAGTTCCTAAAAAAATGGTATTGTTAAAAGATGGTACTATCATTGAAACTAAAATTAGACAACAATACAATATAAAAGAGCCCAATATGACTATACTCAATGTACAACACTTTTTCTTCAATAAAATTAGAATTAAATCTCAACAAGCCATATCGACAAATATGTTTTATTAGTTCAGCCACATGTCTTACGACACGCCTTTTTAAAATTCAACAAGTATCAACGAAAATAATAGCGTTCAAAACTTCTTCTTTAAAATTAACTTTTATGAACAATTTGTTGGTTTTTTACCTTTTTTTAACCGCCTAATGATGCTAAACACCGAATGATATAGTCCTTCGTCATGATCTTTGGAATTTCATAAACTAATATTCCATTTCTATTCTAATTTCTGCTTAAAATCTATGCAATTTTAATGATGATTGCTTACTTGCGATTTACTTTCGGAGAATCAGCAATGTTTGCAGTACCATTGACTTGTTTCTCCCATGGGCGACGTAAGTTTCCATTACCGACAGCATTTGTTGAAGATGCCGTATCACTTCCTGAAATAAATTTAACTGCGATACATTCTATTTCATTTTTCTGTCATGGAACTATAAAAGCATTGTTTTTTTGTCCAATGCTTACATGAAAAAACCAACCGATGGAGCGAGAATCACTGTTATCACACTGATTTTTGCGCTTGCTGAGAGTTGCTTCTAGTTCCGACAATAAATTACTGCCGCCTAGAAAGTAATCCAATGTAGCATAAAAAATTATTTTGCAAAAAATTTGAAAGAAAAATTGAAATACATATGATAAGATGTATGATAGTTATCATCAACCAAATCTATAAATTACTAAAAGACATATTTTATAGTTTAAGTTGTTCTTCAACATAATGGAAAATTCTAATAAAAGGATGTGATTCAGAAGGCTGCCAAACAAGATATGGAAATCAATATAGAGATAACTGAACTTCCCAATTCTAAATTGAAATTTTGAGTTCAAATGTGAATTCCTCAATTTTAAAATGAAAATTTGAGTTTAAATATGATAATACCAGAAGCTGCTGAATTCGATGACGGTGGTGCACTGACTTTTCGAAGTTGTACTTTTTTCAATTGATCTGCAATAGAGCTACCACTTCCTTTGCCCAATGACAGTGAAGATGGAGGTGGTGGCGGTGGCGGTGCCGGTGGTGCATTTGAAGAAACTGTCGCTGTAAGGAAAAAGTTGGAAGTGAATAAAATCGATTCAAGGAAGTCAGAAAGTATAAAATAAAACTTCCTAAAAGTTCAAGAAAATGAACTTACCAACATTGGTAGAGCTAATTGAAAGTGATGGCGTGGAATTGTAATTACTTGCGAGAGGTACAGTTGGGGCAGGTCGAACAGAATTATTGGAAGGACAGTTATTATTCGCAGAGGTCGTTGCATAAATCGCAGGAGGTAGTGAGGAACCATTGGAAGAACTCGATGAACCTTGTGAAGCACGGCGTTGTACATTATATACCATCATCGCTGTTGCAGTTCCGGTACCACTGGTTGAACTTTGCACTGATTGTGATGATTTTCTACAATTAATATAATCAATTCTTCATTTCCAATTAAAAGAGATCTTGTGTAAAGCAATGATTTTTGAATCCTCATTAAATTAAATTATTAAAAAATATATTGATGATAGTCTTCTTTTCTTAACTTTATATTCAATGAAATATTATTAATCGATTTTCATAAGAAAATATCCACTAAAAATGTATATCAATTCATCCAGAAAACCCTTTTAAATAACCATTTAGTTAACACCTGTCTCTTTTTACCTTTTCATCGAATGAAAATATAAAATTTATATCATCAAGGGGAAAGGTAATAATTTCGGCATCAACATAATGACTCAACGAAACACGCAGCTGGCCATCCTTCGATTAAAGGGAAATATTGGCCATGCAAGGTACTAGACTAATGGCCATAAAAGACAATATATCACTTGGCCATACAAGGTAATACACTACTGGCCATGCAAAGTAGGACAATACTGGCTATATAAGGCAATATACCATAATGAAAATTATCGCTCAAAACATCGAAAATTTAGAGAAATAAAAAAGGTGCACTAAAACGAATGAGTGCATCAAGCAAATAATTTTTTGAAAAAGAAAAAATGTTCTTTTCCTACCTTCATCTAACTCAATCGACGTTTAAATTTAAAATTATCGATTTCATGATCAATATAGGAAGTATGTGATGCCATGCAACTCATAAAGTTTACATGAAAATGTAGGAGGAATCTAAAAATGCCTTCGTTTGATTTAAAAAATATTCTGCCAGTTTATATTTTAAACTAACATAATAGTCATGGAAACTTCAAAAATAGAAAAGAATGAAATTTATCGCAAAAGAAAAAAAAAAAAACGATGCTTCATTTTTTTTTTTGTGCACATTTGGAACAAAATTAAAAATAAAAAATTTCAAACTAGTATTGAATTATTATATCTACGATAATTAAAAAGAAATCATAGATTCTGAAATTGATAATTGCAAAAATAATAAATGAAGGACTATAGGGAAAAGTATGAATTAAAGTGCTGAATGAGAAATAATGGGAAACAGAAAATTTTCAAAATGAGAAATCTCAAAGGATGAAATGAGAAAAAAAAATTGTCTGTGAAATGTTAAAAAGAAATTAGTATTTATATTTATAGGATAGAAAATACGAGGTTCTTTCATCCTAACTGTGAATATTTCGTTGCATTAATATAAAAAATGAACTGAGGATAATGATGAAGTGAATTAAATTAAATGATCCAAATAAGTTGGAAGAAAAGATAAATCAAAAGTTAACGTTTTGATATCAAGGCAAAGCCGAAAAGTGATGGCAGATGAATGAAATAAATCTAACTCAAATATATTTTAGAAGTCATGCATATTATGCTATTACAATATGAAGTTATTAATTGAACATCTATAGAACATGTTTGAACATAAAAGAATGACTATCCAGATGATGACAATGAAGATGAAATGAATCATCTGATTTGAAGACCAAAATTTAGACTGATAGAAAAGAAATTGGAAACTCATGTCCACTAAGACAGTTAAACTTTCTAGTTTTCGTCCGGATAACTTAATTCTTCCATTTGCTTTCTCGCAAAATTGTAAAAAATTTTTCCTTGTAAATACAGTTGTAAAACAGATCTCCTCTTCTTTCTTCTGAATAAATTACGACATCAAAAATTACAAAGATTTAAAGTGGTTTAATCCTCTTTTATATATTTTTTGTTTTCATTATATTTTAGTAGTTTACTCTAAAGAATTGGAATAAATAGGTGTTACCAATTAGATTAAGCAAAAAATAAATAAAAAACGACTTTTTAAAGAAATTTTTACGGTATAAAACTAATTTTCTAACCATTCAGCGCCATCAAATAATGTCAAAGCTGAATTAACAATGCTGAACTCGAATTCCGAGAAATTATCTGAGAAATGAGCTATTAAAATAAACTGATGGGGGAAATTTATTTGATTGATCCAACTATCCAGTTGTTGTTTATTTACTATATCTCATCAAATATCCTTTATTCCATTAAGAGGATCCAATCGACAACTGTTTTACCGCTCAAAATAACAACAGAAAAGAAAGCCGCAACTATACAAAATACCAAAAAAAAAAAAAAAAGTCGTAGAAAAACTTGAAAAAATATTATTGAACATGTCACACATTTACATAAGTAATGCATTAATGGCATCGAATTCTGTGACGTATATCTCATGCTTACTTCAGAATAAATTCCAATTTTTTCAGCACAATTTATTTAGTTATAATTTCTTATTCTAAATTAATTACAATAACTGAATTTAATTTGATCAATCAGAAAAATAGTTTCAGATCATTGAATTCTATTCTTGACATCATAAATAGTCTAAGAAGCTAACCAAAGTTCCTGACAAACTGCTGAAAAAAGACTGATATGATTAATATTAAAAGATTTGATTAAAACTTATTATAGTTAAAAACAAAATTCTCCATTATTTTAGAAAAAATTATTAATGCTTTTAATTTAGACCGTTCATTTTCCAGATTCTGTTCAAAAAAATTTCCTAAAAGAAAAAAAAAAAAGATTCCGAAAAGTGGCATACAAGTCAAACAGAATATATCAGATTTGAAATGCTTCATTTTTAGAAGCTTCATTTCTCATTTTTTATGAAATGCTTCATTTTTTTCGTTTTCTTTATTTTTTTTTATTTTTTATTTTTTATTTTTTTAAAACACAGTAAGAAAAACATAAGTTTTTGAAGTAACATGATGCTATTCAGTAAAAAGTTTCTATTTTTGGTATCTTACATTCCTTACATTTGAAATCAACAGTGTTTTGCTGATTGATATCCATTTCCCTTTCAAAATCATTTTAAAAAGATTATTTTAGGATAAACAAAGGATTAAGTTTGGATAAAGTTTTGATGAAGCCATAAATAAGGTTGCATTTAAGGCCATAAAAAACAATCTGAAAAATATTTCTTAGAAAAATCTAAGCGAATTTCCTGTTCACTTCACCTACTTTTAGAATGTAGAAGTAAGGAATGTAATATTATGAAAGGAAAGGCTGTGCTATCAGTTTTGGGATGCACTTTTGCCCAATTCCTTCCTCAACTCTCACTCGGTGTTCATGCAGAGATGCACTAAATATTGATGGAATTTCACCCATTTCTTCATTGAATTCCTTGTTTTCGAGACTTATACAAGTCGATTTTAAAACAAAATATTCCTTCGAATCATAAAGAAGGAATAGACAGGGTTGGGTTATTTTAAAGTATAACGAAGGGCACATCATTCAATTTTCAATCACAACAATAAAGTGCATCTTGGGCAGACAAATTTCGCAAGGAATTAACGGTAAAATCAGTTGTTATAAATTTGAAATGCCTAAATATTAAATAAAACATAATTCCAAGTCTATTCTAGATATCCACTTAATTCTAACTAGTATCCGTTGGTCATTAGAATTCGGAGAACCACGAAAGACATTAGAACGGTGAAAGTATCACAATCACATCGCTTTTTTGGGATAAAAATATTACATTTCTTACTCAAAATTCAAAAGCATGAAAAAAAAAAAGTAAAAGATTTTCCTATTTGATAACAACAAAAATGTGACTAATTTTTATGACTCTATTTTTTCCGATACAATCCATTTTTTTAAAAGAGATAAAATCTTGAGATTTCAACGGTCTGGGAATGCAATGAAGCATTGCACCAATATTATATCCTTTATTTCAACTAAAATTCTTCGGCAAAAAAAATTTTTATTTTTTTGCTAAAAAATGGAAAATCTTTTGAAGTGCAATAATAATTGTGGCCATGTCCTTGAAAGCTCGATAATACAAATATTCCTCCTTTTTTTTTTCCCATAAATATCAATTTCCACTCTCATATTGCAATGAAAGCTAAATCAGTAGTAGAAGCAATTACAGTAATAATATAGCACAATCCATCTCTCAGAATATTTGTCAATACCAAGCTTCAATGTTATTGCTTCCCGAAAATGATTGAATTTGGCCATTTGCAAAAAATTTGACCATTTTAAAAAATGATTTCCTCTATCTATTCCACATAGCCCGACTTTTTCTGTCAACCGCTATGACGTGTGCAATAAAAGTTTGAATAAATGCCAAATGTATTATTCGTTTCCATTTATAGTTTAAAATGAACTTTAGAATTTAGAAAATACTTTAAAATACTTTTAAAAAAATAGAAAAAGAAAAAAAAAACTTTAGAATAAATACTTGAAAGTCCATGATGATAAAATGTATCGAAAAATCAAATTTTAGAAACTTCAAAATAATGTATAAATCTCACATTATCAATTTAGGATTATATATTTTACTGAATCCTAAATAAAAAAAAATCCAAAACATACTAAAGCACCAAAGCTGTTACCTATGACAGAAGTCATTCAATTTATCAATTTTAAGCATCTGGGCTTTTTGTATACTCCTTAGATCTACTAAAATCCATCTCAGACCAATCAAAAACACTGCGTAAAAAACATCATTAATTTAGTGGAATACAGTAAAAAATTTTTAAAGAAATCAAAATCATTCTAAACAAACAGAATTCGATGAAGTTAGATCGCATTCAAACGAAAGGCTAATGATATCATTCAAATTTCAAAAACTGGTGATATCATTCAAACTTCAAACTTAACCAATCAATCACTATATGAATGCAATTCTGAGTTTAAATCAAAATTCATATTACAGATAAAAAGCTAGTATTTTTAGACGAGATATTAAGAAACTTCCTCTTTCATTCAATTTTATAAGTTCCTATTATTCTTATCTTTACTTACGATTCATTTTAAGTCTTGAAAAAAAAAAAAAAAAAAAAAAAACTAACCGGAAGTTGTTTGTATATTGCGCCGACGAACCACCACCAGAACACAAACTTTCATCATCAGCACCCCGAAATGATGGTGAACTGTATGCATTGTGATGTAACTGATGTGGCTCTTGATAAATAGTATTCGAAAAACCCAAATCACTGCCTGAAATACATAAATCAAGCACTAAAAGTTTCGGTTATCTCATGACCTCTGCTATTTAAATACTATATTTAAAATTGAAAAATGAATAGCAGAAGTGTTAATAAGATGAATGATCAATACTGAAAGAAAGAAACAGAACGCCTTCAAGAATTAGCACATAGCTTTCCAAGAGTTTGCTATATCTGACAAAGAACAAGTAATTTATATTAGAACCGAATTTTTAGTCTTTAGAGAGGTCAAAGTGTCATATGCATTAATGCTGAATATAAAAGGCAAACTCCAGGAATATCTTCTAGAAGGTCGTTAGAAACACTTCAAATAAAACAAATGAATCAAAAATTTGTGACCAATAAATTTTTTTTCAAGACCTTACCATTCTGATAATCACTACTCGACGTTAATATTGACAGCGCTTGTGTCATAACTTTTACAAAAAGACGAGCATCTTCTTCCTTCATGAAACTTAGGCCATAAACCTGAAACAAGCATTATTATCGATATAGTTTCAACATTGGTCATCAGTATTTATTTATAAAAAGTTAACAGTGGGTAAATATATAAAAACATAGATGCAGAATTTTTGAAACCAAAGAAATCACTTTTCTTTTTTCATCTCTCCACTGATGAAATGTTGGCGTAGCTGATTTGTACCTCAATCTCTCGTAAATATTGCAATTAAGAATCCAATTCCCATCCTAAAATATTTAAATAACTTCAACTACAGTAATACATACTGTAATCATTGCCAATGAATAAGTTTGTAATTTATCATAAGGGATCACACAAATTATCAAATGAGAGCAATCATTAAAAACTACAAAAAAATTCTCAACAGCTTTCCAATCACTAAATGCGTCAAATTATGGGAAAATAAGACAAAACCTGACCTGCAAACGAGTACCAACAATACGAAATGTATTGGAGTGAATATTATGTAATATTCGAACTTGTGATCGGGCTGCTTCACTTGATCCATCAGGTGAGAGCCACTGTTTGGTAGAATCATCGTACATCATCACATCTGCCATTGCCATTGCTACTGTCGATTCTCTTGGAAATTTAATATACATATAAGAAACAATACAATATCCAGTTCTAATTGTTAGTAAATCTATCACCTAATCAACCAGGATCAGAAAATTGTGATTTGTAGCTGAATAAAAAAAAAATTTTTTTTTGCAGTCAATCTATCCACATGTTTTTTTTTTTCATCTACGCCAAATCTTAAAAGATAAAAATTACGAATAATAGAAGAAAATGAAACAGATATAATTGAATATTTGCATGCCCATATGTTTTACCTCATATTTTACGCTCCTCTCTCTGTCGATATCAAGTTGCATTTATCAATAATATCATAAGGAAACACACTCAAACAGTAAACATTCATTGACACTTTAAATAAATCAAGCAGAAAAGAATGAAAAGGTTTAAGGTTGATGAAGGTGAGAAAGTCCGAGCTTTCTCTCATCACATCAACAACTCAAGGACCACCAAAAGATAACCTTACAGCAGGTGGTCATCGTACTATCACAAACAAATATCCAAATGAAACAGAATATGTAAAGGAAACAAACGTTAGGTAATGCACAAAGTGTTCGAATTTTATTACTGAATATATTTTTAAAAAGAGAAAGAAACTATTTTATTTTGCAAATTTGTCTAAGCAGAATACAAAAAAAAAAAAAAAAAAAGGGCGAGAAATGAAATTTCAGGGGTGAAATAAAGAATAAAGCAGAATGTGGGAATAGAGAATTATATATTAAATCATATCACTCATAATAATTAATACAAGATGAACTAAAATCTGCAATTGATTAATAAACTGAAATAAAAATCCTAAATCTTAATATATTATTAAGCTAAAACTAATAAATTATGTTGTAATAGCATTGAAATTCCATACCATATACTAAACAATAATCCAGAACAAAGCAAAAAAAAAAAAAAAAATTAGCAGTTAAATGCAATCAATAAACTAAAATCCTCCAGTAATTTTGCTCAGATAACTCAGTTGAACGAAAAATTTGTAAAACTGCTTCTTTAAATTAGAGACGGAGGGTATAATATTAAATCAAATCATCTGGTCATCTTTATAACTGAATTACTAATGAAAATAATCTCTAAGTTTGTCATCTCTTTTCCACAAATATATAATTAAAAAAAGAACAATCGTCTTTATTTCTCGAGCATACTTAAAATTAGTCAATCAACACCTTTAATTAACTCAATTAATTTATATACATAATCTCCAATTTTATTAACCATTCTCCAGTTCATCTCATCTATTTCACATGCATCTGAATATCATTAATTTCTACATTAAATCAACTACTCTGTCGGCAAATATTCGAATTATGGACATATAAGAATTCGTTTTTTTTACATTTAACAGTTAAAATATCAAAGGAAGTCTCGGAGTTTACTTTATTTACGAAACAGGATATATTTAAATTTGTATTAACTCTATACGTTCCCTTCTGTGCTAACAAAGAATAAGCTAACTTCTACTCATCTATTACATCTTAATGTAACTCGACACTAATCTCTCAGCAATTAATTGAAATAAAGGATGTGCACAGCAAGAAGGAACAGCAAAATTAAATTACGAAAATAAATCAAATTTCTGAAAATTTGCTTTCTGTTCTTCTGTCCTCCAGAATCTCCATTTAAAATCATTTTCCATAATATGACCGAAAATATCAGCCAAATAAAAAAAAAGAGGGAAAAAAAACAGCGTGACCAGACTTGCCCTTTCCCGAGGACAAATTTAAATAATTGTAGAATACATTAAAGTGCCACGATACCTTCACTCTCACTACTCACAAAGGATCATTTTACGAACAGCATTTTCTCACGATAGAAATTTTTTACAAAAAACTTGTCATTATTTTATCCACTACTCTGCTCCAATGATATATAACAATTCCTTTCCTGAAAGTTTTGATAGTGTTACAGATAGTTAATTTCAGAAACAATATAATGCCATTTATTTTTTAAATTAAACCATGTGAACTTTAACCTGCCAATTCAAAAATTTTTTCGACAAGACCAATTACGATTATCCTGTTGTATCAGTAACATGCGTATTTTCAACTATGCATAATTAACTCATTTTTTTAGATTTCCTCCTCACTTGACTAAAAATATACAAACAAACTGATAGTTTCAAATGCCAAGAACAAATACGGAATTTCCAAAAAATTACCCTGCAGAGAGCTGTAAGAGCAACTTTTCAACTTATTGAATTGTTAAATTCAGTTGTTTTTGCAAATTCCGTTCTCGTTTGCTTGTATATTCTTACCGATCGTTTTTATTCAAGCAATTTCATAAAATGGACCCACAGAATAAAGAAAACGAGAAGTGAAAGGTTTATAAAAGACCAAATTCAAGTGACCTTTCTCATTTCTCAATTTCGGATCATCTGTATATTTTTACACGTTCATTTCATTCATTTCGATCCAGTGATGACTTCATTTGTATCATGCCCATTACTTATTCCCATAGCCATCATCTATCCGTCTAACGTTAATTGGATTTCCTAAATTAGCCTTAAATATAGTCCATCTGGTTTGCTTCTCATTAACAGAACTACTGTGTCATCCATCCGAATATCTTTCTTCAAAGACAATGCCCAATCAGTGTCACATAACAACCACTGCTAGATAGAATCGCCATCTTTCGACATACGAACTGGCCAAAATGCTGATTCAGATGGCGATCATGCAAACCTTCCGGAGAATATAAAATGCTGATTCAGATGGCGATCATGCAAACCTTCCGGAGAATATATCTAGTGATCCTAGGAGTAAATATAGATAGCTAGATGCTTATGAACAATATGAATATATGAACAAAGGATGGAGTAATGAGTATGCAGAAAGACTGTCACTCTTCATCTTCCTTCCTTCCTTCCTTCCTTCTATATTTGCATAAATAGAAATTTCTGATGATCTCAATCAACCATAGCACTTCACATGAATAATTTACATTTCCTTCAACTATCACATATCAAATCTATCTATATAAATAAAAATTTAAATGTTCGTTGTTCATTTCCACACAACATTTCAAGTCTTTCACCGACTGATTTGAAATTTTGACACAACACTGCATTTGAACAGGTGCATGTTTATGAAATTTCGGAATTTTACATTATTTATACAGACTAGCTGGATCCGCTAGTTTCGCGTGGCCAATCCAGCCAGTGCCAGACTAACAATGAATCCGTAATTGTAAAAAATTCTGACAAAAAAAGTCTGAACTTCGCATAATTATAAAAAAATGCGATCATTGGCAAGACAGTGGAAATTGCCATAATTTTTAAATTTAGATTTTTTTCAACCATAAATTTAAGAATTTTCAGAACTCTTATAGAAATTCACAACAATGATAGGATGTAATACTATTAAATTCTATCTTTGCCTTACTTTCAAATTGATGAGTGGAGATACAGATAAAAAAAATAGAATTTCAGGTCAGTGCATTACAATTCCTATTCTTCTGTCACTCAGTATAAAATAATCCGAAATCAATTAATTCATATGTTAATAATAATTTAATATTCAGTACAGCATATCCATAAAGTTCATTTTCCAAATTAATTCCATCTATCTACGTTCGATGGACAAATATTTTCTTTTCTTATTTGTAATAATTATATTAATGGACTAAGGAATACATATTAGTTTCAATATTTGAAGAAATGATAGATATAAATCTCGACTAAACGATTCTTTGGTAGGATTTAAAATTTGGCGGTCCAAAATAAGCTTGTTTTTCATAAGCTTCTAATTGGAAATTTTGAAACAGATTGATTAATGGAATTACAGTCATAATTTTGTTAATGCACAGAACGACTAAAATTTTGGTTGAAAAATCCGGATGATTTATGAGCTCCTATTTCGAGTCTTATTTAACTGTATGAAAAATTGTTGACATTCTTCATAAAATATGGTCACAATGAGAAGAAAGGTGTAGTACTATAGTTTCGCTATAGTTCCAAAAAACCCGTAAATAAGATAAAATTTTGCTATGACTATGAAAATATTCTCAAAGCAGTATCGGAATGTCTCTTTTTATATTGAGAAAAAAGTTAGTTTTGTTTACAAGTCTGTAATTCAGATTTTTTTGAAAAAACTTTCTAAAAACTAAAACTTTAAAATAATTCTAAAAAAAATAGAAATGTGCGAACTTACTCCATAATTTCAATTTGATGTTGTCGATTTGTTCAAATAATCCCGCAGAAGTCCAAAAATTAAAGTCAATTTTGAATAATAAAAATAAATAATACAATATAGGATGTAGTATGAATTTTTTCTCTTCTCCTCTGACTTTTATAATTTCTTTTCTTCCTTCGAAAGAATTCAACAAAACATCGAAATAGATTGCAGAGGGACGAGCAGAAGAGGACGTTCTATTCAGAACAATAACGTTCAAAATCGTTTAAAATGAAACATTGTCACTAGCACCATCGTCACCATAACCTGCAAGGACAGAATTGAACTGCTGTCATTCGAGAGGATATCACTGCTATCACTGTTATCATTTCTATAGCTATACATTCACTTACTGTTGATTGTCAAATCAATATATCCATAATTAATAACAATAATAATAACAATAAGAGCAATATTATCGGCAATCTGCGCTATTAGCACAACAACGGCATAGTATCATCCAACAGGAACAAATATAAATTGCGCTATCAAGACTCTCTCGAGGCTACTGCCTGAAATTTAATGAAACATATGCGTGAAATTATTTTTAACATACACATTTCGAAGATGAACGCATATAATACGTATGAGCCATGTACAAATTTGCGGCAAACTGAATGGGAAGAAAAAACTATTCTATTTGTAATATATCATATACAAACTACATCGTCAGAATTTTTTAGAAATTTCGTAAAACTGAAATGTAACAAAGTTCCTGAATCAGTAGATGTCTTATGTTGCTTTCTGCAACTGAATTATCAATGTATGCGATAAACTGAAATCTATCTGTCTAAAAAATTATGAAAATCATATAAATTTTTCATGTGAAATCTTCGATAATCTTAACATGTGCTATAAGACGAGTAAAGAAGGCTTGTATGATCCTGATAATTAAGTTACAATTCGATTTATGACTCTACCACGTGTGTGAACAACTTTCTTACTTGTTATTACTCTTTCATTAATATCATTTTGTGACACGAATTCAAGTGCCATCTAAATTTTAAAAAAATAAGATTCAAATGGAAAGCTTTCTGAAATAACATCCTTTTCAAATATGATCAGATATGATATTTGAACTGAGAAATAGAAACAATCATGAGCAAAACAATGACATCACTGTAATCAAATGTATTATTCGATCAGATTTTGATGACCCCAACAAATCGAAGAGCGCTTGTAATCGATGAAAAAAATTCCTCTGAACAGAAATGGAACCTTATTTCTAATTAAAACTTGAATAGGAAGTTTTTTACCCAAAAATTAAACATGGAAAAATATTTTAAAAAAAGATATGACGATTCTTAGGAATTAAGATTTTAAAATTACTCGATAAATAATTAGAAAATTTGAAGTAGAATAATGTTGAAAAACTTGAAGAAATATATAAGTATAATAAATATTTCAGAATTTTTTTGTAGTTTTATTCACAAGTCTGAAAAAAATGTAGTAACAAGTTGATGTACAAACAAATTCCAATAAGACAGTTGGAAATAAAGAAAACAATTATATATCTCTAAATTTCTATCGATTAAACAAATAAATTTAAATGCAACTACTGTCAAATAGAACGAAATATTATGATATATTTATCAGTATTTAATATATATATATATATATATATATATATATATATATTTATATATTTATTTATTTATTTATTTATTTATTTATTTATTTATTTATTCGTTTATTTATTCATTTATCAATATTTATCAGTATTTTTACAGATAAATATTTCATAAAATTGATTCAGATATAAATATTATTAAATATATATCATTCAAGTACTGATTTTACTGCATATTTTTGGCTCATATGTTAAATATAAAGACCTTTCACGATCAGCGAAACATACAATAATGAAATTAGGCAAAATTGCTGAATCGATATGGCATACGTCGAGAGACAACAATATTTCTTAATTGGCTTAATTTTGAAGCACGCGTAACTGTCCTACAATTACGCATTTTCCATCTCATTTACCGTCCGATAACGCTTCGCGAAAGTGAACTCCGCAAAAGTGAGGTCATTTGATGAATATCGCAGCATCTATACTAAATAATTGATCGAAGGCTATCAGCACCAATGTATGTTTCATCGCTAATGAATTCTACGACAATAAAATATGATTCAACGAAACAAATCGACAAAAAATCCAATTAATATTTATAAAATGTGATTCAACAAAAATAAACCTGCAGAAAAATCAATCCAACTGGTATCTAATAGTCTTCAACACCTTACAACATATTATAGTCATTTTTGAATCTTAAAAAAAGATCTCATTTTATAAATTCTAATAAATTGAAATAACTAAATTATTGCGTTTATTTCGAGAGAGAAATTAAAGATGGACATATAAAAAGATGTAAAATAAAAAATTGGAAGGATGATCGATCAGTACAAGCCTGACCAATTAGAACATTTTTCAATGTTTCTCAAAAAACTTCAAGAAATATTTCAAGAAATTCTCATAATTTTAGCAAAACTTCGAGGAAAAAAATAAGGTAAATAAGAAAAAGAAGCAATCCAACAAATGATTTTTCCAATTTTACTGTAGGATTTAACAACATACATCAGCCTCCATGACAATTACAATTAAGATTTCTGAAAAATAAATTATATTGAAACAAATTTTACTTGAAAGTAAACCGGTTGTCGATAAATTCGATCAGTTCTTTCATCACTTTTTGATTAAACATGCCAGTTACATTTGCTTACTACAAAGCGATCATTCAAAACTTCTTTATGTTTTCTAAACAAAAGAAAAAAATCCTTTTTTCTAGGGAAATATGGCGGGCAAACGGAGCTATTACACTCTGACGAGTTACAGCAACTTTCAGTTTTTAAAAAAATTGCAGAACAATCCAAAACATATAATTGCTTATGCGATGATATATTATCTATTGAACAGAGAAAAAAAAAAAGCGCTTTTGATCATACTATCTTTCATCAAATCAAATAATGATACAAAGCATTGTTAGATCTAATTATTAGAAAAATTTAGATAATTAACAGGCTAGAATTATAGAAAATTACAGAATTAAGAAATCTTGAGAAAAATATTTAATTGTCGATGAATCTTTGAAATAATAAGCTAATAAAATTTGTCCGGTCAAAAAAAAAATCCATAAAATGTATTTTAAGTGTTTGAGAGATGAAAATAGTACTGGCACTGAAATATTAAAAGGATATCGGAAATCGAAAAGATGGAAATAATAGCATTATGACCTGGAACAATAAAAAAGGTACTAATTATTGAAACAGAATTTAGATTACCAAAAAATGTCTAAAAGAGGAGTAATCAAAATAAAAAAAAAAAAGTGAAGAAAGGAAATATTATCCGCAAAGACATATACTAAATGAAACGAATGATAACGGATGGATGGATTGGGACAGACAGGGACGAAGTGCGAACTGACCGCAGCGCACGCCAATAGCATGCATCAATCATCCCCCATTTCATTGTGCTCTGTTCTGTTGCTGTTATTCGCATGAAATGCGGTGATCCTAAAACTGAAAGAAAAAATTCCTAAAATTCGGCATTTTTAATGTAAAGAGCTGACTTGATTCCTTCTCTTTCTCCTCCTCTTCCTTCCTCACATCAAATAACTTCTTTTCATGCCAAGAAATTTATTCATTCCAAACACAAAAATTTCATAATATTCAAAATAAACTCTTTCAAAAAAGGTAAAAACTTTTATAGTTATATTAATTGCAATAAGCTTTTGCCTAAAAAATAATTGAAAGTTTCATTATACAAGTTACCTACTAATATTTCGATTAAAGTCTCAGATAATAATACTAGAAGAAATAATAAATTATATCCTTTCACGATGTCACCACATGTATGATATTACAATACAAAATATAATTAACTATATGAGGAAAGGAATTCATCTGATATTTTATTATTACAGAGCCAATATTTCATGCCACCATAAAAATGGTTAATCTACAGCAAAGGTAAAATTCGCTTTTATTTAATAAATCATGATAAGTATGAATAAACTTGAATACACTTTTAATAAAATATAATGAGGTGAATAAATAAAATGATAGGAAAAAAGAATGGCATTTCTCATTTCTAATAATATAATGTCACCATGTTGTCATATTTTATACTTCGACAAATTTATCTCCTGTATTTAATTATTTTCCAGTGCTGCTTTATGACTAATGTTAGAGAATGACATACGACTTCACATCATTCCCTTAAAATAAAATAATCTCGCTTTAATGCTCGACTATCAAAACAAGCAATAATCTATTAGGTTTTATAGTGAGTTTAATGAAATATTATAGTAAAAGACCAAAGATGTAAAAAATTCAGTAAATTATCAACATATTCAAATATGTGCAACAAAGTGACAACAAAGTTTTGAATATTGAATAATATCTAAAATTCATAATACTTATGCTAAAACTGAAGAACAAGACATCTCTGTTACTGATTTAAACTTTTAAATTGATTTTATCCACGCTTCATATCATTTAGTTCTAAACTTTGGAAGATTACTAAATTTTTAGATTTTCTAAATTTCTTTCGAAGAAAAAAATTTTTTTTTTTTCTTCGAAAGAAATTTTTTGATTTTTTTTTTAGCTTTTGAGTGAATTTTCTCGGGAAAATATAATACAATTGTTATGCTAACAATACTGTACTACGCAATCAACGAAATATTCATGATTCCTAGTAAAGAGGAAAAAAGGAAAGCACTGAGTGCATCAATTCTTAATCTTATTTAAAGAAAAAAACAAAAAAATCCCATAATTAGACAAGAAAAAGTGGTGACAGAAGGATGCTGTTGTTATTGTTAAAAAACTAAAATGAACGAAAAAAGTCTTCGAGAATTTTCATACTGGACAAGAAATACCGATCAAGAGTGGTGAGTAACATCACGAACTGTAAACACTGTTCGATGACATGCCTATATGATAGAGATAAAAGATCTGTTCTATATTCATACAACAATAATCTTATGCTACCGTTTCACTTAAGTAAATTTTATTTTATCACTAAACATGAGCATGGATCATATTTTATCGCATGTTTACACGTATATCTTATTTTATCGCTGAGAATAGCATATATAGCTTAATTGTTGAACACATACTTATATCATGATATTCAATGATACTTTAACTTATAAAACTGTAAAAGAGACTGTTTTGTTTTTTGAAGAATTTTCGCCTTTTGACTCCATTCTCTACTTCTTTGATCACATTCTGCTTAAGTCGATATTCCTTTGTGTCTTTTTTCATTCATATCTTATAATCCTGAATCAATAAGCAAGTAGCAACATTAAAAACGGAAAAGCGTATAAACACACAGATTAGGTTAGGTCTCGGTACCATTGCCAATATTGGCAATATGTCCTGAATAAAGTGCACATTCAAACAACAAAGTTTTTCATTAAGCTCAATGATGCCTATTTGGCATAGACAGGCATTATGAATCAAAAAAAACAAGAAAACATAATTATGTATAAGATAATTTCTATTAATAAAATTAGCTGTTTATGGAATCATCTAATCGCAGCAAACCTGATTTTCACGCGCATAGAAATCTGATAAGTTCAAAAAAAATTCATACTGCTTGATAACATTCAAAAAAATAGATGAATGGGTCGAGTCATAGAGAAGTTTTTGGTGAATTTTCTATAATGACAGCCAGAAAGATTATGAAAAATGTCGCATCTCCTCCAAGTTGCATCTACATTTCTAGTTGAACACTAGGCTACCAATCATAAGAGGATTAGAAGGGAAACATGAACAACGCTTCTTTGAATATGATTCTGGAAACAAGCATGAGGCTAAAATTATCGACATTTGGTCCGAGCCTAGGACTCAGAATTTATGGGATGGATGAGGCCAGTAATATGGCTAGGCTAATGACCGAAACAGTCATAGTGGCCATCGTCTAGTCTAACTATTCTTATTCCTTTCAAAGTCAACAAAAGATCTCTTTCGTCCAGCAAACCTTCAATAATCTCAGTCTAACCAGAAAATATTCTACAGAGAGAGGGAGAGAGAAAGAAAAAGACAGAGATATCAATGATGATAGAGCAAAAAATGTGATTTTAATATGATTTTATATATAATTTGAAGTCGATATGAAATTTAACCTTGATTTTATCAAAAATATTCATAGAATCGTAAAATACTTCTATTATTTTCATATGCTTAGCGTCTTTCTCTCTTAGATTATCTATTTACTTATATTCTCTTCTTCATCTTCCACAATTGACAGTTATAAATTCAAAACATTCTCTTGGGCAGAGTTCCTTCAGACAACAAGAGCAATGGAATTTTGTTGAGAAAAAAAAAAAAAATGAAAAGAAAAAGACTGCTGAAGAACTCCATTTTTATTACTTCAGAAAAGAGCAGCTTAACAATTACAAATAGTTCTGCAGAAGTTTTGATTACTTCACGAAAAAAAAATTTAAACTTAAGAATTTCTCTTCTGTCCAAACTGTTTAAATTTTTGCTTTTTTAAGAGTTTTGGGTCAAATTAGTCTTAAAATTATTTATGAGATGAATTTTCAAACTAAAAAACTAAATCAACTTATGAAATAATCAAAATTTTGCTCTTAATTTCAAAATAGAGAAGCAAGGCCTGAAATAAACGTTGCGTTTCGGCATACCATGTTCATGCATTTCGGAAAAGCAAGTGAGACAATATTTGCGATTTTTTTTTTTTTTTTGAAATCAGTAATCTTTAAAAAATTTTTTCATTTTAATTAATCCTTTCAGTCTTTTAATTAATTAATTTAATAAAGATCTTTTTTTTTGGAGCAATTTCATACAGATCATACAACTTTTTCTACAGATTTGTTTTCAAGATCAAAAATTATTAAAAAAAATGATAACTGAAATGCAACTAAATCAATACTAAGTCACAAATAAATTGCATTAAACTTCCTCACTAAAATCCAGTATTTCAGATTCATAATTCCGAAAAAAATCTGTAAAATAATCAATCAGAGAGAAAAAATTTTCGAATTCCGTTTCCAACAGAATAATTTTTTCGAAAATTATTACTGCGTGAAAGCACAAAAATCTCCGATCACTTTTTTTACAACCGAAAACTATACCTAGAAAATTTCGAAAAACTTTAGTACGGGAAAGCTCTTAGTCTGAGAAACACATTTTGAAAACAACCCTTCTATGAAAGCTCTGTAAGCAAAAATGGTAAGTTACTTATGCTATTCATCCATAGATCACAGATGCAGTTTTTCTGATCCCAACTAATCCGATGATTTCACTCTCAAAATGTTTCTCTTAAACTATTATGACCTTCGAAAATGTCATAATCATATTTAGTGAAAAGATAAAAATAAAAAAAGATGCTCTGTGTTGCGATGAACATCTTCAAATTTATAAAGTATTAATTTTAACACAAAATGAGACAAGGTCGAATATGATACAAAAAGTCAAAAATAAATTAGATGAAGAAATCCTGTTAGGTTTGACAAAAATATGTCCCATTTTGGGATAAATAAGTCTCTTCATTTCTAAGATTTAAAACTTTTTCAACTTCACCTTTTGTTCTTTTTCGATTAATATTGAGCAAAAAACAGAACCGGTAAATAGAAAAATCTTGTTTCCAGATCTTCCGCGATTCAACAAAATTTGGCATTTCGAATCTCAACTTCAATTCATAAAAATCACCAGCTAAAAATATAAAAAAATACATACAAATGAAAATATCGCACTGAGCCATAAAATACAAAAAATTAAGGAAGATGGAGCTACAGGTAACGTCAACAGTACCTTTCCTGCCTTTATTTTCTTTTTTCTTGAGTTAACTCCTTTTCAACCTCTTGAACCAGAATGTTTCCGATTTCTGGAAGATTACTCAATTTTAAACTACCACTTCTTTTATTACTGTTACCATCATTACTGCTCACAATTAAATGGAAACTTATCGAGCATTTGTCCAACATCTCGAGCATATGTCCACAAAATCTACCTGCGGAACTTTGATGACACTATACTCGAGTATATGTCCACAAAATCTCTGCGGAACTTTGATGATGCTACACTTGTACAAACATCTGACATTCCACACAGGTATATCCTTATCGATATCTGCATTTTTATTTTCTCTCCGTATCAGTATTTTATACTCATTGTCATTAAATAAGAAAGAAAAATGATTGGATATCAATTTTTCAAAGTGATGTATGAAAAGACATAATCAAAAGTCAAAATGCGACACAAATTATGCCACGGGTTTAAGAGATACAATACAACAACGGATGATTACTTCAATTTCTAAAAATAATTTCTGCTGCACATTGGAAACTAGAAATAGAAATACGTTTAACTAATTTTGAATGGGAAATTCTATGAACTGATAAATTTTCCCACCGGATAACTACGGAAATATTTCCAATATTTAATTATGAAAAATGCACTAAAGCTGCAAGAATCTGATATCTCCATTTCGGAGGAAATGAATAAAATTTTTTCTTACTTCTGCTTTCTTTATGCAATTATTTTGTCTGAAAAAAAAAAAGAAAAAAACAACCAGTTTGTTGTGAACAAGAAGATATGACAAGCAATGCATGAAGAAAGTGAAGATCGATTTAAAAATAGTAATAAAGATAGACAGAAGATTATATTACTAAAATAATATATAAAATTAAATATAGACGATAATTATTCATGGTGAAGAATTCATAGAAAATTCTGGATGACATTCCAAATGGTTTAGTTCCAGTATATTATTTTTGTGATAAATCTGTCATATAAAATAGGGATCAACGATGAATAATTCTATTTAATGAGTAATAGTAAACTGAGCGAAATAGTTATCTAGTATAAATCAATCTATCATTTGAAGAAAATTGTACATTTCTTACTTCACTGAGACAAAATATTAAGAGATACATGCAAATTAGTGCTAAGTATATGATTCAAATTAACTTGAGTAAACATAACCAGCATTCAATCAATATTGAAATATTATGAAGGCTAAAATTAATTAAATTATATGTCAAAGATAATTATAATCTGAAAAATGAAATATCATCGGCAAAGTACTTATAACTGTGCTAAAACTAACCTCTACAAATTAAATTAAAATTTAATATTTCCTAAAGATTTCAGCAACATCTCTAGAAATAAAATAGAGGCAAGGAAGAACTGGAGAAAGAGCAGCAATGTTTCAGAATGCATAGCTGAATCAAGAAAATGATGAATATAAACTTCGTTAAATATTACTAAATATAAACTAATGTAGATAAGTTACAGCATTATCCATAGGTCTAACTTTTCTGCATTTGCTATTCCCACAGTTCCCAAAAAAGAAATGAAACTAACTAAGTTGGAAAGCTGAAATAGGGTAACACCTAATACGATAGTCTAATATTAAATCCATTCATTAACTATCACTTAAAATGATGTTTATTTCAAGCAATAATATTAAAATTGACACAAGTTAGTAAAATGGCTATAATTAAAACAAAATGTGAAAACTTTGACGATAATTGTCCTTAGAGCTATTATATTTTATAAAATGGGGAAAAAAGATACTGAATATTTTGATAGCTAGATTTGAATCATCTGATTTCTCAACGCTTATTTTAGCATATTGGTTGTAGATAATTGAAAAATAGAGAATTTAAGCTTTCATGTATCAAGAATATGTCTAGAAAAGGATTCTCAATAATGTCTTTCAAAATAATCTTTTCAAATAATTTTTGTTTAAAAAAGTAGTAATTTGCTAAAAACAGTGAGAGCCATTAAAATGAAAGGTACTTTTAAAGAAAATAAAAAATATTAAAGCAATTATCAAATAAACCCAATAATGCTGCTGTAAAAAGAAAAGAAAAAATACTAACATCAAAAATACTAATACTTTTTATTTAGATGGATAAATATTTAATGAAATTAAAATCTGTGAGCAGTTCCGCATAAGATGTTGTAAGAGAGAGAGATAATTTGAAATGAGTTATTAAGCATTTGTTCAGTAAATTACTGATTTTCAATCGATTGAATCTTTGCGTTTTTCACTTCTTTCTAGATAATTATCTGAAAGATTTAGAACTGAGAACAGAGCAAGAGGTATGACGAATCAAATAACTAGTAATCCGAAATAGCTAAAATTCTGTCAGGACATAATTACTCGGAATGACCTAGAATCCCTAGCTATGTAAGATGTATGATTACTGAAACTATCTAGACAATTCTGGCAAAATGCAAAACATCTGAACATTGAAAGATGAAAAATCAAACTGATTCGGTCGGATTTATTTTTCAAACTATCTAACTGAATAGGAATAGAACGAATTCATAATAATTCGGAACGGAAATGAATCAAAATAATTGGGAACAAATAAAATTGAGCTTTAAAAATTCAATGCGTAGAATCATATACATCAAGGCATTAAATTTAACGATATAAATACAGCACAGCATACCCATTAATTATTAATTTCTCTTGTTTTCTTTTTTTATAACTGTGCATTTTTTGATCTATCTAATCTAATATATTTTTTAAAATCTTTTACTCAATTTTTTGCATGTTATGAAAACTATTCCAACTTGATGTTGAGAAATCAAACATTTACTATAGCAATGCTATCTAAAATTGGTAATTCATAGTTTTTAACAATATTGAACAAAATTTCTGATAGTCACAGAGAAGTTAATCACATCGTTTTGATCATACTAATTATATAGTTTTTATAAACAATAGTTTTACCAAAAAAATAATTTTATATATGTTAAATTAATCTTGAACACTATATTTCAAAAACTGATCGTTGATTCTATGTTTTTTAAACTGTCAGCAAAACATGAATCTATTTTATTTCGATTACCATGTAAAATATATTTTGCTGAAATTTAAAAAAATTCTTGCAACAATTCAGAAATGTAAAATCTGTATCTCATAGCGGATGTCCACTTTTTCGAAATTAATAATGATTCACAAATAGCTGAGATCATATTTTGATTACAGCAGAAAGATACAGTGTGAAAAAAAAATGTATCTATCAAAAGCTATCGAAAGTCTTCTATATAAAAGTAAACAAAATTTTCAAATATAATGTTGATTTCAAACGGATTATCTCTCAAGAAAATTAAAATTCGTACAAAATTATTTCAATAATGTCTAAAATAAATCCTAAAAATAGTGAAAGTATTCATCCCAATAAATATTAAATAAAAAAGAAAAAAATTTCAAATCCTATAGGAAATTCAATTGCTAGAAGAGATCTCTAAAGTAAACTGATGAATTCAACGAAAAAACACTATAACATTATTCATACGCGATTTCACACATCTCTAAATTGTCTTCACCAAAGTAATAGAGCAATATAAGAATTATTTTTCTTCTCAACTTATATTGGGAAGGAAACAATAATTTAGATGGAACGAAATATTATGAGCTAAAATTAAATTATGGACTTTAATGGGATAAAACCTTACACGGCGAGAAGTTCCAAGTTGATAAAAGAAGGCAGCGAAAAGCGAATATCTAGAAGATGCAGGCATGTAATCTAATTTGTATGAGGCCTTTGGAAGGAAAAATGGAACAACAATTTCTATAAAGGTGAAATGGCAATAACAATGAAAATTTCTAAAAGCCGATACAATCAATGACAATTGTTGGAGGTCAATAAATATTGTAAACTCTTCGCTTTTGAAGCAGAGAGAGAAAGAGAAGAGGGATGGACTATGCTGGGGTCAAAATGCATACACACAATTAAGCAACATAATACGACAGCCACGACTGATCACTAATAGTCACTACCACTGACCACTTCTACCAACAACCATCATCCATCCACTCTATACTTTTTGAGGGATTGAGAAAAGATGTAATGGGAAAACGAAGAGTGAGAGATGAAAGTTTGGGAAGAATAAAAGAGCAATGAGAGGTAAAGAAGAGGAAGAAGGAGAAACGATCGAAAATATAACCTTTAGACAAAATGCGGTCGTAGAAGTATCGTTGAATTATGGAAACATGCTTGAGTGAAGAAGTCTGGAAGAGAGAGAGATAGAACAATTATAAGCAGAAATGGTCCCTTAAAATTACAAGTGGGAGATGACGCTCTTCCAAGATGCTTCAATTTCATGGGATAATTTTCTCATTTCGATGAATAATACTTAGAAAAGCTATGAGCAAATGCTATACTCAACAAGATCATTCAAGAAATTTTAACATCAAACCAAGCCAACTTTTATAGTCCAACAATGTACAGAGAAAAGGTATACAACTGTAAGATCAGAAGTGTTAAACTCTTAAGCTTTCGATATTGATAAAAACTAAAACTTGGTAGAATTGCAATCTTTTCTAACATTTAAAACTGGAAATGACACTTACAGGACAATGGTCAGTTACATTAGACCAGGCATTGGTGATCTTCGAAAATAGCAAAAAATAGAATGAATTCAACGTATGATTAATTGAAAACCATCATCAGTCAATCAGCATAGAAGATACACGAATTAAACCAATGCACTGAAAAAATAACGTATAATTAGGGAAAAACATAATAGCCCTATCAGTACACTAGCTAGGTCATTTTAATTTCGATTTCAACAATTTACATTTTTGCTGATTAAATAATTTTCTAACAAATAATCGAACGAATATTATAGATTATTATCGAATCATGCTTGAGGGAATCAGTGCTAGTGGTTAGCAGTTCATTCTCATTTAAATTTAATTATCCGTGACCGTTTAGCCCGTGCTATTGGAGATATTCACATTTCAGACAGTTGAAGATCTGGATATCTATTCTACACCAGATTCGGAAAAGTATCTCGATCGACAATCCAATTCCAATATCATCCGGAAAGCTACAAACCACAATTCAACATACACCACACAATGAATTATTTTCAAGACTGTTGATTCTAATCGAATGATTTCTTACAAAATTAAATACTTTTAAGGCTTGGTTGAAATTTTACTATTTTTACTTGATTTCGTCATTTATCTCTGAATGTTACATTAAAATACCACTATTTTAAGCTGGAATTTATCGAATCTGATGATGATAGGTAGGTCAAAAATATGAAATTTAATAAACTAAAAAGTAAATAAATATAAGCAACAATAAAGTTATAATACAATTAAAAGGCAGTAATGTTTCAAAGTAATTTTTATTGCTTGAAAAAATTTGTAATTTGTATATCTGAGAACAAATTTTGCCTTTTTAAAACAATTTCTTATCTGCTTTATAACTTTCCTTATAATTACTGATACGATACAAATACTTATGGAGCAAGTAATGCTTTCCTCAGATATTAAATGAATATCACTTTTAAAACTACGAATCTTGCAGCAACACCAGCTTCAATCACACTTTACTAAATAAGGCAAACGAAAATAACAGAAAGAGCTAGTCGACTTAAAAAAAAATATTTCACTTAAAAAGTGCGTTCACCGGAATGAATAAATTATTTATATGATAAAACAAGTAGTTACATTACTGGACAGGTATTGAAAATCAAAAATGTGAATAAATCAAACAACTTTACCACAATAATTAATGAGACTTAATACCGAAGTTAGGCGAATAAAATGATGAAAATCCAAAAATTCCAAAGTAATGAAGTGAAATAAAAGCAGCAAAATAACAAAGATATGTAAAAATAAAGCGACTTATTTTTTAAAACAAATAAGATCATTGGGCAAAGATAAGCACAACCAAACAAATTCTAATATTGACAAAGGAAAAATGAAATATAGAAGGAAAATTAAATACTGATATACTTAATAATTTTATGAGGGAAATTAAATTTCGAAAAAATATCGAAAACAAATATAAAAACTGAGCTAGAACTCAATGCTTGCATAATAAAACAGATAAAAATTGTGTATTCACTTAATCTGAAGGTTTAAAAACTGCTAAAATTATACTGAAAAATGTTTATGTGAGAGGGAAAAAAATGATAATTTCAGGTAAGGTTCTTTATAAATTCGAAGCTAAAAAGACTACTTAAAAATTCGGAAACTTCCGCGAAATCATGTAAATATCATTGCAACAATTCCAAAAACTTCGATTAGTGAAAAAGTAAAAAACCATTAGCGGTAGCAATAGAAAGAATAAATTCATCGGATTTATCAGACAAAATATAAATAAATTAATAAAATCATGAAAGAGATCATATTGGTAACCAATTTTTCAATCGCAATCCCTGATTATCACAGAAATGATCGGTATAGGGTATGCAATTAAAGTACTCGCAATACACGCAATTGAAACTGGATGACCAATAAAATATAGCCAAAAGGACGATGAATAAACCAAGTGCGGTGGAAAGTGATGTAACCACAATCAGTAATCGTCGAACACGATTATAACGCTTTGTCTGAATATATGGAAGTACAGCTGAAAATATAATCGTAATCGTATGTATAGTAGAATGCGATTAATTTTTAACTAGTATTTACTCATTTAACTGCAATTTACGCAAATTGTATTGTGAGCTTCGATTTTAAAAGTTATAGCGGTCTAGCACATCACAACAAAAAAAAAAAACAAGTGCTTTAACGAGAAAAAATAATTGTAAATCAGGCAAGATAGGTGACAATAAGAAGCATATAATATTTTATATTTCTTTATTATGTCAAATTAGAAAGACGTGAAGATGTCTATAAATGTTTAAAAATTTTAAGATAAATTAGGATGTAGTCAAGATGCATCGTATGATAGTAAAGGCAATTTAAAACTGATTAGTAAATTTTAAAAAATATCAAAAAAAAAAAATTTTGATTTTTCGTTATAAAATTATTAAAAATTTAAAACAACTGTGAAGTTCGCATAGATAAAATCGTCAAATTTTTGAAACTTAAATTAAGCAAACGCACCTAAAGATATCAAAATTCCAAAGATGAAGCCAAATAAATGCGCCCAATTATCAACCCATGGTAATGTTCCTATAGTAAAAAGCGCTAAAGTAAATAAGCTTAACTGCACAACTGCATGCCAAGGTTTTTCGAGTAGATTCCTAAAAGCACACAATTAATGATAAATTCAAAAGGATGCAGACAAGCAATAATTAGCGTTAACTTTCTTGATTTCAAATTAAACCATCTTTTTTCGTACTAAGCACTATTAAAATTTCATAATCTATAAAAATCAGAAATTTCATGCCTTATTTTATGAACGTTTGAAAGTTATGAGAAAATAAGTTCTAACCAGCTATAAAGCACATCAACATACATCGTAGCAAACATTCCAACATGTGAATCAACATACATCGTAGCAAACATTCCAACATGTGAACCTGCAGGACCAACTTCTGGCTGCAATATTCAATTACATTTTATATTTTCGAAATTTTATTACATATGCATCTCAAAATCAAGCAATTTCTTACGACTTTGTCAATTTAAAACTGATCAAACTTTCACAGTTTGATTAACCGATTAGTTACATTAAAATGTAATTCACTTGCCTGATAAGGAACAAAAATTGCACCAGCCAGATATCCACCAATACCAGACACTATATAAAGAAGCGCTACGCGCGCCCATCCGAGCAATTTTTCCAAATCTCTCATATAGAAAATTTGAATAAAAACTGTTAAAATGCAATGAATTATTCTGAAAAACATAGAGCTTGGGAAGATATATGGTAAAGTAAAAGCAAAAAAAATAAAACAATGGTTCATATTTTTGCTATCTAAACTTTAAGCATCGCATTAATTGAAAACAAATATCAAAAAACTAGCCCCGCATGTAGAAAAATTGGTATAAATAGGCGATACCACTGATCTGGTTGATTTTTCCGCAAAAATGGGAGCATTCCACATACTTCGCTCAAACATGATACCTGTAATAAATTCATTTCAGCGGCAGTTTTTATCATCAATTTAAATTCTACAACACTAAAATTACCAAATAGAAACAGCCGATGAATAGAAAAATTAAGGTCACTAAAAAGATAAAACTATTTTACATTCGCTTAAAATCGCCGCTAATATTTTCCCCTATGCTTATCTGAGATAACATGAAAAATTTACAGGCAATGACGGATTTAATTAAGAAATTATATGAGTAATTGATATCAAATCTATTGGTGTTATTGCCAAGTAACTTCAGTGCGGATGTATCTAGTGATTTGATTATACTAATTTTAGTATTGACACTATTTCTTTACTTTAATTATTACTACTAATCTTTTTCACTATCTTTTGCCAGAAAATCAACAAGAGCTTCTTTTTGGACTATGATAGAAAAACTATTGTGAAACCGCTTTTTGGGCTGTTACAACCATATGAAGAGAAACACTAGTGAGTAGCAGTAACAATGAAGATAATGTTACCTGAGAACAAAGTGTTGCATTTTCATGAAAATATCCTTCCACAAAATCGCAATAATCTCTGGTAGTTATACGACACTGTCCGTGTAACTGTATGCAGCAAGGTCGGCCAGTAATTTCACACTGCATGTGCACCACATTCTCAGGTACGAAAAGCGTTCTTTGTTTGCATATCTGTCGAAAATTGAATTTTCAATTTAATTTTTTTAATTAGTCTTTTTCAAATGAAAATAATCAGTGAACATGAGTACTATACATGTTTATTTGTCCACTCACCATTTTCACATGAAAAAAAAAACAAATCATCGATATGATTTATCACTACGTCATGAAATTCAATAATTTCACTTTGCCCTGTTCAAACATGAAACAAAATAACAATAGCAATAAACTTACAGGCCATTGCGTTATATCATCCGGCCATTCGTACGGCTTCACAGAAACTGGATTCTCGCAATATCTGTATCACTTTTCTTTCATTTTTTATAATATATTTCAGGAAAATATTACCGAGACTTGATTAAAAATGATAAAAAACAATTCATAACGTATACCTTGGATCTTGCCCACAAACAGCACCTGATACACGGCTTTCTGGACCCGGACTATCTTCCTTCCATCTTGTAAGTGTAGCTATCAGTGACTAAAAGTTGTGAAAGTGAATAGTCTAATGAGCAAAATGTCTTCTCATTAAAATGCTAAATAAAACACACTAATTAAAATACGTATGAAACTAATTACACCAATTGAAATTCTCAATAGAACTTTTTTTAAAGCCTAGGCCTAAGCAAATAGATTTAAAATTGACAGAAATTAAATATTTTCCTATTCCGCTACCGAATTTCAGTAAAACTAAGGTTATTACATTATTTTCAGAGTATTTTCGTGATTTAAACACAAAATTCATTTAGTTATAAAAAACTATTTGCAAAATAACAAAAACTCTGCCTTTATTGCACAACCAGCAATAAAATTTTCAAACATACCGGGCAAGTACTTTGTCCAGTTTGAAAACAACCAGTTCCATCATTATAAATACAACAGCCGGTTTTATTTTCTTCCATACGGTCGGCTTCAACTTGTTCCAAAATTCTTGGATCCTCACGCATACAAGGTGTAAATTTAGCACCCAGATGTATCAAATCAGCCTCAAAACTCAATAAGCGTTTTCAGTGCTCAACGTAAATTTTTTTTTCTTACTTTCCCGTAATATAAGAAATTTATTAATTGACTAATTTTCAAAATAATGTGGTCAATAATTAAACTAGTGATGACAGTACATTCTCATGTGAGACATGACGATATAGGATCCTAGTCGCGATAAAATTCTCGATAAAAGTTGCAGAATACTCCACATAACTTACTTTGCATCAGATTTCAATACATTTAATTGCCAGCTTACTAGTGGTCAACTTTCTTCAACTCCACAAATATATTCCGCTATGTCTCCAAACAGGTTTGCGATTTTTTAAAGAATTAAATCAAAATTGGAACTACATACAAAACGGTCTTCAAATTAAAAAAAAAACTAAACATGAAAACAACTTACACAACTAAAAAATAAAAAGTAAAACTTACAAATTTCGGTCCAAGCCAAATATTTTGTTGCACATAAATACTGACTCTCTTCAAAGTAACAGTGGTATGCATCACATCAGCTGTTCTTTCGGTAAGACCGAATCCCCAAGGACCAACTCCATAAGTATATAAACTAATCATAGTAACAAGTATTTGAACTGTCGTAATCCAATAAGTGAAGAAAGGTCTGAAAATGAAAAAAGATGAAAACTCTTAATTCTCTAAAAACTTTGTTTAAAATGCTAAATTAGCCTTCTTGCACAGTTCTTAGTCACTCTAAAATCCAAACTATTTGATGTTAGCTTAGATTAATTTGAATCAACAGAATTATTTCTTCAGTTATTTCAAATCATTTCGCTAATTAAACGTACCTACAATCAATATAAATATCTTCATTCAGCTGATAAACATCCTTCCTATAGGTTTGTTGAAAATATTTTCGCCATATTCCAAAACCACTTCCAAAACGCCGACGATGCGAAACACAATATTTCTTTGATTTCAGTTCACTGTGTATCGTCTGAAAATAATTTTTTGATTTACATGAAAAACAATATGTCCTAAAACATAAGCTATAGTCTTATTTAAAAAAATTTAATGTACACATTGGATTCTCCGTTCAGCACTTAGTTTACATTATCACACAAAAATGAAGAAACTCAATCTTTTAAATACAGTGTCTTTTTAATATAGTATTCTGTGAAACGAAGCAAGTTAGGCAACCTGCTTGCTCAAAATCTTTCCATTTTTCAATGAATGATGTAGATATTGTTGATAAAACAATATTTTTAAACTTAATGAACTCACATCCAACATTCTCTTTCGCACACTTCTGCAAGTTTCTGTAGTCCTTTCGTTCTTCTTATCAGCAGATTGAATGTTTTGCAATAACCATTCCTGAAATAATTTGAAAACAATTCAGTTCCTGAAAATTTTTGAAAATGTTATATAAATCATCTATAAAAAAGACTTACTCTTGGACTTGAAAGAGCATTGCACAAAGATGCAAATGGTGTTGACTTTTCCTGAAAAATAATCAGCTTAGTATTATAAAAGGGAATAAGGTAGAAATTATTAGATATTCAAAACAAAATATCTTCTCGAATCCTTTTCACGGATTTTTAGATTTCGCAGAGAAGCGCAAATTCATTAAATTAAATAAAAATAAACAAACAGCTAGGATAAGCTTACCGAATTTTAAGGATATGTTTTTGCTATATCAAAAATAAATCACATATTTATCCTACAACTTTCGCTTTACACTAAGCATTTTGTTAAACAACCAAAGTGGTACTGTACTGTAAAGACTCCCAAACTGTTTTACACTCATATTTCTAAAACTTTGTGATGAAATACCCGACTTAATTCGATAGGTTGCAAGCACTGGACAAATGATGAATGTTCAAAATACGAAAGCGATACAAAAAAACAATTTCTTATTTTGAGCGAATTTCTTCTCTCTTAGTTTATCTTTTTGATTTCCAATATAAAGAAATAAGATTAAAGATAAAAGTAAAAAAATAATAATTTAGCAAGTGCAGCAAGAACATACATGATCGAAATCAATGGATATTTCCATACTGTTATCAAACCCTTTCTGTTTCAAATTTCTGACTCGATGCCGCACTTGCTAAAAAGCAAATCAGCCAAAAAAAAAAAATTAATAGAAAAAAGAAACGGAAAAGAATTGAGAAATTAGGGAAAAAAAAATCTATTTCAAACATGCTGAGACACAACAATGCAACGAAATAGGTATGAATCCACAGTTTCAGTCAAGAGAACTCCTTCTCCTCAGAAAAAAAAAAAAAAAAAAAAAGAAAAGAAAAAAAAGTTAGATCAACATAACGACGATTAAGGTATAAAAATATAATAAAATCAACAGTGTTGGAAAAGCACTATAAAACAAACAATATCCTACTGACTATTAACTTGCATAAATTGCATGCTCTACAAAAGTACCTGATTCGGAAGTCATTAGTTCCTGATAAATTCAAAATTATTAGGTTTTAAATCACGTAGTATTTTTCGCTTGATTTTGTTAGGTTTAGAAGCATATTTAAAAATTTTTCGGCAAATAATTAACACGATTGCTTAGCATGTTTGGAAAGTAAAATTTTCTTTACTTACTTATTTCTGTGTATACTATTCGATTTTAAAATATTGCTTCACAGCGTAAAACAAATTTTGGATTAGAAAACAGCCTACATAAGTAGAATTTATGCAGCTATTCCAAAACACATATAAAAATGATTTTTTGAAGCTATTGTAATTAATTTCTTTTACCTCCTTCGAACATGCTGGCTGCATTTTTAGCGCTGGAGATCCATCCATCTTGCCTACCTCTTCACGGAGGTTTCCCATGCCATCTTTCGACGGAACATCTTCAGAACAGGGCTTAAACACAAAGAATAATGAAATTTCAGGTGAAAATGAGAAAAAATATATCAATAAAACTTGCAAAAACTATTATTTATTTAACTGTAAAAGAATTTGCTTTAATCTAGAAAAAAATCCTGAAAAGATTCATCAACATCCAAAACAAAAAAAAAATCTGTAAATTTCAGTTGGTTATATATCGGATTCAATCAATACATAAAATAGTAACATAGAGAAAAATTACCTTTTTATATTTTGTTAGAAATGGAAATCCCGCCCTATGTAATCCCTGATAACGACATATATGCAAAGGATTCATTCGCTCTCCTGAACAAAAAAAGTAGAAAATTTTTTGAATTTCCCTTTCAATTTCAATCTTCATTCAATTTCTATATCAGTGCATTTTCTTATTAAAACTGCTGAATGGTTATTTACTCTGTAACTCCAACAATTCCAACAGTAACTATGTTTTACGCTAAATTACACGGCTTGCATGATTCTTGCCTTAGAATAAAGCGCATTACTAAAAGCACAAGTTTCATAAATGCTGGTCCAGCTGATCATCAAATATTTCTGTTTACTTGTCTTTTATTCGTCGTTTTAAATTTCAACTTATCTCACACTTTAAATTTCTAATTCATACTTTGTATTTAACTTAAATTCAATTTTCTCTTATTTATTTTCACTAATTTTAATTATTTCTCTTCGTTTTTCATTTGTTTCTTTTCACCAATATGTTCATTATTCTAATCGGATGCAACAACAATGTTTTTGGTTTAATAACTTGATTACCGAAAATATAATTATTATTTATGATAGTTTAAACCAGCAATCCATTATTCTTTATTTTCTACACTGACCTCAGAAACCTTCGTAAAAATTGATATTTATTCATAAAATACAAAGCTATGTCTAAACAATTCTTTTCGTAAACAACAAAATGAACTCTTGCAACAAATTTTTTGTTAAATAATATAAGCGCTTCATTAGTAATAATATTGCTTCCTTTGAAGTGAAAAACTCGCAGTAATTTTCGCAAAGTAAAAAAAAATTCTTAAATAAATATGAAAATAAAATAATGGACAAACGCGAAATCAACAAAAATTAAAGTATGGAATTGAAAAATACCTCGTTCGGTATCGGAAACACTGGACGAAACTGTTGGTGAAGTATAATCAAAGAATACCTCGTCCTGTATAGAATCTATACTGGATAACACTGCAGAACCCTTCAAATATCCTATAATTAGCATAGAATGCTTAATTCTATCAAAGTACTGAATCTTTTCTTTTTTTCCACCTTTTTCTATTTCTATCTTCCTCTTTATTAAACTTTTAGTTCTTAAAATTCGGTTCAAAATTCAAAGTAGAATTTCTATGAAAATATTCCGATGAACAATATGTCTATATTAAATGTTTTTAACATTATTGATCAAATTTCGCTTCCAGTCTAGGACTTCAAAATCGCAGCAAACTTATGCCTTTTCTTCCACATCTTCATGTTCAGGAGGAATTTGCATTTGAATTTCTGATTTCACAACAGGAACTACAGATGCATCCTCTGATGGTAAATGAATTGTTAGGCGACTCTGAAAATCGATTATTTTGGGTCAGTTCATTAATCCGGAACAATTCAAACCAATCTAAGGCATGATATCGGAACTTTTAGGATAAACATTCTGGACAAAATTGAAACACTTCTGAAGCGCTCACCTTCTTAAACGAAGAAACTTCAACTTCCTCTTCATTCTGCTTTTTAGGCTTTTTCCTATTCATCTTGTGATTTTCAAAATCAATTTCTACGACTGTAGGCATGTCATTTGCTACAAAAATAAATATGAAATATTATTGAGAAGCAAGAAGTTTTAATAAAATTCCAATGAAAAAAAATATACATTCCAATAATTTGGCAATCTTCGGTTAATTTGAAAAAAACTGAAACTTACTTCAAAATCTTACAACTTTCGAAGAATTTTTGAGAATGGAAATTCCAAAATTATAAAAGAAAAGATTACCTATTTTCAGTGCCACAATAACATTGGAAATTGAAATAAAAAAATCGAAGGTAAGAAAACAGATACACAATTTCGCAAAAGAAATACCACAGTAATTAAACAGCAAAGCTAATAAAAGTCACAAAACTTATGGAAATTTTTTGGGGAATATAACAAATTGGTATCAAATAATATTTTATATTACAAAATATTATTCTTACCAGCGAATGTATCTACAGCCGGTGGCCCAATTTTAATGTGAGCAATGTTTCCAGTTTGCTGATTTGAAAATGGTGCAAAACTGCCCGATACTGATCGACCACGTTTCACTGTAGCACAGGCCTTTTTTGGTCTCAATGTTCTCCTTGAAAAAGAAGATAAACTGCTTGGTTTTCAAGATACGACTGAAAACTATGAAAAAAAAAGAGAAAAAAAAAAGAAATACAATGATAGAAGTCGTAGCTTTTAAATTCCTAAATGCTTTTGCTACTTTTCGTAAAATACGTTTAAAAAATTAAAAGCAGTTATGATTCAGTTCCCATTACATTACATAACAAAAAAATAAGCTTACATATACCATCTAATGTAACAATCATAACAATACATTCGTGAAAGCCAAAATTAAATCTAATAATTACACTGCTATATAATTGAGAAATAAGAACTGCAACCTTTGTATCATCGCAGAAATCCTGTCATAAGCTATTTTCATTACACTGTCACGTCGTTCCAGATGTTGTTGAGTAAGTCGGCTTCCACGGCTTTCTACAGATTTGCTTCTAGAAAATGTTTCCTGAAAAATTAATCTTTTGCAAGAAAAAAATTCTTGCTATGAATAATAAAGTTGGAAAATAAACTTTTCTTGAGAGTTTTATGAAGAATTGGAGGATTCAAAATTTCGCTTATCATCTTTTTTGTCCCAGTCAATGCTTGCAATTTATAGTCTTCACAGCTCTTTTGCTGCAATATTTCAAAACTCACAGCAGTACCATCTGTAGATGATATGAACACAGTTTCACGTACTTCGCTCTGTGGTGTGATACTTTTCGATGGTGATGAAATATCGACGAGATCATCCAAAACTGAAGGTATATCTGTATTGTAATTATTTTTATTATAATACTACTGAATTATAAACATTTTTGCCGTAATAATTTTGAAGGGTTTAAATTTGAAAATAAATTTGAATGGCTGGAAGTTAATTCATAAACTAATATTTGTAAGCAGTAAACTGAAAAGTTGAAGCAAAATTCACATAAAGTCATAAATTAATCAAGTTAACTCCGATATTTGATTACAAATAACTTTTCAATTGTAGATTATATTATTCAAAAAATGAACATCATTCTGATTTTCCATGAATAAAATTACTGCTAGGCGTATCACTTTCTAGATACAATCACTCTAAACATATAAATTCAAGTGATAGCTATTAAAACTAACATACTTTGTTGTTTTAATTCTCTCATCATGATATCTTTCGGATTCCCATAATGTTTACAGATGAATCGTAATCGGCGGCAGCTCCATTTTGGATCTATAGGTGTACCAGTTGATGACTGGCAGTTTTCTGACGATGGAACCCCAAAAAATTTCGCTGTCCCATTTGAGATCGTGTCTCGAATACTGAAACTATTACTAAGACTGAAACAAAAGAGTTATTTATTTGAAAAACGTAACAAAAATCTCGATCTCATTCAGATTTAATTAAAAACAATAAAAAAGGTCCAAGATTTCTTATCACCTGCAAAAAAGCCAAATATTTAGAAATTTTGGAGAGATTAGAATTTGCCATCGACTTTACAGACATCTTCAAAATATTTTTTTAATGTTTATCTAACAAATATGATCGAGATAATTTAATTTAAAAAAGTAAAGCTTTGATCAGGTGAAATCCCACAGAAAGTAAGACTTGGAGAAGACCACACATTAATTTTTCCTAATGTGATGGAAATTCATGTCGAAAAGAAAAAGATTACAGAAATAGTGGATAGGGACAAAAGCTGAAAAAAAACTCTCAAATAATATATAAAAGCACAATTAAAAACAACATTAAAAACAACAAAAAATGTTTTTTATAAACCAAATTTTAGATATGCACAATTTCTAAGTGCTAAAACACAAAGGCTTACCTTTGTGCACGACTCAAGGGTGGACAACTTCTCGATTCCTTTACTGAATTAGAGGACGATGGGGGAAATCGTATGTCCTGTAATTCATTTAAATAGTAAATTAGAGGCATAAACAGGAAAAAAAAAGAGTTTGAATCATTATTCAGTAATTTATTCATCTGAAAATCAAACAGTGTGAATATAATTTGAGCACTATTTATAAATTCAATACTTATCCCTTATATCGATTATTACAAACGCATTTCGCATGAATTTTCGGTAAAGCTAAGACTTCTTATCTGCGAAATTCTGTTATTGATTTGATGCATTAAATGTTTTGGCATACCGCCGGTGTAGGAACGTAATAATCTGCTGGATTGCTTAGACTCTTGATAAGCTTCTGTTGAGCTGGCCTTGAAGTTATATTTGCACCTTCCGTGTCATATCTCGCATTAATATTTTTCAGTGGCAGTGAGAGACGGGAACGGTCTGGTCTACCAGACATCTTTTTTATTCAAATTTCTGAACTAAAAATATTTTGAGAAATATTATATCCCAATCATATGATTAGATTAAAGTAGTATTAATGCAATTTATTCTACATACTAAATGTATATGACATCAAAGAATTAATAATTTGTCGACTTATTATAAAGAAGTTGACATGCGATTTCTGCTATGAAAACTTGAGAAAAAGAGAAAGGAAGATAGAAGAATCTCAAAAATTTCTCTATGAAAAGAACTATTTATTTATGACAAGGAATGTTCAGTATCTGATTTAAAAAGTGATCTGGACTATGAACTATTTTCTGAAATGAGTGCATAAGAAGAGATCAGTGAGAGAGAAAAAAATTGCTGAAAGAAATTTGTAGAAAATTAAGTGGAAGAAAATAAAAAATGATGTGTAAACGTCGACATAGATGTTAATGGATAAGTTTAGTCATAAATATCAAGGTTATCATGAAGCATAAAAGGTCATCACTACACACTAAAAATGGCACGACGCGTCAACAATACACGTAAAGAACGGCAAGATGCGTCAGCACTGCACGTAGAGAACGACAAGATGCGTCAGTAGCAGTTCATCCAAACTTCCACAGCCGTCTGGCAAGCCACAAAAAATGGCCCGTTATATCTCGCATATCTTTTTATTGGTTTTATTTGGATGTGAACTTTTCGTTGATGTGATTTTCATCAAATTCTGTGCACTTTCTTCTTTATTCTTTCGTCGTTATTATCATTATCGTTCTCATTATCAAATTATATTGCCATCAATATTATATCATTAAAACTATCATCATTGTCGTCTTCCACCACTGCTGCTGTTACCATATCATCCACTTTCATTATAATTATTAATTTATCATTAATTACTATTACATTGTTATCATCACTACTATACTGCTATCATCTTTACTATCATATCGCTATCATAATCATCATCATATTGCTAATACCATCATACACATAATCCGATCGGTATTATTCGATACAGTACTTCTTTTCCGGCGAATTAAAATAATGGAACTTTTTGATGCATTGCATCGATAAATCGCTATTATTTCAGGAATGTAAAGATAGTGATAGTCTCTAACTGAGATGAAGTCGATAAAGTTGAAATGGTTTCACAAAAATGTCTATAATATCCGAATGCTATGCACTTACAAACCACGGAAGCCAAAAAGTTAATCTCTTTGCTTTCATATCATTTCAAAAAGTAACTTTCGTCTCGCTACCAGTTAAGAAATTCCTTACTATACCAATTGATTTTGTATCTTTATACAATTATTCGTCCAAATGGTCAAAAAATGAAATTAATTCACAAGCTTTTATGATTTATTAGTTAATATTTGTTTCTCGCTCGTCTCTTTTTTTTGATATCAACAAATGGGTATGGGTCAAAATTTTTGCAAAATGTGAATTTCAGCTTTTCTGACAATTCCAATCTTATTAGCTTTTTCATTCTTTAACTTTTTCGGCATCAGCTGAGGTATATCAGTGGAAAAAACTACAAAGAAAATATGCACATGTCTCCAGAAATAGTCATCTAACACAAATTGTTTATTTTTGGAAAAATTGCTAGTAAGAAATCTTTCTTTAATAAAGATAAAAATTTTTCATCAATCACTAGATAAGTCTGTACTTTATTATTCACAAATTTTATTGATACAGCTGGGATAGGCTCGTTTCAGGTTCAATTTCGAGTAAGGCAGTGAATTTGGATGTAGATCAGAAATTGATACGTAATATTGGCATTATTGCGCATATTGATGCAGGAAAGACGACAGTTACGGAGCGTTTATTATATCTTGCTGGTTCAACAAAATTTTTGGGAAATGTTGATTCTGGTCTGCTCTTATTTTTCTAAATTTATTTCAAGATATAAACATAACTGGGATCTAAAAACAAAAGCTAAAATGGATAATTTCAGGAAATACTGTAACAGATTTTATGGAGTTAGAACGTGAACGAGGTATTACAATACAGTCTGCAGCAATAACATTGTTTTGGAAAAAACATAGAATCAATTTAATTGATACTCCTGGACATGTCGATTTCACTTTAGAAGTATGAGAATTTGAATGAAATTTAATTCTCAATGCAGTATGTTTTCACTCTTGCTACAAGAATCATTGTTGCTGATCAAATCATAAATTGAAATTATCTTTTGACTTGCATAGAATAATTTAGAAAATATGAAACTATGGAAAGTTCATGATACAATTCTTTATCAGATTTAAGTCATTTTTTTCATCCATTGTTGAGCTGCTTATTTATTACAGGTTGAAAGATGTCTTCGCGTATTAGATGGTGCTGTAACTATTTTAGATGCATCAACCGGTGTACAGGCACAAACTATAACTGTTTGGCGACAAGCGAAGAAATTTTCTATTCCATCGGTTTTTTTCTTAAATAAAATGGATAAACAAACTGCAGATTTTCACAGATCTGTTGATTCAGTAACAGAGAGATTGGGATTGAAAAATCCCATCAGCGTATGTTTTTTTTAATTGTTCAAGTTCGTATGCTTGTAATTTTGAATGAGCCAAGTACATGCTTTCTTTTCGTTTCTTTAACTAATTTTATTCAAGTACATTATCTTTTTTTAGATATAACTGATTTTTCTAGGTTTGTATACCCATTGCATGTAAAAATAAGCATGTTGTGGAGATTGTGGATATAATCAACAAACGTTATTTACATTTTGACTTAGATGATGAAGCGCGGTGGATCGATTTGAAAGAAAACTACTCCCAGTGAGTTGTTTCTGTGGGTGAAATTTATTATATGTGTTTGATGTGTTTTGCATATATATATATATATTATAAATATATGTAAAACACATTATATATATATAAATATATATCATTAAGTAATGATTTATATGTGGGGAATATTATGAAAATGCCAAAAAATAGAACCATAACTTAATTAATAATTGTCGCATGTTTAGTTTTGAGCAAATGATGACTGCTCGCGAAGAAATGTTTTCAAAATTGGCGGATTTGGATGATCATTTTGCTGAAATATTTTTGGAAACCAGCAGTGAGAATAACGCTCTGAATGTAGAAGCGCTTAATGCTATGCGACGACTTACACTTGCTCATCAGATTATTCCGGTAGCTTGCGGATCAGCATTAAGGTAGATTGTATCTTGTTCTTATTGTCTAAAGTAGAATAAAAATGTTATAACAATAGTTTTGCAGATGTGTACAAAGTGTCAGTCCAATTCTTGATTTGGTGGTGAGCTGTTTGCCATGTCCGACAGAGAAAAATAGTTTTGTTAATAAAGTCTTTGGCAACGATTTAAGTGCTCTAGTATTTAAAGTTAGTTAATATTGATTTAATTTATCATTCTCAACTTCTTGAAGATTTATATATATAGATGGCTAAAAAAAGTTGAAGATCTGCTATATTATTTTTTCAAAAGTATATCCGCGATCTTAGTCTGGATTATCTGATTCAGACCGGTCGAATTTTAATCAGTTAAGTTTTCGCTTCCTACTGCTCACCCAAAGGAACTTTTCTTTTAATATATTTTAATATGTTGTTAGAGATGGATGGTTCAAGTTTTCACCTGTTGTTATTTTATATTATACAATTTTGATCTCTATGAACAAGTGAATATTAAATCGATCAAACTTCTAAACTCATTTGATAATTGACCTAATAAATTATAAAAAATTTTCAAACTCTAAGAAATAAGAATAGAAGTTATTCGTTTTAAACAGAAAAAAGATATTAATTTCATGCTTCTACGTCTCATTCATCTGCTCATATTAGATATTATAGATTAGACATGATAAAAGGCTTGGACAGCTAACCTATGCACGTATATACACTGGTGAAATCAAAAATATGGGTTCGTTGTACAATGCTAATAAGGGCAGTGTAGAAAATAAATTTAATGTTCATATTCCACATAGTGATCAACTCGAATTGACTTCATCTGTCAAGGTTCTTATCGATAATTTTGAGATCTTCCTTTATTATTCCCTAATTTTCTGATTGTAAAATATTTCTTGATTGGATTATTTAAATTCATGTTTTTGTTTCTAAATTTATTCATCTTTTCTTATCCTTTCATATTTTTGATTGGAAAAAATTTTCTGGTTTTCCGTTAGTGAATTTAAGAAATAATTTAATAAAGATAAAACTTCTTACGCTTATGATTTTAATGCTATTTGAAATGAAAAAATATGTTACTACAGGCAGGAAATATTGCTGTTCTGACAGGTATGAAGTCTACAATTACGAGTGATACACTTGTTGCAAGCAAAAAAGCGGCTGAAATGGCAAGTGAAAGGCGTCGGAAGTTGACCGATAAAGATCTTGCTGGAGTTTATAATTTGTTCTTCAAAGATGTAAGTTTGATTCTTTAATGGAGTTTAGGAAGATTTTATCTAAGTTTCATTATTTTGTTGAAATTTTAAAATTTTGAAATATTTGGTGGCACGATCTGATTTTAATCAAATTTCACTTAGTTCTCAAAGAACAGAAAAGAATTCAACTATTTTAAAGTCTGCAGGTCATCTTGAACATTCAGTTGATCCCGTAAAATCTGTTTTGCTAACGGGCATTGAAGCACCTGATCCAGTTTATTTTTGCACTGTCGAGGCACCATCTGAAGCATCTAATGTGAAGTTTGAAAAGGTAAGAAGTTAAGATTTTTATTCATTCATTTCTCTATATTCATTGTTTGCATTCAGTGGAATTTCGTGACAATTTTTTGGAATTCAATTTCAAATTTTCATTTTTTATTCGAAATTTCTACTGAAATGATAAGTTTTGGAGTTAATTAAAAATTTTCAGTGTACTATTTTGTTTTTGAGTTTAAGCAGCTTAGCTTCGCAAGATACACTCTACCAATATTATGAAATTTTACATCAAAAATGTGGCTCAGTTACTCTATCTGAACAGAATGTTTTATAGGCATTGCAAGAGTTAGCAATAGAAGATCCATCCTTACAAGTAAGATATGACAACGAATTAGGTCAAACGATTATTGGTGCAATGGGAGAATTGCATATTGAAGTTATCAAAGATAGACTTCAGCGTGATTATGGCTTGAATGTTTTCATGGGACCATTACAGGTTTTGGATCCTTCCTTGTTAAACTATTAAAAGATAAGAAATAAATTTTAGAACAATTTCGGAATTCAAAATTCGAGGAGGTTAAGCTTTCTACTAATATGCGTAATGAAATTTCGTTATAGGTGGCTTATCGCGAAGTCATTGACAGTGAAGTTACAAATACCACAGTTTTGAATGCTACATTTGGTGACAATGAATTGAAACATGAGTGCAGAATTACTTTTACTATTAAACCGAATAGAGATAGCGGGAAATTTAAGCAGGTTTACACTATTATTTTACATAGCAAAGCATAATGTAAAGTGAATAGTTGATTGATGAATATGCTAAAGAACTTTTTGTAATTTTTGTATTTCATTTATGGTTTTGTTTCCCTTTCAGTCAAATTAAAAGACTTATAGTTCTCGACATGATCTATTTGTTTAAAAATATTAATGCTTTGTGTAAGTTCCTTTTATGTACTGCCAACATCATTATTCAGAACGCACATTAGAAATATAGATTATCTCATTGCTGTGGCAGACATTACATATCTTATAAGTCGCAAATGATTATATCTTGAAATTGTCTGGTATGATTAGAGTTAAATTGTTCTGATTGAATAAGGATGTTTGGGAACATTTTTATTCCGTACTTATTAAAGAAATATCAGCTAAGCATTAACTAATGAAATTTTCTTGATTATACGATACTTTTAGTTGAAATAGGAGAATACTGGAACAGTCCAAGAATTCAGTTTACTGTTTTTTGTAAATAGTGCAGTTACCCATTACGTACAGTCAAGTATCAGTCTGTCGGAAATGACTGATTTCAGCCAACATGCTGGTTAAGCTGTTAATGAAGTATAATGAGTAGTGAAAACAAAGTATTGAAGATTATTGGCGAATTTCGAAAGTACACATCATTTGCATTGTTTTATTTTTGTTGCTTATCAGTTTTTAATGATATACGATTTAGATTGTGGTACTTTTGGATGATAATAATGAATATGCGGGTGTTGGCTTATATGAAAATTGGCTGAATGCAATTAATGAAGGTTGTACTAATGCTCTTTGCACAGGACCATTGGCTGGCTTTACAGTTTATGATGTTGCCGTGATACTAACAGATTTTGTGACCAGCGGAAAACGTTTGAATCCTTCAGTAATATCCGCTGCTGCCAGTAAGTGTGTAACTGAAGCTTTACAAAAGGCAGGTACACATTTGTTGGAGCCTATAATGAATATTGAGGTATTATCTGAATTTTTTCTTTTGTCTATTCCTTGAAATTTCTAAAATTTTCAAAGTAGATAAAAAATAAGTTTGCATTGAGTATACTCAATATAAATATTAAGTTAAATGCAATAAACATCTTCGAAACATATTTGTTATATTTTAGGTAATTACAACAAGTAAAAGATACGCAGATATGACACTGCAAGAAATCTATAAGCGAAGAGGCATTGTGTCAGAATCTGGATTAGAATGTATTGATGACACATATGTTGTTCGATGCATTATGCCACTTGCTGAATTACAAGGATTCTCCAAAAATATTCGAATTATAACTTCTGGATATGCAAGTATTCATCTGGAAACAGGTGGGTATCAAGATGTAAGCGAACAAAGACAAAAAGAAATTGTAAATCCAATCAAGTTCGGTTATCATTGATTAATCCTTGGGTTTAGTAATGTTGGAAATTAACCATGTATGATCATTCTCATTCTCTATAAGAAGATTTGTTATTTGTTAAATTGTTGATTATATTGACTTTTATTTTGCTTTATTTTTTAATCCCATTCTTTCCTATGAGCTTTTTTATATACTATATTTATGTCGTGTGGTAGAAATAGTATTAAAATTCATTCAGTAGATACAGTATGAAAGGATGAATATTCGTAATAAAGGATATCTTGTTCCAGTTTGTTTTGTGGTGATTCTATTGAGATGCATTCTTTGTGCGTTAACCACCTAGCCGATATGTACGGAAATCAATTAAATTCAAGTTCTATGTTTATTTACAGAAGTATAATTGATAAAAACATATTCATATTTTTATATTTTCATGTATTCATTGCGTAATTGGTTTTAGAGCAGCAGAAAAGAAAAAAAGGATTTGTAAAAAAATTTCACATCAAATTGCTCATGATAGTACAGTTAAATATTTACTGGCCTAAAAAAATACTACATTAAATATGCAGTATTTTTTAAATAAATATCGAACTTGATCCCAAATCTGTATATGAAAATGACCCAATAAAAGGCAGTCGGGACCAAGAACGACATTTTCCTTTTAAACCGGTTTCATATATAGATTACAACATCTAACATTTAAAGATGTCGAATGATACGATGATACTTGCTTGACGACTCAAAATAAAGTGAACGAAGTGTAAATGTTCTTTTTGATTTAAATTTTGGGATTATTACAGACATATTCAATATCAGTATATTTTTATCAGTCACCTATAATTTTGCATTGTGATCCAGTCTTTGAAAGGAGTTTTGAAGTTATCTGGAAGTTTCATTTTTTCGGGATTCTCTGTGTGACATTTCTATGCTTGAGGAACAAAGTTCTTTGATTGAATTCTTGTTCCAATAGTGAAATATCGGTGTAGAATTGAAACGTGGTATTAAGATACTGGTATATTTAATTAGTATTGACTTAATTACACTTTTTATTTAATAATGGTCGAAGATCATGTGCCCAACTTCCTAAGTTTCCATGTGAATTATTTTTTCTGCTGTGAAAATTTGGTGACCCATTGTTACTAAAAGTATACGATTCTGATCTCATTAAAGATAATACTTATTCGAAGTTTATGTCTCACACAATACTGTCATAAAAATGGATTTCCGGAGTTATTCAAATATTCTGCAAAATTTCATGCGGATTATCACCAAATATAAGAATTCTCTGGAATAGGAAATTTTTCAGGAAACAAAGCATAATTCAAGAATTATTATCGTTTAAATTAATCTTGATTTAATTCAATCAACTAGTATTCAAATAATACAAGTTCTGTCTACAATTACCAGTTAATGCAAAATTTCATTTTAAAATTTCATCCAAACTAGATTAAATAATCCTATAACTTTTCGTGATTTTTTTGAGTTTTTCGAAATTAGTTTAAACTTTGCTCCTTTTTAAGAATAAGTTTGATATACTTGTGAATAATCGAAAAACAGAATTCTGAAAAACGATTGATCAAACCGCAATAATATAGACATATAAGTTTTCATCGAATTTCACCCGAATTAAAGTTCATTTTCGAATTTTGCCCACTACAATTTCAAATTCGAATAAGACATTAAATTGAAACGAGAAAAGATAAGAATTTCGAAGAATTATTTTATGAATATTTCACAAATTAAAAGAAAACACATGAGAACATTTTCTAATGAATCATCTTTTGGAATGAATTTTCATATGGGAAAAATCAAGTGCTACAATTTCTTTATTTGCTTTAAAGATAAAATCCATTTGGAATGCGTTTGTGGTTTTCAAACAATGAAGCAGCAAATTGGAGTAGTAACAATGTGGAAAAGAAGGTTGTTGTTGTTGTTATTGAAAACTTGTTCGATCATTATTTCTATAAATAACAAAAATTCTGCTCTTCAACTGCATCGGTGATTAGTTCAACAAATTAATTTCTCCTCATTAGCTTTGTTCTTTTTCAAATAATTTTATCATTTGAAACGATAAAAAATGGTTGCAAATATTAAAAATATAAATAGATTGAAGCAGATTTCCTTTCATATTCAAAAAAAAAGAAAGAGAAAAGAAAAGGAATTCGCTCAAATTATTAGTCCTGGGAAAATTTGTTCAGGACTTTAGTGATGCAATCTTGGTTGAAATTGTGTGCGCAATTTTTGGGTTCGTATTTTTAGGTCTAAAAACATAAAAAAAACTTTTTTCTCGCTAGACAGATGGTAATTTAAGTTATTCACATTGTTGTCTTTGATAATACTTTTTGTTTTCAGCATAATTGCTAAATTTCATCATCATGAGCATCGTGTTTATTGTTATAAATTAATGCTTAAAATTAAAGCTGATCTATTTTAAAATTCAAATAAGAACATTTGTGATTAAAATTGATGTCAAACTTTGGTAAATTGTATTTTTCAATCAAAAAAACAGTCGAATATAGGAAGTAGAAGTTTTTTATTTGATAATTAAGTTAAGACAATTTTATATTGACTATTCCAATTCCAGTACTATTGACATCCCTTTTTTAGAAACAATGTTTTAAGAAATTGGGAACAAAACTCGCTCATATCAAAGAGATTTCTTTAAAAAAAAATTTTCAAAGCATAGTATTTATAGATTTCTAGATAAATTTTTATTATGAGTTTTTATTTATGAAAAGCGAATAATATTTAAGCATCATAATTTTGAAAAATCACGTCTTTTTTCTTTGACAGCAGAAATTTGTCGCTGCCATAATTTTTTGAACTTTTTCACTTCATTATCAAATGTAACCTTTAATAATCGTTTTTCTATTATTCGATTCCAAAAAATTTTTTTTTTCTTTTTGAATTTCGCCAATTTTTCCTTCTTTTAGTTAAAAAATTTTTATTTTGCGATTTCTGCAATAAAATGAACCAGAAATCCATTCGACAAATATTTATATTCGTTTGATTGGATGTCTCATCAATCATAATAGCATCAACCATAATTTAAATAAATGAACACTCATCACGCCGAAAAATATCATGCCATAAGTTTCATCGAATCGATTTAAATAAATTTTCAAAATCTTTCCTTTCGTTCTAAATTATGAACAAAATTTTATGTGATACTATCAGGATGGCATGATATATGAGTATGAAAATCTGCATAATGATTTGCAAATCGAATGAATTCGAAAAAAAAAAGAAATCAAATTGGAAATAAATTAATTCGAAAACTTTTCCTTTGTCTGTCTGCAACATTGCAGCATTGAAAACTTTTCTTCATTCATGTTTTGTCAGCCACAAGAATTTATTTTCTATTGTAAGAAAGTAGAAGAATAAACGGAGCATATCATATCAGTAATTCAGAAATTTGATGTGATAAATATCTTGCAATGATAAGTTCGTTTTTCAACTTGAAAATTTGCTAAATATATCAACTTTTTTTTCTTTTATTCTTCTTTTGTTTACGATGTGTCAAATGTTTAAATAACAAAAAAAAAAAAAACTTTTCAGTTGCATCCAGTTTTAATTTAGCAATACTTTTGTTACTCTTTCTTTTAAGCTTTCATCATTATCTGTTGATAAGTTCACTTTTCATCCTTCAAAAAGAAATTTAAAAAAAAAAATTCGGTAATATCACAAATTTATATAACAGATAATTGCGAAAAAATATTATTGTTATTGCGACAACAAATTACAGTCTACTTAGCAATTTTAAAATTACGTGAACTTTTCATGAATCGTTTCAATTTAGGAGAAAATCGACACTTTTTCTGTGAATAATCTAAATTGGAAATGATTGCAATCAATTTTTTTTCGCCAATCGATCATCATTATTTGGATAATTGAGAAGATATAATCTTCTTGTCTTCCTAATTTAAGAGAAAAATTCTTGGCTTTTTTTATACATAAGTAATAAATCTTTTTGTTGGCAAACATCAGTCTTAAAATGTTCAAATAAATGACAATTTGTTTTTTTGACCCGAAGTATCCATCCATTGCTTTTGCAGGAATTATTAAAATCTCTTCCCAAACAAAATTTTTCCAAGAGATTGTCTCATTTGTGAAATTTGAAATAGATGATATACGTATTAAAATTTTTTGATTCATAATGTGATTAAATAAATTCATGTGGATCATACGAATTCATATGAAGGAGAGAATATTTAAAGAAATGATCGATCTCGATTTCGATTTCGGGACACACAAATTGACCGCAATTCATCCATCTCAACCCTTTTAACCTCGCTACCCATCCGATGATGATTACCCATTTATTTCGATCGGTTGACAGCTGTAGGCACCACGAAACTTTTTTTTCCATAAGTTTTACCAATTTTCAATTATTTTTAAAATTTTAAATTTTGACACAATATTACATGTGTAAGTTTTCTTAGAAATAACATTTGGCATTTAATAAGTATTGAATTAGAAAAAAATGCCGGGAATTATTCAAAACAAATTTCCGGCACTCTCCTATTCATTCTCGTAAAAACAGTTGAATTCTCGATGAGAAAGACGACATCGGTTATTTTGATGGCGTTAACAGATATTATTGATTTCTTTTAACTCTATCAGTTTTAGAATAAAATTCTAGAAAACGAAAGTGTCAATTTTTTCCATTCAGTTGAAAAGTTGTTGATGAATTGGATATTTACTCATGCCTTCTTTTCAACTTTATTTGGTAATTGTTCCGGTTGTATTTGCTGAAGAATAGAATGAAAAGTTTGTCCATTGGAGGTGAATTTCAATGGGTAAATAACGGGTGAGCATGGAAGTTCTTCCATTTCCCCTTTATCCCAAACTGCAGAAACTAGTTTTCCCGATCAAATGGAAACAACCCGCTGATTCTCTTGGCAAACTCCCGGATGAATGGCAGTGTTTAGCAGTGTTTGTATGCAAAACTTTCAAGTTTCACTTATTTCGTCGCCATGTTTTGTCAACTTTTTCTTTTCTTCTTGGCTATCAAGCCATAAAACGATGAGATGACTGGGACTGGACACATTCCAAAATGATAAATGTTTCTAAGCGTCGTTTATTTTGCATTTTTTTTTTAACGAAAAATTTCACCAGCAATCTTCTCAACTGTTTCGAACAATGGACATGATATGATATGTTATCATCAAGATAATATCCGTCTTTCAAAATTCCATTCGCCGCATTCTTGGATATTTTATTTCATCAAAAGAAGGAAATTACGTTGAATTATTATTAGATCGAATTATTTGCATGTGATTATTCTTGAATGAATAAATCTTTTGATTGCTGAAATAAGGCGGAATTAATTATCAGCACTTTTGATTGATAACATTATAACATCACTTCCGTCATGAAGACAAGGATACATGATAACTTGAATAATTGTTCTGAAAACAAGATGGATTTAAGTTTTGCTTAAGCGTAGAAATGAATTAGTCAACGATTTTGTCAATTTCCAATTTGGTCGAATCCAATTCGATCTTCGATATCTTGATATCGCGTTATTATATTTTTTCTCATTCTTATCAAATTACACTGAAAATCGTAAAACTTTTAGCAACAATATGAAACACTGGTTGGAATTGTATATTGTTGTGGCTGTTTACACAGTAAGTTAATTTTCTAATTTCTTCCTCCTTATCATTTGTTTTGAAAGATAACCTAATTTAAAGACTTAATTTAATTAAAAACTTCCTTCAGGTCTCAAATTTCACTCTCAATATTTTTCATCATAATCATCATCATCATCATCAATTCTTACCTAGAAGTAGAAATTGTTCGACACTAAATTTAAAGTTCAAAATATAATTTAAAGAAGGAAAGAAAGAGATGAATGAAGAAAGATAGCCAAATGTGCAAGAAAAAAGAATAGGAAATAGTTTCTATTATCTGGCTGTAGAAATCGATCGTCTAATTAATAGAGTTGACCTTTATGCTTCATTGATCTTAATCTAGGTCAAAACATCTGCTGGTAATATCAATGATCAGCGATCCGACATTTCATCATTAATTGTAATGATCGATAAAATTGCTGATAAAAGAAGATTCTAAAAAACACTTGAGAAAAAGTTACTGATTTAAACCGTATCTCTAATCATTATTTTGGAAAAAAAAAAAACTTTCTGGAATTATTGGTATATGACTTGAAGGAGAAACTTAATTTATTTGATTGTTTATAGTTTAATATAAAATATAAATGTTATGTTCGCATTTCAATCGAACAAAATTTGTGTGACTGTTTTATTTTATGTTTGAAATTCAACGATTTTTATTAAACAGTCTATACAGCAATTCAACTATCAAACGAAGACTGCAGTTTGAAGGACAACATAAAATGCAAAATTGAAAATTTCAGATTTTACAAAATCAAATTTTTCAAATTCTACAAAACTATATGAAAATGAAAATTTTAAACTTTACGAAATAAGTAATATTTCATTTTATTTCAGAAAATTTTCACATTTAGTTAATGATTAGCTAATTATCACAAATAATTATTTGTTAAGGCACTTGTCATCGAAAACTTAGCTTACTTCTAGACTGAAAAGCATTTGCGATTGCTGGAAGGAAGAAATTAAAATTTCGAAATTCATTGGTGTATAAGTTTTGCGAATTCTATTAGATCAATTGTTGCTCTCTTGAAATCCTCAATCCATCACTGTTAATTACTAATTGCATATTTTTAATTGGCTGTCGTATAATTTTAATTGGCAATGTTGTTTTCAATTTGACTCAAATTGTATAATATCACGACTTTTTCGAATTTTTTTTAAAGATTGAATTGAAATTTAAATTGAATTTCTAAATTTTGATGAAAATATTGAAATAAATTGCTCGCTAAATACAACTGAGAAGCAATTTGATGAATGAATTAGAGGATAACATAGATTCTATATAATTGAGGACGAAATATGAGTGGGATTTTTTGAAATGACATTTCTTTTCCATACATTATTAATTGCACAATTCTCAAATTTTTTAGATATCATCTTCGATTTAATTAATTTTAAATAAATCAATCGATACGCTAATTCGATTATTTGTTTTTTGTTGAAACTTGAAGACAACTTGGAGAAAAGAGAAAAAAATTATGAATGTTTTTCAAAATAATTTATTATTTATAGACATTGGGATGGTGCCAAAGTTGCTCTTTACCGTCGACCTTCAGCAAACATATGCAATGCATCAAAAATACTGTTTCAGCTAACTATGGTACTTTGGAAGCAGAAATCAGGGAACATAAACGGTTTGTTTCCAAAAATTTTTCGGATTAAAAAATAAAATTTCAATCTTTTTGACAATATTTGTCGATGAGATTGATTAATTTGAATCCTTAATTGCTCATCGTATCAATTCAATAATTGAATTGTTAATAAATAACTTATATGAAATGTCAAAATCACGCAGTCCTAACTTGTTCACTGATTTTAGTCTTCAAATTGAAAACTCATTTTCTTCTTACTTTCTGAAATACTTAGCAGAATGACCTATTTGGTGGAAATCATTAATTACTTAATTTAACAGTCGTGCAATCAAAACGTGTTTTGCTCAAACTATTGCGGAAGGAAATCAGGAAAATCGATGCGTATTAGCGCTATCTGACCTGGAAAGCAAGGCGTGGGATCGTAACGGTCCGTTACGTGATTGCTCCATTTGCCGCACGGTTATTCAAATTTTTTTCGAAATTTATTTTATTTGTTGTATTGTATTTATTAGAGAGTAATTAATTAAGATAATTGATTGCTATCATCTCCACGATGATTGAAATTTATATTTGAACAAATTTTCGACTTCAGACTTTTATGCTCTTCATTGCGAAGTGCAATTTTTTTAGTAAGAGGACAAATTTCTAAAAATTAACTTAACTGAAAAAAACAATTAAAAAATTATAAGTAATTGAGTTTTAATCGCAATTTAAATGATTTATATTAATTACAGTTTGCTAATGGAGCAATTAAAGCAATGCTATCGACTTCAGCAGAAGAACAGAAATGTGTACGTAGTGAAGTTTCCAAAGCTTTAACAATTGAAACGGAATATTGCTTGCGAACAAAGAATAGCAGTTTTGGTGGCATTCCGGAATTTCCGGATTTCGAAGAAGGCTCATATGCATTTAAGGATGAAATGTAAGTGTGCATTGAATCGAATGAAATCTATCTATCATCTCTGAATTATCGAATTTTAAAATGAAATTAATATTTTCAGAATTAACTCGGTCTCAGATTATATTCTGACCTATAGCCGTCTAGCATTCTGCAATGAACGTAAACCAGGACGTGCAGAAGCTACACGAAAATGTTTGAAGAATCCGTTTGATGGATATCTTGCAAAACATTGTGATGGTAGTAGATATTCTCCATTTCAAATATTGTCCGAAAGTTTTTTGAATCTAAATTTTAAATCACTTTTTTTAATGGAATCTGATAAATTATAGCAGAAATGAGATAAAATTAAGAATAGAAATTGAAACACTACTCGTCATTAGTTCCATTGAAAGCAAAAATTCGATGTTAGAATCTCTAGAATTGCTCAAGCATAAATTGCCTCCAAATTAAAAGGATTGTTTTGTTTTTCTCGAAAGAGTACAAGCAATTCAATGATTTGAAGATTTTGCAGAATCAATCAGACCTTAACATTCTGTCTGAATCTTCCTAGCAGAATGAATTTAGCAAAGAATCGAATTCTTTTGCAGCTCTGAAGAATTGTGAAAGCCAGATTCCAGAAGCTTGTCGAGCACAAACATTACAGTTGAAGAAAGCAACTTGTGTATGTGTTGAGCATACTCGATCAGAACTCAAAAAGCGACTTTCTTCCATTGCGCATGCTATCAGAGATGTTAGTATCATTTCTACTCGAAATTATCATTCGAACATTCCAGAAGAGTGCTTAATTTCTAGATTACTTCAACATTTAGCATTAAATTCAATGCAAACTTTGCACGGAGTTAATTCATTTGCATAATTCAGAATCATTCACATATTTTGCAGACATTTCCAACTTTCCTTCCACGTTCTATTTATAGCAATTTCGATTCGTCGCGTTTTTAGTTTTTGATGAAAATTTTAGTAAAACCAAGCAACTTTTCTGTGTCTTCAACTTTCAGAAACTTTTGCATACTTCTTAAATCTGTTCGACCTGCTCACCGTTTCAATCACGTTCACCTGTATTTCGACTTTTTTTTTACTTACTTAAAATTCCGTGTTCCAACATTCATTCAAACCTGTTTTGAAATACTGCGAGAAGATTTGCACGATTTCTTTCTGGATCTCATTTCAATTTTCAACACATCCCGTATACAGAACGATTTTTAGTTATAATACCCAAAATTCCACACTTACTTGAGTAAGAAAATGTTTAAAAATTAGGGCGTTAAAGTTGTAAACCGAACAGATGGAAGAATATAGAGACATTCAACTTTTCTGCATATTTTTTAAATTAAGTACTGATTATTGTTTTTAATACTGCAGTTACAAATTTCAGAATTTAGCTAATCAATACTTCGAAGGGCCAAGAAAATACAACAAGAGAATGATGAATTAGTCTTATACCATTTCTGAAAAATCCGCTTGCCGTATAAAATGTTGTCATATGAAGCTGCGAGAATCATATACTTAAGATTACCTATGAAATATAATAATCATACACTTAAGACTTACCTATGCATGAAATACATCACATGTAGTATCAGTTATTCTCGTCATGCATTTTAGACACGTTCAGAAATACGTCAAATAAGTCAAAGTACGTGAAACCCATTTATATTTGTATTCGTAATATGGCGTATTTGAAAAACATACCTATATTTCAATTATGTATTCTAAACTATCTTTCGAGAACATATTTGTCCGAAATTTTATGCGACCAGTTGACAGCTTCGACCATGACAAATAATATTACTTTCTTGGAACTATACTATCTTACTTTATATGTTACTTTTTCTAGATTACATTGCCTTAACTTAAAGTTAAGGCATTATTTTTTGATTTTTTCAGTAATTCTGCTACTTGAGAACTTTATTAATGAGTAATAGTCCTTTCAATCATAAATTCCAGGCTGCTGATAGTAATGATCGTGGTGCAGCATCAATTGGTGGTGGTAGTAAAGTTGATCAGTGTGTCGGAAATATCAAAAGCTTAGTGTTAGCATTTGAAATATTTGAATTTTACTTTAAAATTTCTGTTTTTATTTAATTTTACAATAGCTTTTTCTTCCAATTTTTTATAAAGTATCCAGCACGATTGATATCTTATCAAATTTATTTCTGTACTTTTTCTCGTTTTACTTATACGGCTCGAATTCTCGTAATTCATGTCAGATGTATCATTTATAGACGTCCATTGAAAAATATTAAAGATTAATTTTCTTATAAATAAAATACTTAAATTCAATACTTGAAATACTTAAATTTTTTGAATTTATATTTAAAGAAGGACACCAACGAATGATTGGATTGAAGTTATCGATAAGGCACTAGAAAAATGCTTGAAGAAAAAGCCAGCAGGACAAAATCTCGGTCTTGACTCGCTCATCAACGTCGGTTGTCGAAAGGTTTCATATTATTGTATTCAAATTTTTTACTCTTGAAAATTTTCGTAAATTTTGTTGAATTGAAATGAATCGAAGAGAGGATGATAGTCTAAAATAATACTTCTGGTGATATAAGTTGTTCAGAGATTAAAGGTCAGGATATTGACCTCTTGATATATTATTAAATATTCATACTTCATTTTTAAGGTAATTGCGGATACTACCGGAACAGCGCATATACAGTTGAAGGCAGGATTTGATTTTATTAACAATTTAATGGATGCAATGGTCGACCGAGCAGGACGTTTTTGTGGCGGCGTGCAATGTGGATGAACTAAAATTTTCAGAAATTTGTGAATTTTATGAGTTTAAAATGACAAAACTTGAATTCTATTAGAATATTGTTTGAACATTTCTGGAAATTTTCAGGCTCGCAAAATCATATTATTTTGATTTTCAACAATCTAATTGCTAAGTGTGTGGAATAATGATTTTTCTGACATTTTTGATTAGAACTGTCTGACTTTGAAACATTGAAATAAATATTTCTCATTTTACAGAATCATGATTCGATATATCAAAGTGGATTCTATTAATTTTGAATAATTGATGATGTATCAGTCATAGTAATTAGCACTATATAATATTTCCAAGAAAATATCACATCGAAAAACAAACTTTTTCTCTTCTTATATTTAATGATTCATTTAAACTCGTACGACAATGGGATGACAATCAGTAAAATTAGTAGGACTCCTTAACATTGCTTATCAGTAATTCCACAGTATTTGAATTACCGTCAGCTGATTGAAGGAAGGTAACTAAATCCATAAATGGTTTCTTCTTCAAGAATATATCGAAAATCAAATATTATGAAGAAAAGAAAAAGTAGTATTCTTCTCATTAAATTTCTTGTCATTTCACAGAGAATTAATGGTATAGGAAAAGTTCCTGCATCAAAATGATTTTCTTATCATTTTTTTTTTTTTTTTTTTTTTTTTTTAAACTATAGACGCTTTTATTGTTTTGTTGAAGTTCATAGTTCACCAATTTCTATTGGGATTTACAGCATCCAGAATTTTTCAGGAAGGATAGACGCATATACATAATATAATTGATCGAATCAGAAACATTTAGCCTAAAATTATCAAGTCTGGAATGGCTATATTCGGCTTGTGAAAGTAATCTGGGTAAAGGCAAAGTAATCTTTGGGCAAAGTAATCTATTTATGATCATTTATCAACAATGAGTAATTCATTTATAGTCATTTATTAACATTTATCAACAAAATCGAGAAAATGCTAAATACAGAAACATTTCTCCATCGAAAAAACAGTAGCAAAGTTGTATAAAACTATTTCTATAAATTCGTCCACTGTATAACTGATAGTATCATGAGTCAAGAGTGAAAATTTTACTTTTTGGTTTAATTTTAAAGGTAATGAAAATTATAATTATATGTTGCAGTAAAATGCTATTAATATCATGAAATGCTCTCATTTCGAATTATCATTTCTATGAGATGTCAATGCAAAGAGATCATAGTTTTTTCTGATATCTTTGATAATCAGCGACGCATTTTAAGAACGAATATCCCAATACCGGTTTACACATTTTATTCTTTGTTTCGCAATAAAATCGCCAACTTGCGTTAAAACCGATGACAAATGGCACTAATGAACAAAGCGCTACCAAAACGTGGGATTGAAAGTAGTTTCTGCAAATCTAGTTTCTTTCAAATTTGGAATTTGAATTTCAGAAGAAGAATGTCAAACTTCTTTATTTTTCAGATCGTTTCCACATCACATTAAGCTTTTGGAGACTGATTCCAGGTTTATAAAAAGCCAATGAAACGTTCGCACTGTGACGAGCAAGTCAATATGCATTTCAAAATTATTGAAATCAATCAATGTTTTCAGTCTTTTCGAGTTCAATCAAAAAATGTCCTATCTCGAATAATGTTTTCTTTTTTTGAATTTAAATTTAATTTAAAAAATATAAGTAAATCATACTGAAATACTTTGAAGACAAAAATAATTGCTTTTCCTTTTTTAAAATTAAAAATAAAGTACCTTATGGAGGTATACTGAAATGGTCCAATGGCATACAAATTCATCAATCCAATGATAACACATAATGTGAATAGAGCAGTGATGCAAAATAATGATAAGATAAAATGCATACGTAGCAGATACAGCGATTTATAATGCCATCCTGTATATAAGAACCAAAAAAGTCGCAATTTAGTGACTCCAATGATCGCAAACAGTATTGCTATAAATAGTACTATTAATTAAATCACTTCAATTAAACAAATTTTCTGAGTTTGATCTAACATAATCTAGTGCAATGGTAATTGGTGAAGATGTTCATTGATTAGCTTTCAAAATAAAATGTCTTTGATTCAGTATATTTTGGTATGATTCAGTTAATTACCATTTGAAAAATCAAATGGTAATTTACAAAATATCTTTAATTCAATCTTAATTACCATCTGAAAAATCTTCAATTACGCACCACTTATTAATTTTCAGTATTTTTGATGCATAACAAACCGCTGACAGGTTTTTGGAATACCAATCCTTGTAGTACAGAATATACTATAGTAATCAGAGAAAGATACAATTGGACAGAAATAGCATTTAATACTCGTATATCTGAAAATTTCAAATGCAATTTAAAATTCGACTTTTTTTTCATAAAACCATGAAATATGACAATCGCAACTTCATCTCAATAATTGCGAAATATCGGAAATATACACCTTATTTCTATTATTAATAATTATTCTCTTTGATTAAGTTACGATGAAGCCTTTAAATTGTGACTTTTTCACTAATTAATTAAAATAATAAGTTTAGATCATTAATTAATATTAGTGATAGTGAGAATTACCTTCAATATGAAACCGATTTTGCGACTTACTCGATTCAATTGATTTCATTTTCTGATAAGAACGACCACACTTCGTCCAACGAATAGCAATGCTCATAATTTATATTACTGTTAATTTTATAATTTTGAAATTTCTCATGTAATGCAAAATATAAGGAAATTATTCAGAATTTCATGATAATAAAGATGTTTTTCAATCAATGATAGTAAAGATTCGTTTCAATGATAATAAAGCTTCATCAATGATAATAAGGATGCTTTTTTCTGAATTTTCATCAGATTCGTTAAGAATTTTTGCACGATTCATTTTCCTTTTTTCCTATTCCTACATCTGAAGTTAATCTGCAGGATGTGAAGATGTTTTCGATTGCATTACTATATAGAAACATCTTATCATTCAAACAATATGGAGAATATTTACGGAAGCTTAAGAAGTTTTATTAAAATAAGATTTGACAACTTTCACCATAATTTTTCTTAAACCAATACAATACATAACTGCACTATCGCATAAAATTTATTGCATTTTCTTTTTCGGAATTTTGTAAAAAAAAAAAAAAAAAAATTTTTTTTTTGAAAATTTTGAAAAAGTACTTCCGAAAATCTATCACAAAAAATTAAACTGCTGTGAAACACTGCAATCATTAATAGCATAAATACATTGAACTGAAAGAATATTTGGTATACTACGGGATATAATACTTCGAAAATCAGGTTCGGAATACGAGAATTGGACTTTTTGCATAATAATCGATATATGAACTTGAATAATATTCTGCTACTTCCAGTTCATTTAAAATAGCTTGCATCAATTTTATCAAAAAAAGTATGGAAACGAGTATTTTCAATGTTTCACCAGTTTTTTTCCTGAGAATTTTAGATGCATATATGGGAAATTAATTTAATGCGGGTTTAGAAAGTTAAGTAAAATATGATAAAGTGAGAAAACTCATTGTACAATGTAAGCGATATACAATCAACGGTCAATAAATCATGGAGTTCATTATACAAAGCAAATTTCGTGTACTCACTAACATCAATTTTAAGTCAAAGGAACTAATACATTAAAATTTCCTGAGCTGTATTTATTATTTTAAATACAGCTTAAGATTTCCTAAGCTGTATTTATTTTTTTCAATTGATTCTCTCGAATTATAAGCCTCTGAATTCGCTTTTTCGAAATCAGATAAATTAACCAGTTTTACAGTTAATCCATGCTTCGCATAATAATTTGATTAAAGAAATTCTGAAAAAATGACCTGAAAATCTTATTATTTCAATTTAATTTCAATAAACTGGCACTGAAATGTTAAAATCTCTATATAAATATGAGTTAGAAATCGCACAATCAATCTAATGATGGCAAATTCTATTTTTTTTTTTTTTTTTCTATTCAAATTAGTCAGATATCATGGATTAAATTTTAGTATAAAATATGATCATCGAGAATATGTAATAAAAGTACAAAATCAAATTCGCTATAGAAAACATGCTTCAAAGAGCATTATCATCTTTATACCCCTATGCCTTGGCAGTACGAAGAAAGTGGACATCATTACAAAACTGTCAACTGAAACAATTAAAGCTACACAGTAAAGAAATAAATCTAATAAAGATAGCAAATTATTCAATTTCATATCGAATTAGTCAATAGTTCCTATCCCTCTTTGAATATTTATCTATTTGGATTAGAAAACTTCTCGAGAAACTTGTACATAAAAAGTTGCTAACTCATTAGTTATGATATACTGTTGCTGCTAATATATACTTAATCAATGCGCAACTGTATTTGAATGTTAATAATACTAGTGAAATTAACTCGTCTTTTCAGTTTTATTTCATCGTATGAATATCAAGCGGTTCACTTTAATAATACTGAGATGAGAAACATGTTTTAACATTTATCTTTACAATCACTTATTTCAAAATAAAAACCTGCATATTTCGCATATATTCTGCTGCCACTGTCAAAGAAAAAAAACAAGTCCAATTTCTACGTGATAACAAATCGTGCGCTATATTATGCAGGGGCATGTCATACTGCCACAATAATCGATGTAGTGGTAATAAGCGCTCCCATCTTTAGTTAGCGATAACTACTCCACTGAATTTTCCAAGTTTCACAGTTGAAATTAATCTATCAAAAGAACTGCAATTCGATCAATAAAAATAAAGGTAAGGTATTACTCCAAACAAAATTATGGCTTATAACAAACTGATATAGAAATCAGAAATTATAAGCTTAATGTAATAAGATGTGACAAACAGAATAAAATAACTCCGAAATAGGTTTCAGAAAAAATGCTTATAAATAGCTTTCATTTAATTCAAAACTTGAAATAAATTTTGATAGAATGTTTTAACAATGATGTAAAGCGTTTGATGAAAAATGGGTTCACTGCAAAAGTTAAATATTCTGAAAATCAATTTGAACAAGATGCAGATTTCCGTGAAGTAAAAAAGAGGAAAAAGAAATGTGACATCATTTTTCAGTGAACACCAATAATAGCTAATTCATTCAAAACAAAACAGTACAATACAACATGTTTTTATTAATTTCATTAAATTATATAAAACTGGAACATAAAGTCACTGTTGGCAAATTCATACTAGGAAAAAAAACAACTAAAATTTATAACCTGTTAAACCAACTGAACCTAACCGATCATTAGAAAATAAAGAAAAATATTTCAAACAATTAGACAAAAAAAGAAAAACAACAACAGAAAAATTCTATTCTGTAACTCAGCCCTAATCGACTAACATATCACAGAGTAAGCATTAAAAACAAAATAAAATTATTTAAGAAGTCATCAATACAGCATTTATACTACCCATAATATTTACTTTCCTTCCTTTATACATTTTTGAAATCTCTTCTTCAATCTAAAAAAAAAAAAGACAAAACAACAAAGAAAACAATGGTGGTCAAAGGAATGAAATTTTTTTTTCGCTTTCCTTTAATCGAGAAATATCGATCACTGAATAATTATAGAATGGGATAACATTGAAAAATAATTGATGAAAATATTTAACTAACGAATTATTAGGGAAATTAGAACTTACTTCTTTCTGCAATACTTTGCTGGCCTGACATATTCCATCTAATGTTTCATATGCTTTCTGCATATTAATTCGCATTTCGCTCTGTTTCTCTATCATCAGAGCTTTCATTTTTTCGTAACGTTCTTCTAACGAACGCTTTTGTTCCAAAGTTTCGACCAGCTTTTCAATATACCTAAAATTAACACAACTACGTTTCCACTTCTTCAAGTTTTGAAATTGGGAACTTAAGATTTAAACCTATGAGATTGAAAAAATGGTTTTCAATAAAAACAAAAATAAAAGCTAAACAAGCGCAAATTCTCGTGCAAAAATTTCTGAACTGGTGATCATTTTTTTTTTTTTTTTAATTCTTTTACAATTAGAAAAATTAGGGAAATTTCATTATCAAACTTGGTAATAGGCGATTGTTTAAAATTTACTGAGGAGAGGAACGTATTCGAAATAAATGAGCTTTTTGAGTATCAATTAATCTGTTCATAATCTCGTTCACATGCGCCAACCATTTATCAATTTTTTCTACGGTAATCTATAAAAATTACGAGTTGTTAAAATTATTGTAACTGAAATTCGCAATGTTCTTCTTTAAAAAAAATTATTTTGCTTGAAGAATTCTCAACAGTATGAAAGATACAAAACGAAAAAAAGCAAAGAAAGGCAAAAAAGCGGAAATACCTTCCTCAGCGTTGCAGGACGTTCCTCCATACCTAATATGTAAATATCGGACATGCTTTCTACGGTTTCATCCTTTCTTCGTATTACCAAAAATTTTTCTAACTATAAAAAAGTAAATTAACATTTGGTGATGTTAACTGAAAAGAAAAAACAAATTATATTTAACGTAAGTAGAAAAGCTAAAAAACGGAATTAGAATAATATGAAATAATTATAGCAGTCACTTCTTTCAATTCGAAGTAAATAAGATTCCTGGTTTGCGGATTTTCCAGTATCGTTAGTGCATCTGGGCCTCGAGCTATTCCATCATCAACAATGCCTATAAATAAAAAGATATTGAACAGTTACAAAAATAAACTAAGCTGACAGATGTAAATTTTTCCATACTTTTAATCAAAAAAAAATACCAATAAAACTACTTTAACTTCACTTACCTTTTTCGTCTCCAACGATTTCAATTTGAAATTTACTATCACCAAAATCAATTTCATCATCAGGAATAATAAGATCGTCGCCAAAATCTATTTCATCCTCAGCACTATTTGCCTAATAATATATGTAATATCTTCATTCGAAAGAGCAATTAATTAAAACCAAAACGCATTTTGTTATAAATGTAATCAAAAATAATGATAATTGATAAAATCTTTTCCAATAAACTTAAACTGAAAACGAATTGAGACTTGAAAGTGCAAATTAACTACACCTCATTTGCCCAGGAGTCCAAAGAAGGCAATTCAATGCGTTCTGGTTTCGCACCATTCTTCCATTCGTAAACTGTAACTTCTGCACCTTTTTCCATCAATAAACGGCATAATGGTAATAAAACTGTATTTGGTCTCTCGTTCCTGAATAAAAATGAAAAATGAATAGGAAATAGTAGAATATAACATAACTTTCAACCAAATAACATTAAATATCAATCAGAAGCATTAGTTAGACAGCAAAAGCTAATTCAATCTATGCAGTTCAGTAAATTTCTTTTATGACAGATCATATTATCAAAGCAATCGTTTTTAAATAATACTAATATTTTTGAATTTTTGCAAAATTTCTTTTTAAAAATTTTTTTTCTTCTTGTTTTTAAAATGATTACAAAGATGACTTACTGATGCAGATATGCCTGAAACTGTTCATAATACTGAAGCGGTTCATCCAAAGATGATATGGATCTCGTTATTTCGTTCAAAAAAGATGGTAAGTCAGCCAATAGCGACAGTATTTCTCGTTTTAAGTGGACACCTAAGAAATCAGCAATTTTGTCCAGAAATGAAAAATTAAGTATAATGATAGTATGTTCGAATTATTAAAAAAAAATGACGGAGCAATATTGAAAAGAATGATGTACTAAAAATTTCCATTTCCATACCTTCGATACCCAATTTCAACAGTTCTTTCTCATATTGTTTCTTGCTGTCAACTGTTTGCTTCGTATAATCTCTTTCTTTTTTCATACAGTCCTAAACAATTTAAATTGTATTTAGTCACAGCACAAGCACAATTATTAACTTGAAGTATCGAAACAGATTGAAACAATACGGTAATTGTTTGGTCACTTTTCGAAATTTGCTTTTTCAGAGCTGGGATCTCATACTGAATCATCCTTTGAAGGATTTGAGCTGCTTCTGCCAAATGAATATTCTTTTTTTCATACATTTGTTGGATTTCCTGAAAGCTTCGCTTTAGTAAACCCATTTCGACTTCATTTCCTTTTCCAATCTCATTTTACATCTGATTAAACCATTTCATATGGATTATGTGCTTTGCCCCATTTCCTTTAATGAAAGGAAAAGGATTATGGGTTTCTTTTCAAGATAATGTTATCTATATCATACCATCCAATCGTTCATCCTCTGAGATGAATAATATCCCAAAAAATTCTTCGTGCCCTTCTCCGTATCTTTCAGAATTTCGATGATTTGAACACAATGAAAATAATTTATATCTGAAAATTTCGTATAAAAAACTTATAAATTGCTGATTGAGATTTATAGCTTAAATGCAGAAATCTTCCAAAAACAGTCCAACATGCAATATATCTGAAAATAAATGCATTTTTCGAATACTTACAGGAACCCTGAAGTAATTTTACAATTCGCTCATCTTCCGGCATATCTTGAATCGCTGCACTAATCTTTTCACGTATAACCATTACGTTTTTTTGCCAATCCTTATTACAGTGTCGCCGGCTGATTAACCAGTCTAAAATAATACCCAGTGGCACTCATTCATTTTGTCGAAAATGAATCAAAGCAGAATCAACTTTTCATTCAATATTTGATGATATGATACGGATAGTTGACTTACCCAGAAGTTTGCTACAGTGTATATCGATCGGTATGTCCTTCTCATTCATCATACTTTTTATTTGAAAGAATTGGAAATTCTCTGAAATGATGAAATAAGTTTTTTTCAAGTTAACGTATAAACTTAATCCAATAAAAGATGCGAAAAATTGCAAAAAAATTAGATCTATTACATCACTTTCAATGAAAACGGCTCTTTGTTTTCAAAAAAATTCACTACATAAAATATAATTTCATTCCTGAATTCAAAATATCTCAAAAATGCAACAAAAAAATAACGATAACCCGAACCAATATCTAACTTATAGCAGTCCCGTATAATCGCGAAGAATTTACAAAATAGAATTACAACGTGAAGTAGTAACTACGAAATTAAACGCGGCCATTACATGTATAATCCTTGTTCGTACATTGGTTGGATTTATTTAAATTAAACAAAAATCATATTTTCAAGAAGAAAACAATGGACTGATTCCTCAATCACTTTTATTTAATTTTATTTAATTGAAAGAAAAATAACGATAATTATATATGTACCTTTGTATATGGGTACACATATATATTCGTGTCTAATTCCCAATTAAAATAATTAAGTTTTCGACAATTATTTGTACAAAAAATCCATATCTATTCATTTCTCTGCGTATGTTAATTAAATATAAACATACGTAACAAATGAATAAACATGAAAAAAAAGATCTTTCTCATTAGGTTAAATTAAACTGATTTCAAAAATCTGTTGCAGTTATTTGCGATCAAAAACATGAATTTAGTTAAAATTTAAGCGCATATATGCTTTGCTATCAAAAACTGATTCTCTGTGGTTGAAATAATTTCAAAAAAAAAAAAAGTAATTCTCAATAGTATTACTTATGCGTGTGATGCTAACCATTACAGAAATGCATTTTTCTTACGGAGTTCTATTCTTTTTACTTTACAAATAAAAAAAATGGAATGAAAATACAATATCATCAGGTTTTTTCTCGAATGTAATATTCTTTACTCAAAATCAAATTCCTCTCAACCAAGTTCTTCTACTGAAATTTTTAAAATTTATGAATTGCCTTTTTGGATTGTTTTTTTTTTTTTTTTTTTTACTTCTACTTTTCTGAAACTAGATAGTTGTCTTAAACGCCTTCTTATCTAGTAATTTTACTTTTTCTCTAAATTATTCATCTGAACTTTTGTTTTACGAAATATTATTATTACTTTAAGTTCAACGTCTATATTACAAACTGCTTTAGCTTCTAATGTTCTATGATATTTGCTCCAAAAAATTTTAGCATTACTATAGTCAAAAACCATTAAGGAACAAAACTTGCAACATAAACACATCTATTATCCAGTGCCCTCCATTTTTAAAAAAGAAAGAAATAAGCAGTTGCTTTAAAGTTGTGATAGTAAGAATGATTCCTGTGCTATGGCCTATACAATTCTAAAATCATCGATTTCTAATTTTTTTTCTTTGGCTTGCTTAACATTTTATCAACGTTAGGCAACGAATTATAAAATGTATTGCAAAAAGCAGCGTTTTTTCACCTTTTAGGTGAAAACTCCGAAATTTATATCAATTATCATATCACAAAGATCTTTAGTACCACAATGGAGGCTACAGTTTTTCTTTTTTTTTTTTTTTTTTTTTTTTTTTGCAAAATTAAACATAGCACACGCCATTTCCAATCACAATCACATCATAAATTCTTTCATTTGAGATTTGATTTTGGACAGAATTGTCTGCTTTGTAATTATTTGAAGATCAAATATCGAACGGAAATTCTACATTTCCTTCAGATTCATATAATAAATAAATGAAATTGGGCGAATATCCGGCAAAGAATGAATATTATCGTATGGTAGAAACGAATAATAATAATAGCGATAATAGCTTCTTGCCAAAACTCATTGCCATTAAAGTCTGCTGAACCAGTGCTAATTAGATCAATAATTACAGCTCAGTGACTGGAATCAACATATTATCGCTTCAATTCTTTAAGCTCATATCTCTCTTCTTCCAGCCTTATGAATTCGAATTTTGAACTTCCAAATAATTTATCTTAAAGTATGTTTGTTAGACATTTCGATAAAGTTAAAAATATTTTTCAATTTTTTCGGATGTTAATTTGCTGATATATGGTAAATTTGTATAAAGCTGAAAATGAAGTAAATTTACTGAGAATTCATCCTTCAAGAATGCAAATTGTAGTCATCTCTCATATGAAGAGGAATGCACTTTTTCATCCCTATATAGATGAAGTGACGTAAATTAAAAATTTCAATTCTTCAAATTTCGAAGATATTCATTTTAAAAAGTTGTTTGCTACCAACTTTACAGCTCTTTCCCCAGATAGGCCTAAAAATATCGCTATTCTCGCTTTTTTGTATACATTAGTGCTATTTTATATCTTTTCCTTTCTTCATAACATGAGCAGGGAAAACAAATGAAAATAAGAGCTCAGTCAAGAGAAAGGTAAGATAAGATAGCGATGAATGATTAAAAGAGAAGGTGGAAAGAATTGCAATTGATCCATTCAAGATTCTTCCGAACATATGGTTGGCATTGATTTTCCCTCTTTATCTATTCATAATATAAACTAAATAACTTGAGTTGTAAAAAGAAAAAAAGCTAAGTGAAATTACATAGTTATTGATTTAAGCCATAAATTTTGATGTCGAAAGTTATCAATCTGGAGTTATTTGACTTGTTTTGATTAATTCCATTTATTCTGACAACTATTTTAAATTCCAATTTTTATAAAAAATTTTAGTTTTTTTCTCTTACTTGAAAATCTTATTCTCTTCCTTTCCCTTTTTTCTTTAATTTTTTCCGTATTTCATAAGATTTCTATTTCACACAAGGTTTCTCTATTTCTCTAGAGTATTTCATTCACATCATATATAATTCGAACTTTCAGCAAAACCCATTTTTCGAAAAAATGTGCTATGTAAATATTTTGATACCACGGCAATATTTCATTCAAAATACAAAGATCATTTACGTTTTTACACTTATTCCCAAACTTTTTTCCGATGAGTCTCGGCATGTCCATTTTAATTAACTTTAGTCGATTTCCCTCTTTCCTCTTCCACAAATGAAACTTCATATGTCTGCAATATTTTGATTGATTAGTACCATAATCATTGAGCCGCATTTTACTCAGAAATAGTTCCACAATTCAATGGATTTAAAATTAATTCAACATTCAAATTCATCATTGTCTTTATGATACTGTCGAATTAATTTGAAATCCATTGAATTTGCGGAATCATTTTACGCGAATTGTAGAAATAATTGTTTCGAGATGCATTGTTCGACATAAACGAGAGGAACAGAGCTTTAAAATATTGCTTCAAAAGAGAAGAATATAGTTTAAAAGCGTAAAGTGAAGGTAATTTGCTGCTAACTATTTATTATTATTCTAAAATTGCTTTAGCAAAAACAAAATTCATGATATAAAATCTACTTAAAAATTAAGAGATTAAGTGAAATCATCAAATTTAATAAATTCTGCATAAACTATGCGCAATTTAAACATTAACATAAAATATATTTACATCTTTATACATCGTAAGCCCAAATTGCTCATTGCTTGGCTTCGATATAGCATTATTCTATTCTAAATTCGGCCAAAGATAGCTACCCATACACTGGCCAAATATCTTACCGATGAATATCCAGAAAGAATTTATATATTCAAGAATTTATAAGTTCACAATACGGATTGAAGAGATTAGCCATATTTGTTGGGACTTTGGAAAAGAATACTTAACTAATAGATATTTCGGATTTTTCCCCGATAGCCCGAAACTTCAAGCGCTAATGAGAAAAATCAAGCACACAACTTCTGGGAAATTTCCAGTGCAACTAGCCTTTGCCTTAAAATTCCAAAATAAAGTTTTTTTTTGCGGGAAAGTGCGGCTCGGCGTTGTATGCGTAAGATGAAAGATCTTCTTTAATTTTAAATTCTAATGTAGCATTGCTGAGAGATTCTTTCAATCGGGAAATTTGAAAATTCAGGAAGGCCAAAACTAACCCAGAACACTATAGCCAAAAGGATTTCAGGAAGGAGAAGAATAAAACCAGAGATTTAAAGTAGAATTGTATATGAAAGGTATGAGAAAAGTTGCTTTAAATTTTGATTTAATGAAATTACGATTTGAAATAATTTTTTACAATACCAACACAAGAAGTGAAATATCTTCGGAATACATTTTGGTTTTTATCATACTTCATGTTGATTATTACTGTATATTCGTTCATTTTATCAAAATGAAGAATTACTACTACTGAATTGTGATAATTAGCAATAAAGGTTGGAGCTATTTTTGTTTGTTTGCGAAGTAAATTTGTTCAGATTGTTACAGTGATAATACGATTTCTTATATACTGTTAAACTACTGATATAAGGAGGATCACTACACTATGCAGAGGCAATTCCCAGTTCTATTGCTTCGTATTTGTTATTTTCTGTTTTTATCATCTTTTTTTATTTTTACAACTTCTTTACTTTTTTTTTTTGCTCTGAGATAAGTTGGCTTTCTCCTCCTCAGGAAGCAAAAATTTTCTCACTGTCAAGATTGTTAATTAACAGCAACTTTGACACATGAAAAAATTCGAAATTCAATGCAGTCCTCATCAATGCTTTTCTTTCTAAATTCGCTTTTGTTTAATTAATATGATTTTAATAATGATGCAGAAGTTAAGGGTCAAAGAAAACGAATTAAAGAGCTCGGAAGAAAGAATAATAGGGATATTAGGGATAAATTATAATAGAGAAAGGAAATGGAATGATTCATAATAAAATTAAACTAGCAACGAGTTTTATTAATCGCCATAACCATCATATCATCCTCATTTAAGGACATTTTTTTTCTTGTTTATATCAGTCTTGTCGTTTTTCGGTCGTCGTCATTTGTTAACTCACCCGAATATTGCATTTATTGGTTCATCTTTATATTTATTAGCATTTAATCTATTCGGATGATTACTTTGGAAAGGACCGACAAATTATTTGTTGCCAAAAATAGTTGCCTACAATTTTTTTTTTTTCAGCTAGGATAATTTATTGAATAGAACCCATTTTTTCTATTATCCTTCATCGTTTTTATTTCTATTCAATTACTGTAATTAATAAGCAAATTTTTTTTTCTTCATAAATAGTAATAAAATAATGAGCAGCAACGAAAAATTTCTTGGTCCTTTCTAAATCAGTCATCCGGAGAAATGAATAAATACGAAGGCAAACCAATAAATGTAATATCCAGATGAATAACCAATAAATAAGGATGAATTAGTCAGATTTCTCGTCTTTGTTTGCGATGATATTACATGTACCAAAAGCTGCTCTAATAAATTTTAAAAAAATTTTTTAGAGCAGATTTCTATTATTTTTTTATTATTTTTTTTTTTTTTAGCATGGCTGAGAGAAATGAAAATTATTATCCCTTCAAAAGGACAGTCCTTATTACGGGTTCAACAGATGGCATTGGTCGGCAAACTGCTCTGGAATTGGCTGTGCGAAATGTGAGTTTTATTTGCGCCTTACTTCAAAATACTCAATCAAGTCGCGGATTTGCAGAAATCCTTCAGAAGCGAAAATGCTTGCATAAGTTTCTGTGCAAGCCCGCACGGAAATAAGTTATCTCCTGTTAATTATATAGATTTCTTTTTTGGATTCACAGAAAAAAGCAGCCGCAGCGCATCCAAATATGCATGATAATTGGCCTCTGATTTCTTTAGGGCGAGAAAGCCGAATTTATGTGTAGAAATCAATCAAATTATCAGACTTACTAGATCTGCATGATTTTCGACATTATAATTTCATAAACCAATATCTCTGACTAATCTCTGACCTGATTATTAATATAATTTCCAACTAGACATCTTTTTTTAATTGCGATATTCTTGAAATAAAGATATGCAAATCTTTTCAGAAGGAAAACTTCGTTATTGTGCATGGCAGAAGTATTGAAAAATGTGAAGCCACCATTAACTACATCATGCGTGAAGGCAAATTACCGGATAAATCGAATCTTGATTTTGTTGTTGCCGATTTCTCAGATTTGAATGAAGTGAATTCACCAATCATATTTTTCATTTATACTAAATTTATTGTCTCAAAATCCTCATTTATGTTTGCTTTGAGATTTCATGCTTAAATTTTTTTCCATTTTTGCTTTTAAAGCAACATTCAATTTTATTATCATTATAAGCAATCATTCCTTAATTTCATCTTTGCTGCTATGTTTTGGCAGGTTTCCAATTTGGCTACAGAAGTTGAAAAGCGCTTTCCGCGATTGAATGTTCTATTGTGTAACGCTGGTGTTCTCTTGCCTAAAAGAACAGAAAGCCGAAATGGGTTGGAATTAACTTTTCAAGTAAGCTTCCATTACTGTGCTTCAAAATATTTTGAAATTTTTTTAAGAAATGTGGAATTTTCATATTGGCTTTCAGAATATCCCGCTTTGATTAGATTGACTACATTGTGATAGTGCATTTATTGCTAAACATGCTCAAAAATTGAAATTAAAGCTTATAATACAACGAATATCTTATAATTTAAAATGCTTCTTTTTTTAACATTGAATGATTTTAAAAAGATTTAAAATTTGAAGAGTTTTGAAGATAAGGCATATTAGTAATAAATTTAATGATCATAATAAAAATTGCTTCCATGTTATAACTTATATAATTGTTTCGCTTTCCTGGATGCACTGCACTAGAATGTCGCGTATATTTTCCATCTTTACATTCTTGATTTTTAAAGATAGTTTGTTATTATTTATTCCTTTCCAATTGTATTTTAACTTTAAATTTTCAATATTTTGTATCAAAAAAACTGTAGTTTTAATTGAATCGCTTTTTTGATTCGTTTAAAGAACCAATATAATGGACTTTATAATTCCATTCCATATTATGTACCTCTCACGCTGTATTTATTATTTCCTGTTGTGTATGAATGGACACAAGTTTCTTGTAATATAAAAAATATATTTGATGTATTAACGCATATGATGTATGTATTTGATGTATATGATGTAATGGTAATATATTTGATGTATTAATTTTTTCAATTTGTCATCTCTCAGTTACGAATTGTTCTGTCTATTCGTTTTACCATTATACTTTGTTGTCTGTTTTGTCTTGTTCTTGTCTTTCCAACTGAAGCCTTTCAGATTAATCATTTGGCACATTTCTTTATCATAAATCGTTTACTTACACTATTAAAAGAAAACCAGCCTTCAAGAGTTATTATCATCAGCAGTAGTCTTCATAGCTGGTGAGTTTTTTTTTTTTTGAATTCCATTTATTCCTGTATTTCTATTGTTAGTGAAAGATTGAATTAATGTAATAGGTCAAATTATTATTACCTCCTTTTTGTCGCTTGAGATTATTCTTTTACTCTTTCCACTGATTTATCAAATGCCATATTATTAATTATTAGTGGTAATCAATGATGAAGAAATTAAAAGTAAAGACATTTTTGAAAGGGAATTACGTACGGAAAAGTAGGAGTTGGAATAGTGAGAAGTGGAAAAGAAATCGGAAAAAAAGTCATATAAATAAATCACAATTTCTTTCAACTGTTGCAAAATTGAAGCTAAATTTTATGGAAGTTTTTCTCTAGGCATAAAATTGATTGGGAGGATGTGATGGCTGAGCGGGAATATGAAAAGTACCTTCAGTTTTCGAGAACGAAATTAATGAATCATTTAACATCGTTTGCACTTCATCGTCTTTTGGTCAGGCAAGGATGTCAGTTTCGGGTTACCTCTAATGTTATCGATATGGGAAATATGGAGCCACGGGATCGGAGGTGTGATATTGTTGAATTTCGAACTTAAGGATTCACAAATTTTAGAAATCTAATGATTAGATAAATATAATATTCTAGGAAGTATGAATGGATAGATGAATGAGTAAGCAAATAATTTGATAAATAGTGTTTTTTTTTTTTTAATTAATTAGTTTTGATCAGGTTTTATTTAGTCAAACTTATCTAGTTATAAAGCATAAAGAAAAAAGAATCAGTACAGAAAAAGAGATATTATAGAAATGTTGGTTCATTGTACATTTTCGATAATCACTAATATTAAATATGAAGCAACACGTTCAACAACTTTCAGATCACGGAGTACATCACTATCATCCTCTGATACAGCACTGGTGTTAACTAGTGGTATTGGCACATTGTTAACATTGATTGAATCTCCTGCATTCGAAAATGTTAGTGGCAAATATTTTGATTGCCATGGAAAGCAGACGCGCAGTAGTTCGGATGCTACTGATGAGCGACTACAGCAGAAATTATGGGAAATGAGTGAACAGTTGTGTAAAGATTATCTAAATTCTAATTCACCTATTTCTACAAATTGTATGACCAATGATGTTCACTGGATCAATTCCTACGAGAATCAATGATGAATATATTAAAATAACACGACCGATTAGCAATGTGATGCTTCTATTAAGAGTTTCAAATTTCACCTCATCAATGTATTTTTTTGTTTTTTTTTCACTTTCATTACATTATTTTTGCGGGTTTTTATAAATAGAATTTATTTTCAGTTTTTGTTCCTTCAATAGTACGACAAAATTTGTTTTAGTCGTGAAAATTTGTCGAAGTTTGGCTTTCGTCTTTATTTCATTTAGTTAAATCACTTATATGTATCCGGGAATTTTTCAGAGTTTAGCCATTTTTTGAGCATTTTGAGAGTACAAGTAGTTTCAAAAGAAGCAATTTAAATAATTTTAAAAATTTAATGGAATTATTGTTTTGTCGTGCTTTTCCAAGATGCCTTCCATTTTCACTTCGTGATCTCATAATTTTCTTGTCTTTCACTCTTGCTTATATATTGCTAACGAAGGAATATGACTATCATAAATTATAGATGTGATTTCATTGGAATTTTCATTGGAATTTCTGGTATGGGATAAAATTCTGAAAAGAATGGAAAAAATGATTTTGAAATATTATACATGAAAAGTGAATAAATCCAATTCGCGAACTTGTTCATTTTTCATGCGAAAAAAAGTGGCTTTTCCATCTAAGTTTCTCTACTATGGCAGAATTTTTATGAAAATTAATTTTATAGTTTCGTTATCACTGAGAATACTGAGAGGAATTTTCATCACTAAGTGAACATTATTTGTTTTATCACAACTGAACAACATGACATTTCATCCTTGTCATGATTTTGGGTGCACTCTAAGGAAGTTCTTCATTTCTTTTATTCATTCTGAAATGATTCGAGAATGATTGTAACTTTGTTTTTAAATATTGATGTTTGATATCAGTTTACTCTTGGATCTTTCATGCTTACTATTTTTTATATTGATATATTATATAAAATGCATGTCAGTGGTTACTCGGTTTTTCCAAAGGAATCTCACCATATTGGAAATTAATGACAAGATCTAAATTATTTTTTTGATTCCGATAAAAATTTATTAATTTTAATTTCCGGTGTTGTGCTATACAAGTGGTTCTTTAGCACTGATAAAGTCAAATTAGTCTAGTTTTGCTTGAAGTAAGAGACATATTAAGTAGATGAAAAAAAAGTAAAATTACTTTGGTTCTTCATAGGTGAATTACCTTGCGCATTATATTCTGTCGAGGTCGCTGTTCACTCTGCTGAAAAACAATGTCCCGTCTCGATTGGTTCTTGTAAGCAGCATTTGCTACGAATGGTTTGTTTTTTCTGTTTGGTTTCTCAATATTTGAATAGAGTGTAAGTAAAAATAGGGTTTCTGGATAAAAATCTCGAGATAGTGTTGGCATCTTTCTGGAATTTTAAGGCAATAGGATGCGAAACTAATGTATGAATGATAACTCTGCATTCCAAACCTAGCATCAAATGATAGCGGAGCTTAATATGCGATAAGATGATGATATTCAGACATATATGATAATCTCGTAATTCTTATGCTTATGATTCGTTTCTGGATTCGAGGAACATAGATGAAAGTCGTAATTTAAGGGAGTTTTTCTGCAATAAAGTGCATATTTTCAGGTATCCCCTAGATTGGTCAGATTTGCAAAGTTCAAAAAATTATGAGAAGTACACACAGTACTCACGTACAAAGCTTATGATTCACTTAATGACTTTCAAGTTGGCTCGTTTGTTCAGTGGATCTGGAGTTATTTGTAATGTTCTGGAACCAGGTGTCATCGAAACAAAACTTCTGCGGTCAGTTGAAAAGGACGTCATGCTTAATGGAAATTTTTGACATTATCAACTTTTTCAGCTACAAAGCTACAAAATTATCTTTGGAAAATTAATATTGCTAAGTGTTTGAATTAAAAAACTACTTTTGAAATATTGAATTTGGTAGTGACCAATGATGGACTTTTTTAAGAAATTGTGCTAACGTTCAGACCAGAAATGTTTCTTATTTTAAAGCCTTTGAGAAATTTCATACACATTTATTTGAATTATTTTCAATCGTAAATTAAAAGTTAATTTCATCTTCGATCTCTTATATAACTTGGGCAAAGTCTGAATAGAAATTTCAATAAATTTCAGAGCTGGCGGTTATAGTGGAGCTCCTGTTCGTGAAGGTTCTCGAGTTTGCGTCTTTTTGTGTACATCTGATAGCGTTACAGCCAGTGGTGCTTACTATGACAATAACTGTAAGCGTATCACCAAATTATTCAAAGATTCAGTGGATGAGAAGCAGCAAGAAAATCTCTGGCAATTAACTGAAAGGTTATGTGAAGAAAAAGGCATCATACTTCCGAAAATTTAATTTTTTTGCTTAATTCTGAAAAATTTGCATTGAACTAATTGTTTTTTAAAAATTATCTTCTGATTTTCTGATTGGGATTTTTGTTCTTTAGAATAATTAGCTTTGTGGATTACTTGACGTGCTGTAAAGTGATTCTTAAGGCTGTGAGCACTGCATTAAAAGTTCAAACTATTTTCATGATACTATAGCTGGTCAGCTTGTCAGACTTGTCTTTTGTTTGTGTTGCTGAATCAATTCGTATATTTTAAAATACTCGTTAGTGGTTTATTGTATAAGCTCTCGGGAGTTAAATTTGGAAGTAGTTTGTGATTCATTTATGTTTTGCTTGTGCTGAGAACGAAATAAATTTGATTTTCTTAAAAAATAAATCTTCAATTTTAAATGGTTTGCTTTTCTACCGATATGATTGTTCCATTTAGCCAGTTGTTGGAAGATAATGAGTTTATTATATTTAGATAAGTTTTTTGAGACTTTTCAAGTCAGATTTTTTAACAAAAAAATTCAAGAAACGCTGTTATAAAATATGTTTTGGTAGTGAATTATTGTTTGTATTATGCAGATTGCTAAGACAATAATTCGAATGGCTGAAAGTGAAGAATTTCCAACGGAGGTTGAGATTTCCGAAAACATCCCTGATTCTCAATATATTCGACCCATGAGGATGAAATTCAAAAGGGTAAGTGGTATTCAACTGCTCTGTTATTAATATAATATTTTGATGCCAAATTAAGTCACTATATGGTCGGTTCGTTAATTTCGCTATAATTAGTTCCACTAATTCTAATCTACCGATTTTTCATTCTTATGTCATGAAATTTACACCTGACTCTTATAATAGAATAGTTTTAGGGTGATAAGCTTATCAAATGGGATCTTATCCTCCGTCATGACAGTGTTGCATGTTTATTGTATCATAAACAGAAGCAGTTGCTACTATTTGTAAAACAGTTTCGACCAGGTAAATATCTGCTTAATTTGGCACATATTTCGAATAAAATTTCTTAGGAACAATTTAAATGCTTCAGAACCTTTTATGCCTTTTGTTGATTGGTATACTGAATAATATTTGTGGATCTTTGAAGTATCGTAATATTAGCAGGAGTTAGAAAATATAATATTTTGAACTTTTGGAAATTAAGCCGCGAAAATTTAACTTTAAGAAGTAGAATAATTCGAAAAAAAAATAGGGTTTTCTATTCGAAAAATGATCCTACAATATTGTGATTGAAAAAATCAAATTTACTGATCGAAAAAATAACTCAGTACTTAACAACAAAGTCTTTTAATTGTGGAACGTTTCGATAGTGTTATTGAGTTCAGTCAACTTTTTGTCTTTTTCAGCTGTTTATATAACAAGAGTGCGCATGCTAGATGAAAACGTCAATAAAAAGTGGAATGAAATAAATTGGTCGAAATATCCGATAAGTATGGGTGAAACGATCGAACTCTGTGCTGGTCTTGTCGATAAACCGAATGTTAGTAAGCGAAAACATATGCAAGAAGAAATTCTTGAAGAATGTGGCTATAATGTTAACGAAGCTGAAATTCAGAGTATTAAAACGTTTGTGTAAGTTCTCCGGATTCTGTTCTTCAGTGGCATAATTTTTGGATGCATTTTAGCAAAACTAGAACTTTAGGCGAAATCTAAAATTGTAGTGAAACCAACTGTCTTTGAAAATCTATGCAAATGTTTCTTATATTTTAGAACAGGTGTCGGTACATCGGGTGCTCTACAAGAATTATTTTATGCTGAAATCGATGAAACGATGAAAGTTAGCGAAGGAGGCGGAGTGGATTCTGAAAAAATTAATAAGGTTTTTTATTTTGTTTTTTTTATAAGTGATTAAGGTTCTGTGAGATTTTAAATGAAATAATTTCAAATAATCTAAAAATCAATTTCTCGGTAGTACCAATAAGCTAGATGCTAGTACAGTATATCCCAAGAGTTGCTGAGAATGTAATATAATTCTTCGAAACTGATATTCGGAGTATAAAATTGTGTTGTGTTTCGGATATAACGGCATGCATTACAATGTTTATTGCAATGAAGCGGCAACAATTTTGTTATTTCAGCTTTTTTTCTTTTTTTGATTTTTAACAGAACAGTATTTTTAAAATGCTTTTCATAAATTTATGAACTGATTATCTTTATCTTTCTTAAGATTTTTATGACGATACCTGAAGCGCAGAAATATTGTGACCAAGAAGAAGTACCGAGTTCTTCTGGAATGCTTTACGGTTTGATGTGGTTTTTCAAAAATCGGATGTAAGAGCAGAAATTGGAAATGAAAAATATCCTGCTTGCCTTGAAAGTTCTTTTCAATGTCAGTGTTTTCAATAAATTCCTATTTTCAAAATATATTTAGTTTTGCTTAAAGAAAGCATAAAAATCCTATAATACGTATAAGATACTGTAATTTAGTCGAACAGATTTCAAGGAAAGTTAGCCAAAAAAAAAGAAAAAAAAACGATTAAAAAACTCAATTAACTTGAATTCTTCCGTAGGAATAGATACTTGCATACAAAAGAAACATATGCAAGGAGATATCAAAGTAAAATAGGTGACCTGGAGAATAGCATGGATTCATATTTCAAAGATTAAAGTAGAATCAGGCAACCATAAATTAGAAAAATCAAATGTGATAAGAGATTGGTATTGATTATTTGAATGATTCAAGGTAAAACACTCTTATGTGATCCTTTAGATATGATAAAGCTTATGTAAAATTTGTAACATGTATAGCCAGCACTTTATTGTATTTTCTTATCACTATCAAATACCAGAGGCAGTTTTGACAAAAAAAAAAGTGAAAAAACATTTAATATAAAATCCACCAAGATGACATAACAAGTATTTGGATAATTATAAAATATAAAAAAGAAAAAATTTAAAGGCACACAGAAAAGAGCAAGTTAGAGAAAACGGAGATAGTATCAAACACAAAAAAAACAATAATATATGTAAATAAATAAATAAATATATATATATCGACGATGCAATCAATTATGACAGAACTAATCAGGAGATTTTTGCTGTACGCTTTCTAAAATTTTATTTGAATTGCCAGAAATTCTTATACTGTTTATGAAGTTCAGTCATCACAATTTATCGTTCAAAGCAGGATTACATAGAAATATTTGCAAACAATAAGTTAAACTACAACTTATGTCGATATATATCCATTTGGTCATTTTAATTTCAAATTTCAGTAACATTTCTTCAAATTATTGGCAGTGATATCAAGCCGAATAAAAACCTCATAAGAAAAAACAGTACTGATTTATGCCCATCCACCAGTTAATTTATGGAAAAGTTCTTCGTTTAATGTTTGATTTTGTTCTTTGTTTCGTAGCGACAGGAAAATATAGCCACCAATGAATTCATGTGCAACCTCAAAAAAGATATAATAGAAATTCTAATCCTTGGAATTTGTAAAGTATCTAATGTTTAGATTTTGGAAAAATAAAAATGAATTGGAAGAATTTTAAAAATCTATCTTATTTTCTGAAAATCATTTCATTAGAAACTTCATTAAAAATATCTAGTTTCTGCAAATTATATTAATTTATGAAATACTAACCTTGCAATCAGCAGACAGAGGCTTGAATTCGATATCCTCATCTTCGAACTGTATCTAAAAATTATTTGAAATTCTTTTAATTCATTTCTAGTTTCCTATGTTTTCGCATCTTAACTGATGCCCTGAGATCTACAGCAGTCTTCATGAGAATATCACTAGAGTCAAATAAGGAAGTTTCAGTTGTGTTTTACTTTATAAATCAAATATTCTGACTTTACTTTTGTTTTTTTAATTCATACTCCGCTTAGGGATGATCCAATTCGATGTGCGCCGATTGAAAAAGTGATTTATTTTCATATCTTAGTTCCAATGGTTGTAACTAACGCCTAATCATAAATATATGTATGAAAGATCAGAACTATGTAACCTCTGAGATATGCACTTCGAAAAAAAAAAAAAAAAAATGAAAAGCCAAGCCTACTTTCAAATGTCGAATTTCCCAATTCACGTGCCATTTTTTCATTGTTGAAAATCTCCAAGTTCTCAAGCTTTCTCCTGTATCCATATTCATTCTCATTATTCTGTTGAAAGCGATGCCCATCAATTCCGACTTCCGACTATTTCTAAAAAGAAGAAAAAATTATATATATGTATGAGGGGATGATATTTATGCGCAGAAATCACAAAGATAAGTTAACTGGGGAAGAACTTGAAAAATGAGATAGAAAATTTAATCCTTGGAGTTCGGGAATTTTGCAACAAGAATTCAGAAACCTGAACCGAACGACGAAGTAATGAATGCCGTGTTCTGGTAGCGCTTCCCATGCTCGTATATATTGCAATTTTGCTTCCAAACTCGATAGATTACGAACACTTGAATGCGCTTCGCTGATTCGTTGCTGGAGCTGCAATAATATTTAAACTGCAAATTAATTTAGTGAAAAAAAAAGTAATCAAATACTACAAAAGGACCAGGATGTTGGAGCTATGATTGCATAAATAAAAAGAATGTGCTATGAAAGTGAGAGAAGCATACCGACAGCAACTTATATAATTCCAAACATAATGAAAGCTTCGAGAGTTATTTAAGAGTTATACAATAACTAAATGAAAAAAAAAAATAATGTACAGACGCAATATCATTTATTTGTTATCGGTCTTTCACTTAAATTTCAAAGTACTTGATCTGCTTTAATTTTTGAAAAATGACTTACTGCTTGCCTTGAACGCGCCCTGCGAGTATACCTTTGAGAAACAAATTCATCAACATTAAAATCAGGAGGCAATTCTACAGCAAGATTCTTTTTAGATGCATTATTCTGCGTTCCTGCCACTGAGAAAAAAAAGAATTCATTATTTAAATTTATTCTGAGAAGTCAGCTTTTTTTGTAGTTATTTCAAGTATTCTATATCTTTCAGAAACAAATTAACAATGCATTTGCAGCAGCATTCAGAAAATATAAATGTTAATTTCATCATTCATTTCAAAAGAATTATGAAATTAAGAAGCAATAAAGAAATTTGTTTTGAATTGACAGACTAGATCAATAACTGATGAAAGAATATTTAAAAACCTCCTGACTGCATCTGCAAAAGTTTCTTGATAGAATCAACTTCTGACTGATAACTTGCATCAGCCATCGTCTTTCCACGTGAAGCAAGTCGACATGCAGCCATCCAACGTGCATATTGATGCTCCTATAAAAAAACTTCTGGCATAATTTTTTTTATTCAAATACCAATGACAAATATTTATGAAATTTGTTTGGAAAACCAGATTCTTTGACTTCAAATTAGAACTTTAGCTTCATGCTATTATCGTATGCTAAAATATATGAATGAGATAAGCATTTTTCTACATGAAGAAGAATTGTTGTCGTCTATTTGTTCCAATAACTTTTTTAAAATATGTACTCACCGTATCACATCTTAAAATCATTTCACTCATGCCTTCACTACTCGGTATAAGCAATTTAATATGGAATTTTGACTGCACCAAGGAAACATCTGGTGTTACTTCACATCCTGAAAAATAAAATTTTATAGTGAAGCAAAAAGAAATTAAAAACGAGAACTGAATTTGAGATCCGAACTAAGAAGGCATAATCTGCTTATTTGTGGTGCAATACTATAAAATCAAAATTGACAAAAATTTAAATTCCAGAAAATGACGCAAATACCTTTGAGACTGAAATGCCCCATTGGTGCGCCGTTTATGTCGTTTGAATTCTGATGCCAACTGAGATGCAAGTCTCGAAATGAGAAATATGCTCGTTTAAAGCCTTTGAATGCTATTTTTTTCGGCCTGAATTATGTATTCTTGACAGAATAGTAATTAAGAAATACCAACGAAAAATGAACTTGAATCTTTAATAAAGTTAGTTCCAGCATCGTTTTATTTGATTTCTTAATAATTCATATTTTTACATGTTTTAAATTATTGAAACATTTATTATTGCCGATTTTAGAGGAATTCTATCCATTAATCATTACTTCATATATTTCAGATAATCAGCAAGTTCAGGAACTTGTGTAAGATCCGCCTTACGATTGAAAGCTGCTGCATCCAAATTTTGCTCCTAAAAGATTCAATTAATAGTTTTTGAGAGAGAATAAATATTTGAAACTTTAAGTTCAGCTTAAGAATTGCAAAATTCTAAATACTACACAAAAACACGCAAAATAACCTGAGTTCTTAATTATATCACAGTCGAAAATAATAATTTGAAAGATGAGTAGAAATAATAACTTACAAGTTCGTCGAGTAATAAATCTACATCATCTTTCTCTGGAGCTTCTGGTTCTGGTAAATCACGTTGTAGGGTAGCTTGTAACTGCAAACAAACCATACTTACTTATGGAAGCGAAATCTTATTTAAAAATTTAAAATCTTTCACGATTTTAATACAATATTTTAAAAGTAAACCTGCAATGCAGCAAAAAGCATTGCTTCTTCCTCAGTATGATCGAATTCTTCCAGCAGAATAGACCATTTTGCTTGTTCGTACAGTTGATTGATACGTACTGGATCATACTATAAAGACATTAATATTCTACTTCCAATTCTAGATATAAAGAAATTTATAACTGAAGAACCTTGATCGTTTAATTTTCATTTTTTATACAGTCACAAGGTATAATTCGAAAATCAATAATCACATACCTTAGGATTTATGTCAAAAAATGACATATACTTGAATCTCAGAAGAACCATGTCACCTTCAAATATGCCTTGTTCCATAAGAGATCTACAAAATACCGTCATAGAAAAAAAGTTGCAATCAAATAGAAGCAAGCTGAACAAATCCATTAATTTTCCACTTATAATATATTGTAACATTTTTGGAGATTGGCATAAATCTCTATAATCAATAATTCTGTTTTTCTGTTTCTTTCTTTTTTTTTTTTTTTTTTTTTTTGTTATTAAAAAGAATGAGGAGATTACGAACTCTGAATCCTAAAATCTTAAAATACAACATTTATAATTCAATTAGTAAACATTCTTAATCGAAATATTCATTCTTACATGCTATCTTATTCAAAAAGATTCTTATTCATCAACATTTCTAATATCTACAAAAGCCATGGTGAATCGTCATTCTAAAATTGCAGAATGATGATTAAATAATTTTAGATATCAGTTAAATACCTTGATGAATCAAGCCAACCACGATTGAGTGCAGCTTTTTCTACATAATTCTGAGGTCTAAAGGCACTCATTTCTTTGTGTGGAATAATTCGCGGTGACTGCACAAGTGCCATATCATATTGCTCATTTTCGAGTCCTTCACAGAATGAAACAGACGGCATAATAGGATTACGACCAATTGAACCACCATACTGCAAACTCGCAAAACTTTTGAAAACCATAAAATTAAATCCATTAATAGCTAACTTCTGCACTATCTCATTTACTTTTAAATCTTGGGTATCTACTGAATTTTAAGTAATTATTGAAAATACAGGAACTGACAATGTAAAAAGGGTAACCGAAAGAAATAAACTTACAGCACCAGGACCGGGACTGACCCCTCGTGGAACTGTTCCAGCACGTGGCAGCGAGCCAAGCTCACTAGCATTAAATAATTGGCCACTCGTTGATAATCCCGGACTAGTCCCTCGACGAAGTGGTCGGGATAAGTTGGAAGTGGATGCACTGATCGGTTTCTGTCGGCGAAGGGTACCAGGACCAATTGATTCCTGAAAAATACTTATAAAAGGAAAAACTTGTGTATTTCAAATAAATACTATCTGAAATAACCTAGGATTTCATAATTCAAATTTGAAATAAGGTTTCAGTTTTGTAAGGAATTCATAGCGGTTCTAAATGATAAATGTAAAATTAATTTATGCCACTTAAATTAATAAAATGTGTTGTCATGAAATATCAATATAATATTACTTCCAAGTATGGCAGTTGTTGTGGACCAGCTTGATCTAGCTCAAATCCAAGGCCTTTCCTAAGAAGTTCTGGTGGTATAAATCGTGCTAGCGACAATTCTTCAGAGTATCTTATGCCTGAAATTCAAGTTTTTTTCACTACAGCAATTTAAAATTTGCTTTCAACTTAAAGAAGATTTTCACTATTAATCAGAAAATAATAAATATAATTTCATTATAAAAGTTTAAATTGAAATAGGAAAAAACTAACTTCCGGAGATATAACAAAATCAACTTCGGAAAGAAAAAAAAACCAATTTAGGGAAACATTATAGATGAAGAATAGAAAGCTTACCAATTTCTCGACAAAGCTGCTGTGTTGCACGAACAATATTTACGGAAAAATCCAAGCGGGCATCAATCATTTGTAAATCTGGTAATTGTACTCTAGAAACATTTTTATAAAAGTTAATTATTTGAAAACTCAATCTTAAACTAAAACCTTAAACTAAATTATTTTTACCTGACACTGTAGAGAGTAATAAAAACGATTTTATTCTAACACAAAATTCTTGGCAATTAACATCAATTACGCTACATTCTCGCCAAAAATAATGTCCAAAAATTAAAGGTATTAAATTTGCTTCACTTTTCAATCTGATTTTCTGCTGCATTAACATTATCTAATTAAATAACTAAAAAAACAAACATTGCCAGTTTATGCTGAGGAGTAAACTCCAAGTTACAATTTGCAGTAACACCAATTTGATCCAATGTGCTACGCGTATGCGTAAGCCAGCGTCTTTTTTCGGGCCACCAAAGTGCATGATCACTCCAATCTTTGCTCATATCTGTAAATTTTAATTTTTTCAACTCCAGTGGAAAAATTATTATTTCATTATAATATTTCAAGAAAAATTCCATTCTATAACTAATAACCAATATCTTCATCAAAGACGCCGATTACCGATCGATATGGAGCAATGTAATTTAAAATTCATTCAGATTTCAATGAGATAGAGTTACAGGTGATGCATTTCTTGGTAAGTAAGTTTAAATCGATGACTAGTCAAGAGCAAATATAAATTAAGCGGAATTAAAATTTTAAAAATTAGGATAAATGATGCTAAGTTCTTCATATAACCATACACAAAATGCATTTTCTCATAACAATGGCACGTTTTTTTGAAAGATGATTCAGCCGAAAGATGGAATAATACTAATAAAATAAAGAACATACCAACTTCATCAACCAGTCTAAGCATTAAACCACCAATATGTAAGGATCCAGTAACATACAAACTTCGTTGGATATTCAAGTCTGTAACCAAGATCGAAATTTGCCAACTGCCATCGTGAGCGATATCGTTCTCCACCAAATGTGTCATTGTTTTCCTTAATAAAATAAGCTCATTAATCATATGAGAATACAAATTATGCAATTCACGCGGCATATATCAATTTGTATTTGAATTCAAGAGATGATATCTGATAAATGATAGATGAGAAAAGCGTAGATAAATAAATACTTGTTTATGCTTTTCTCTTCAACAATTTATTAAATTCATCTTCTTCCATAAAACTTAATTCATATGAAATCTTAATATATGTCATTTTCAATTAACACGAAGTAACAGATGGATATAACATTAGTTCTAGCTGTGTGTGACCGCATGAATGTTAGCTTATGCTTGCTTTCCTTTGTTTATCTACTTCATAGTTGTATTGCTGCCGTTCCTGCTTGCCCTCTGCAATCAACTATACATCTTGTGAATGCAGCGTGTTTACTGCACTAGTCAGCGTGCACACATACATACACACACACACACATACACATACATACATACACGAATAGCTTTTAGTCATAAATTAGACTAAATGCACAGCGAGGTAAGAAATGATGTTAAGAGAAGATAAATAAAAGTTTTAAAGGGATAGCTGAGATGGGATACTAACGGATACCAAACCACCAAACCACCCACCCAACAACAACAAATGCAGAAAATTTTAGTTAGAGAGATGATTGGAATTACTGCACTCCTAATGCTACTTTCAACAATAACTGATTTACACACATTTCTTCTAACATTCAATAGAAATGAGATTTACCGAATGAAAGTATCTATCATCGACGACTTAACCGTCCAGAATACATGAAATATTTCCAAGCCTTCTGATAAAAAAGTATGCTGCCAACTACGATACCGTAATCTATCGATATACAAGAACAAATATCAAATTATCATGCTCTTTCAATGCTTTGATAAAGTAGAAGCATAGCAAAATGTTAGAACTTTGAACAAAAATCCTAAGTCATCAGAGTTTAGTTCCAAAAATTTCAAATCTTTAAAGCTTTAGCAGAAATCCAGAAATGACTTGAACTCAGTTCCCAACTCTAAAGAAACTACTGTATCTCAGCTTTTCATTATTTCTCAAATAATGAATGGAAACATATTCCCTAAGTGAACTTCCATATTCAAAAGAACCATATAAGTGGAGAAATAACAAAAAATACGCATAATTCTATAATTCAGAAATGAGACAAGCAAAAAGTACAGGAAAATTAGTTGGTTACCAAATCAAAAGCAAGCATTTCTTCTGGAAAACAAAATTCTTGCAACAAACAATATCATGATTCCAAAGTTCTTGAGCTTTATTTGCGAAATAAATAACAAAGTACAGAATAAATATTTATTTGTTAAAATGTGCGCACAAATAATAAATGTATTTTAAATCAAGAATCACAAAGAAATATTTTCAAAAAAAAAAAAAAAAAATAGAAATTATAATCATTAAAATAATTCCCGTGATTCTGATTCATTAGTTTGCTTTTCCACGATTTTTTGAACCAAATCGATTATTTTTTGTAATTCGTTACCAAAATCTTAAAATAATTTTTTTCCTAAAGTAACAAAACATGAAGAAATCTGAACAAAATAATTAATCTACGTACGCATTAGAGGGTTTTGAAAGCAAACTCTACTGATATGTCGTATATTTCACAAACAGAAAGACTTTAAAATAAGTGGAAATTGCCTAGATGAAAAATAATATCACACATAGCAATGAAAGCTTTTTTGAATACATATAGGTCAAACAAAGAAAATTCGAAACTGTAATTCTCAATACTGCGTGAAAAATTTTTAAAGCAAATGGAAACAAATGAGCAATAAAGATAATATAGGCTATCTCGAGAAAAAAAGATTTTATAGACTATGTTTATTTTATATAAAATTATGAAAAACCAATCGGAAATAAATAAACTATATGTGATCACTTATAGGTTGAATGTTAAAATTAAACTTATCATTATCAGGTTTAGTTGATTTTAATAATCTTTTAAAAAGACAAAAAATGGAGCATGCCTAATGAAATCTATTATCTTTACGTGAATTAAGATAGGAAAGTTAAATGCATAACTAACAGTGCTGATAACATCGTTGCTAATTAATCTAGTAATTAACTAGAAGAGACTAATTTTTCTCCAAGTATATCAACAGTCTATGATATTTGAAAAACAAAACTAATAAAAACGTGTGAGTAAAAAATTGCGGTCAGTAAAATTCACAAAAAATATCTTCTTTTTGAAGATCTATTGCTCCTGACAAAAGTTATCAATCTGTAAAAAATGTAACGAAAACAGGAAAAGTGATAAAATACAAAAAGCCGTACAAAAACATATTTTTTTGTTTCCAAACACTGTTTTTCCAATGTTTTCAAAGATTAGTGATTGCTACACTGAAACTAAACTTATTATACCAATGCTTGATATCTCCTCATCTAATTATTTTTACCATCTATTTAACCATAAAATAAGGCTATTTATCTCACTATTTATTAAATAATAAAAATAAGAAGTGAAAACCAAGCATTTCAGAGATATAAACATTCCTAATTATTGGAATTACATCTCGAAAACTTTTTCAAATAGTGACAAAAGTAGAGAATTCCTGAAAATGATAGTTGGAATTTCTCAAATCTAATCTAATTACTGTCAAACAAACTGCTAGTAAAAATTTTCCAAAAGTTTTCAACTAATTTAATTAACCGATATAATTATTCGTAAATTGCAAACGATGACACACATAGTAATGAATAATAACTTTCCAAAGTTTGATTTTAAAAAAGCTTAAATAAGACTTCAGATTTAACTATCTCCAAGATTTCAAATATTCTAGAATGGCAATGAATGGGGTGTCCATTCCAAAAGAAATTATGTTCAATTCAGACAATCTATAGCAGCTAACGATATATGCTGAAATTTATCGGAACTCAATTTTTTGCAGGCTCAGGTCACCCTTCACAGTGATATTCTCGACGTGAATCAATTCGGAAAATCTCCGATAATTAAAATTAGCAAAATGACTGTTGTTAACTGTCATCTGAAACAAAATATTTAAAATTTAATATTACGAATTCATTAATGACCACCAGAAGCCTTCTCAACATAAAGGAAAATTAATATTTATCTAAAGTTATTATGATGTCAGCTTTTCATTCCATGAATAGTTATTTTTAAAGAATATAAACAATAAATGCGCATGAAAAGATACTGGTATACTATTTTATCAACTTTCTACAGCATCCAGTTTGATTTATAACAGTTCTAATTTTCTGTAAAAGTTTCTTTATGAAATCTTCTACACCTCATTCCGGATATGTTAAATTTTCTAGTGCCTTAGATTATATATAACGATTTGAAATATAAAATTTATTAGCTGAAATTAGATCATCCCTCATCGAGTGATAATGATCATCTCTAATTCCAAATAAAAAAAAAAAGAAGAAAAATGTTCAAAGTTGATCATAACTAATAATCTCCACTGCTTTCACGAAACCAAACGCAAAATACAACAAACTTACGGTAATATATTCTTCTTCAAAACAAAACATAGTGTCGAATGTAATTCCACGTCGAAAAGGAAAAAAGCACATTTCACGTTCTTCCCTTTGCCATTTTCCATTTTTCGTACTATTTCGTACTACTGCTTCCTTAAAGAAATAGATAGAATAATTTTAATGACTAAAATTCTAAAAAAAATTATAACAGACTAAAAATATGAAGAAAATTTATTTCTGAGACTTCCGATATCTGATAGATCATGAAACGACAGTTTTAACTGTAAACGTAAATAAAACCCTAAAGAACTAAAACTCATAATTTCAACAGTGTGATAGTTTATCAACTATTTTGATATGTATTTAGACTGTACGATGAAGAGAATACAGAAACTATCAATAATTTTTAAGTAAATATTTAGTATTTATTATTCAAGTGTGAAAAAAATATATTATCTGGATCTAGCAGTTTTCAGAACACAAAATGCACTCAACTAACCTTTTCGTTTCCCACTGAAAAATCTACTCGGAAATGGAAGAAGTGTTCCGCGGGTGTCAAAAAGTTAACAGTAAAACGTTCAGCATTCATTAAAGGAGTTCCAGTAATTAATACTTTTGTACCATATGACAATCTTTCCTTCAAATGCATTTCAAAAGGAACTTTCTGAAATTTGTTACGTTAGACAAAAATTAATTCTATAATGAAATTTTGAAATAAAAGTAGCACAGAAATAGAGAAATGAAATGGAGATCAAAAAGCCCTGATCCTTAATTTTAGTATAAAAAATCAGACAGATAACTGCAATTTGCATTATAAATTACAAACATGGCAATGTTTTCTACAGAGCTGCTCCCATAGTTAATTATATGCTAACAGGCTTGCGAATGACATCGACGATCGAAGATTTCCCAACTTTATCGATAACTTCCATTTGTTTGGGAGTTGTGGTATTCTGCAAATCAAAAATTCGTTAAAAATAATGCAAAAACAAATCGCGTAAAAGAAATATGAATTATTCTTAAAGAAATCTATGATAAAAAATGAAAAGAACAAATTAATTAATAACAAAACAAATTAACTGGGAAGAAATTAAAAACTGTACTTTCTTTCCCGTTTGTATAACTAAATAAATTAAACATTCCCTTTCGAGATATATTTTAGCAAAAGATTTCGTAAGATTCATTATGAAGGCTAGCTTAGCATCGCGATGTGTTTGAATGATGTCAATGAACAAGTACAAAGATAAAGTAATCATAGAGACCACTAATTTATGTAGCCGATGTATTAATATTAAAAGTATCGAGACAAAAGAAATCACATATACAAATTTAAATAAAAAAGAAAGAATTTAAAATTACTATGACGATTGCCACCATGTGCCGATAACGACGTATCATCTGTTATTTTTTTCTATAATTTTTGGATTTTCTCGTAACTGCGTATTTCGCTTACATATAAGATTTGTATGAATTTTCTGTCTAGAATTCCCAAAATCGTTGTATCTGCTATGGTGAATGAAGAAGACAGTGAATTAATAAAACATAAAGATTTCTTTGAAAAAAGCAGATAAACGCAAACAAAACAAGCATATAATATATTCGGAGAATCAGTGACAACAGGACTGATTTAAAATGAATAAAATCTATGTGATGTGAAGTGAAAAAAATTTACAATAAAAATTAATTAAGGCGAAATATATATATACATTTAAAACATCAAATGCAATCCAGATGAAATTAGAGAACAAGCCCATCCAAATATATTCCAGAATGAATGTATCATATATTTAAACTCAGAAATTGAAAATCAAGCTAAATTAAACCTGATGCAAAAATGAAAAACAGGATAAATAAATTTAAAATTAAATAAAAAAACACTTACATTGAATCCCTGATATTCAATGGTACTGATTCGGACATTGCCTCCTATATAGATTGTCCTAATTTCAATAATGGGTATTCGATGTAAATAATCACACAAATGACGACCATCCACAGCAATCTCAAAAACTTTTATAATATAAATTCTGTTTCAATATATGAATTTTGGCTTAGTTATCCATTTCAAGGTTTCAAGTTTGATTATATTCAAATTCCTTTAAAACGTTTCGAACTTAAAAACTGGAGCAAAAGTTGTAAAATTCAAACTGTACGAATTTGGTATTAAATACGAACCATTTCTCCTAAACAATGGAAGATCAAGACACAAAGTCAACATACATTGAAATAATTAGCAAGCACCAGGATGCGCATTGAAAATTCATTTCCTTCTTTGAAAACATTTCTGTAGCGCTCTTCCATGCCCCAGCGATTGCCAATCAACGAATTCAATACAATTTGTCGATCAGCCGGACGAAACCTGCGTAGCTTTTATTATATGTTTATCCTTGTTTTTCAAATTATTATTATTTTCTTCTTTTCATTGGGCAATAATCACAACTCTTGAAGTTACGCAAAGGCTTTTTATGGGAAGGCTTTTTAAATTCCTTGATAATTCTAAGCATATCAATACCTTAATGATGATTTCAAGTTGAAAAAAGAAGATAATTTAACGTAATAAAATTTCTTACTTTACCGACTTCACTCATTATCTGATCTTTTACTACTAAAATAATTTATATTGCATTTTGGATTGGTATCGATTAATTCACCATGAACTACTGGTATCGAATCGAGGATTAAAATGCAATGCTTTGTCATCCTGGTGTTCACCTTGAATAAGCAAACCACAACAAAAATCTATGGCGAAACGTTTCTGGTATGAATCGCGTAGAACGGCTCCTCTGATAACGACAGCTCGACCTGGATACAACCCATCCGGGATCATTTCCATGTATGGTATCACCTGTAGTCATCCATTGGATCCTTTAGCGTCTTACTGTGAAAGTATATAATTGATATCTGCTATATAACCACAAAAAACGCAATAACTACCAAATCTAAAGTAGATCCAACAACATATGGCTTAACGAAGGTGCCAATGCCATTAACATTGTCCTTCTTATTAAGTATACAGAAGCGGCGCTAATCCGACAGCAGATATTATTGCTAGTTTTCTCTGGATTTCTTATCAAAATCATGTTTTCCTGTTTCCTATTTCTTATTTTTTTCACACCCATTAACGTAAGAATAAAGAAATGTAAAAAAAGAGATTGTATGAGCAAGAAATAAAACTGTATCCTTTGCAGTTCCAAATAAAGGTGCTTCATTCGTTGCCATAGACAGACCATCCTAGCTAAGATTATTTATTAATTAGCATGCAGATAAAATTTTCTGCTATTTAAACTAAAATATAATATGAATGAGAAGGAACTTACTGGATCGGTCACGACAATGGTTGATTCTGATGATGTTGACGATGACATCTTGCAAGTTTTAGTTATTCAGTTAATTCCGAAATAGATATTGACAATAACTAGCAACTGAATAACTAGCAACTGACAACAAAAAGTAATTAATAACTCTAATGATCACGACAACACAACAAATTGTTGACCACCACCCAATATCCTAAAGTTCCAATAAAAACTTTGAAGTTTAACGGACCGCCAAAGTGGCCTGTAATTGCTTGACGCAGCAAATGTAAATTGGATAGTTTGGTCGCAGATGGCCAGAAATATTAGTTGAAGGCCGGGATGGCTGCTGCAAGCAGTGCAGTCAAGTTATAGCCGCACTAGTCGGTTTTTGAGTTTCTCTCCAAAACATCCTAAAAGCATCAAGGAAGTATCTCGCGTTGGTAAGCGCAAATATATTCTAAAATTGCTTCTTGAAAGAGAGCACTTTTTTTTTCTGCTCTTGTATACATTATTGTCATCATTTACTTTATTCCCTACCATAATTGTAATAAAGGGACTCCATCAGCTGCTATTGTCCTAGGGTTGCAAAAATACTTGATTTTATTACTTTTGGATAGATAAGATTAATAATAAGGTTTTCCATCAAGCGAAAGATTGTGTTTTTTGTTTTTCTTCTTATTTTGTTTGCAAAGCATCTAAAAATATTAAGAAACTTTAGTTTTCTCATCAATTTCACGATGCAACTTTCCAAGTTTTCCTTACTTTTTTTCTATTTATTTTTCCTCTTCAACTTTTGCATTCTTTTGTTGTTGTTTGCACATATCTCAATTATCCTTTTTTTTTTTTTGTTTAAGAGAACTTTTTTTTTTTTTTGCAAAATTTACAGGTGTTGACAAAAAAGAAATGCAAAGACCTATATCGGAAGGTACTGTGGGTGGTTCGGGATGGGTCCCAGTTAATTTGTCGAATTTTTATGATCGTTTACCTACAACAATTTGATGGTATACCTTTCGAGGAACTCCCAATTGTACATGTCAAAGCATCAAGAAATAATACATTGATTACTGTCACTGATCACAAGGTACATTATTGTCGTCGTAGTTTTGCATCTCAATTTTCATTACTAATTTTTATTAATTTTTATCACTAATCAATCAATTAAATCGCTTCCATTAGTTCTCTGTTCAATTGATTTAATTTTCGATTATTCTTTATTCATGCTTATTTTTGAAATATATTATTACAAACATCCCAATCTAGTTTAAATCTTTACAAAAAAATTTGCATCTGGTACACATTATGTTTAATTTCAATTTTTACATAAATCTAAATTATTTTTGTTGTTTTTGAAAAACAGATTCCACGAATAGCTGTATTTGCAGTATAATATTATAACCTACACTTCTTGTCGTTTGGAAGGATTCAAAAACGCGCGAAAAAAGACTAATATTGCTGGCCAAACAACGGGTGTTGCTGCTGGACAACGGCTTATTAGGCGAGGAATTCGAACAGTTCGCGTACTAGTTCGTTTTATCCTTTTTAATGATCAGATTTACTCTTCTGGCCATATTTCAAATTTAGTTTTAGTATTTCTTCAGAAGATTAAGAATTCTTGATTGATTTGTATGGGGCTGCCCATTTTTTATAGATATATATGAATTGTTCAGCATTTGAATTTTAAATAACGATTTTTTTTTTCCAGATTCGAGGACTTGGGCCGGGACGAATGACTTCTATACAAGGTATGGCCACTGCTGGCGTCAAAATTGTTTCCATAACTGAACATTCAGCACTTCCTGAACTTGGACCGAGACCGAAGAAAATTCCTAGGATTTGATTGCAATTTTTTTGTACATGACTTTATAAATATTCTTATAATGTGGACAATACGTTTATGCGCAAAGAGTTTACATTATATTAAACTAATTTAAAGATTGAGAGAAATATTTTTTTATGGTAAGATTTCTAGATAAGAAGTCTGTTTCCATAAGTTCAAATAGAATATTTTGACGGTGAAAGAACTGCATATCATTTATTCATTTATTGGAGAATATTTTGTTACATTAGACTGGATGTAGGCGACTAAGATAATACAGTATTGCCCATTCATGAACAGATTACTCATAAATATTCATATACTTGGCCAGATGACTCAACTTTACATTTTCCAGAACTTTCTAAAATCAAAACCCGTATTCTAGTTGCCGTTAAGAATAAATATCGAGACTGTTGAGGGAAGATCAGTTAATCTTAAATTTGACAAAAATTTCAAGCAAATTTTATTGAATATTTCTGTCATCGTATTTCTGTTGAAGGAATTCGATTTTTAAAATCTACTGACTTCATAAATGAGGACTAATACCTGAGGATGATTAATTGACTTGGAAATTAAGTAGGCTGAAGTTTCATTTTTTTTTAGCTTCAATAATTTCATTCAGTTCCATTCCTTGATTGCAAAAAAAAGTCTTAATAATTCTTAAAAAGCAATTTAAATTTCATAATTAGATATATATCAAAATTTGAGTGGAGAATTCAATTGGAAAAATTTTTTGGCTAAAAGAAATACATCCATGTATACCTCTTTGCACAACTTGTTATACTTCCAACTTATGATTCATATTATTTATAATCAAATCTTTTGAGATTTAAAAATCTTAGTTGAAGACAAATCAACGCTCTTCAAAAAGCGAAGTACAATTCTGCACAGTGATATCTTGCTACTATCGAAAGATAAAACCTGCCCAAATGGAATTTCTCTCATTTTCAAACAATCAAGAGAAAACTGAGATGAAAAAAATTAGACAAACTTAATGAAGCATAAAGCGAATAACTAATAATTACATTTTGCAAAAAATTATAGTATATAAGTGCCTGTATATTATTTCAACATTTTTTTTTTTCTGCGGAAAGTAAAAGTTTTGTCACGTATTTTAATAACTTAACACATGAAAAACTTTTTATAGCGCAATTGTTATATAAATTATTCTTAAATGAAAAAAAAAAAAAAAAAAGATAAACTGGGAAAAAGACAATGGCTCGTGTTCACTGTTGTTGGATGAAATTATTAATTATTAATAACAGATCCGTTTTATTTTCGGCATCTAATTCTCAATTTCGGCCATTGTTTGTTTGATACAATAGCGGAATAACCGGTGACATCCACATTTATTTAGATACCAAGGCGTTTTAAGGCACTCTGTCAGCAATTTATCTGAAATTAAACATTTTCCGGCAATTTTTATATAACTTTTCGCTCACATGGGTACGAAATGTGATGTAAAAACTTGAAACTTAACATGGGAAAGATTAATTAAATTACATTGCATTGGAATTGTTTGAGTTTATTCAAATTCGTGAATTTCATATGACTATTTAATACTAAAATATACAGATCGGGTCGCAGTTTCATCTAGACTTAAAGTTTTTAAACTTTTTTGCCAAACTTTTTAATAAACTTAGTTGATTTTCTCTTGGTATGTTCCGGTATTTTGATTATTGCATAATATTATTAAATGAATTCTTGATATAAGGTCTGAAATAATCTGTCAAAATTGTTATTTCACGATTTTTCAGAGAATCTTTGAAAATATTCAACTATGTTCTGAGATTATAGAGAATAAACAATATATCAAAGAACGGAAAAGATTGTTTATTGAATGGTGTAAAATTGAATTTTCAACAAGATGTATAAATGGGTAGGAAAAAATTGATGATTATCAGAATCCGATCTTTCTACGGCTCTGATAAAGAGGAAAGGATTTACAGTTTGTCCCCAATTTAGTCAAATTGCGATTCTTGAATCTCTTCTTTACTTTTTATCAATATTTGTTAAATAGTTGAATTTTACGAGATTTGAATACTATTTGATATCGATTAGTAACAAAAACATTTTTTACTTCACAGTGAAGTATGATTTCACATATGGAATTGAGAATTTCTTTTTTCATCCATCTTGTGTGGTATTAAAGACTTCGTCTGACAGTTAAGGCAATTATAATAAAAGCAATTTGTCATGTTTTATTCGTACTTGGTATTTCAGAATACTATTTTTGGCGAAACTCTCGAGGAAGTTTCTGGCAGCTAAAATTCTTGGAACAATGTCGCATGTGCATTGTTTCAAGAATTTTCGAAATATTAAATAGGCTTCATTTGTTGTAAAGAACTTAACCAAAGATATTGGAAATAAATGTAAATAGAATTTGAACTCATTTCGATTTCCCTAACGAGATTTTATTGGGTTAATGAGATTCAGAATGTGATAATTGATTGATATTTTTATGATTTTTATGGAAATCGATAATCTTCTGGGGACGACTAAATAATTTCAATTATTTCATTTTATTTATTTTAACAAATGGAGAAGATAGAAATATTTAGTGATTTCACCTGAACATTCTTTAATAATATTTAATTGCTAATTATTTTCGTAACATTAACTGAGGAAAAAAATTTCCGTTAATAACAAGAAGAATCTCCGCTCTTTTTTGTATCATCAGTTTTAGTCTAAATGAAGAAAGCTAAAATTATAATTTAAACTTGCAAAAAAATATTCGTCAGTGGTTTTAAAAAGTATAAATATAAGCAGTCAGAAATGATTGATGAAGTACAAGTTAAAAATCAATGGATTTAGCTTAATTTTTCTTTTATTTTTTGCATAATTCTTAATTATTCAATATAATAGTATAATTCCTAATTTCTTATTCTGAAATCTTGCCTTCTTTTCTACTGTCCAAGTTGAAAATAAAATCCTGTGAGTGATAGCAGGAATAGTTTTACTTCAATATAATAGATAGTGATTCACCAGTTATAAGCAAATAATAGAAATAATTACGCTTTTTCGGATTGATTTCTAGATTCGCCGGAAGTTTTGTAGAAGAGCGGAAGACTGGACCTAAAGGAATTCCGAACCACGCCCAATTCTCATATTTTCAGGACGGATATTTCAGGATTTCATACATGGAATTTGGTGTGTAAGAATAAAAAAAATGAAAAAGATCATCGATGTTAATTAGTTAATAGAGGGACAATATAGCTGAACACATAAATAAAATAATTGTGGATAGTAAATGCAATAAAATGTCATTTTTACTTTTGACAAAATTGAAATTTTTAATGTTTGATTAAAATTCTCTGAATTCTCTGAATAGATAAACAAACAACTGGGTATGATATTCAAAAATCAACACAGTGATTTTTTTCTTTTTTTATTTTAAAAAAAGTTAAAAAGCCCTAACTTGATAGTTAATCATTTTATGCTTATTGTTGAAAACATGACTATTAGATATTTTCGACAGCAACATTTCATTTTAATTTTGTATCTTTTCAAATAAAAAAATCCATCTGTTAGAAAATCACGGTATTTCCTGCAGAATGTTTGAATTGATATATGCATTGAAAATTACTCTAGATCTTAATGCTAATGAAATTAAGAAGATGGCAGAAAAATTCACAACCTTTTAATCATCTTCAATGGCTTCCTTTACTATAAAAATCTTTGACTGCAAAATTCATTGATAAATTTCGGTTTAAATTATTAGGAAATTATACCCTCCGCAACATCAAATACAGCTTCAAATAAAGAAACGAATTTATTAGTGTGAGAAATTGATTTGTATTTTAATAATTTTTTTTTTGAGAAATTATATAGTAATGCCATTAAAAATGTACCAAATCAGTGATAGCTAGCAAGATTGATGGATATTTAGAGAGAAACTTTGATTGGTCAGATCGTTTTTGGACTTATACATTTGTTTATTTAATTACTCATTTAACAATTATCTTTTAATTGATTTTGCCATCACATAGAATATGGCTCATTTGCTTGATTATTTTCTTTCTTTTTTCCTGCGATTTTTCCTTCCATACGACACTAATTATCGCAAAAAAATAAGCCGCGCTAATTTCGTCCCGCAAAATAAAGATTTTTTTTTTTGGCTAGGCAACAAACACAATCGATTTCATATATTATTCATCACACAAGCGTTTACCAAAAATCCAAAGATTGCTACAGAAATTTTGTTAAAATTTTTTAGATCATTGAAGGAGAAGGATTATTCTAAAAATTGTATTTTATTGATCATTAATAGAGAAAATAGCTGAAAAAAACAAAAAAAAAAAAAACAATTCCACTAGCTTTTTACAATATTTTATAATTTCATTTCCTTCCTGATCAGGTTTGTTGATTTTTCAGCAGACTTTATCCATCGAGTTTTTCTGTTCTGTTCTAATTATGCAAAAAAAAAAAAAAAAAAATGCGAAGACATTTCTTTTATCGGACGAACTATTTGACAAATAAAAATATACAGGTTTTCTAATTCAATTTTTGAAAAATTTAAAATGAAAAGCAAAAATGGGGTTTTGAAATTCATTAAGGTATCAAATTTTATAAATGGAGTGGAAATTCTTTTCATAATTCCTCATTTTTTTTTTTAATAACGAAATATTAAAAGAATAAATACCGCCTATATATGTAAACTTTGGATAAATTTTAAAAATTTCATGGTTAAGTGGTAAATTTTAAGATAAATCATATTTTCGAAATCAAAATTAAAGATGCGAAGTTTTAAACAATTCATGACATGCTTAAGGAATTACAATTAAAAAAAGCAAAGTGACATTTTTTCCGAATTTTCAATTGTGCCAAAAGCATTCTTAAGGTAATTCCAATATTTAACTGCAATTTGTTATGCATAATAAAGTTATTTCATTAATTGATATATTAGATAAAATGATAAGTATGATGTAAAGTCAACGATTGCTCTTCGAAAACAATGATCAGTAACTGATTTCTCAGTATTATTCATTATTTTTGCGCATAGTGAACCTGTACTATTGCTGATCTCAATAACTGTTAATGGCTGAACTTTAGGAAACATTTATCGAATTTTTTCCGATAAATGACATCCACATGCAGGTCAAGAAGTTGGCTTTGGATGTTAGAACTAGTTTTAAATATAAAAATATTAATTTATGCTTTGACCTTCTATAAATTTGATGCTATATCAGTTTGATAAGATTCATTTCGAGCTTCTTATTGCCAAAAATCAGTTCTAATTGCTTGGAAGATGCATTTTTCATTATTCAGTTACTGCTATTAAAAAATTGCAGTTCAGCATTTTATTAGATAAATATCCTCAATTCCATTTTTTTTTTTTTTCTTTTTTTCAAATAGGAAGATGAAACTATGCTCATACGATATTTTCTGTTATATTATCCACATGTGTCACACTGTGTAAACACAACTATAAATGAAGAATATACGATCCCTCACGTTGTCCTATTTCAACAAGCAACAATAATTTCAGAATTAGATAGAGAAGAACTCGTTCATCTAATAACTCTTTGATTAGCCTTTTGAATTTTACGATTTCACTTTATATAATTCCTTTTAATGAGCATTTTCTTTTTTTTTTTTTGCTTTTATTTCTCGTTCATTTCCAGTCTTTCCCATTCTTAGAAATACTTTTCACTTGAAAAAATAAAAAAAAAAAAAAAAAAAACGTGATTTATGAATACTTTTTTTGCGCAAATTTTCTTTTAAATTTCACAGTAAAAAACACAAATTGATGGTGGAAAAGTTTTATAGCATATTTACTTTTACTGTAGGTTAAACCGATATATGTTATAATGTAAAAATGATAGAACAATCAAAATGTTTGTATGATAGATTTCAATTTTTTCTTTTCGTTTTTTGAAAAATACGTGCCATTTGCAACAATCGATGACTCATTTATCCATACATTATTCTTTAGTCTAATACAAGAGCCTTTGTTCTCTCATCTTCCGATCTGCTAAAGCTTGTATGCGTTGTTTAAAATATTGCAAATCATGCTAATTGTCCGGAATGTTGCAAGGACTAGAGCTTATGTGCATTGTTTAAAATCGTAAGCATTGTCTATCTCTTATCCTTTGTCCTGATAACCAAACCCTTTGTGTAGCACATTGCAAATCACCAAAGATTATCGATATAAAAAGGAACTTCTAGTGGCCAGATATCAGTCAAATAGTATTCGCAATAATTACTCAGCAAATTACTCAATTAATCAGTCCAACAGTCATTCGACAATCAATATTCTCCAATTCAATCCAACTCATCTACATTCAATCAATTCATCTCTGCTACAACAAAACGATTAACCGCAATCATGATATTATCTGGCTTTATTATATCTAATAACATAGACAAAGAATCAATCCTCCGTCAACCAATAAAACTTTTCTCAGCAGGATTCGATTCTGTTACAATAGAAGAAACTTCCCTCACATTTGCATTTTCATCCTCACTCTGATAACATTATCAGATTTACATGCAAAATCGAATGAAAAGTAACCTCAGTTCATTCTATCTAACGCATATCTTCACTATAAATTAATGATTACGATGAAAGTAATACTTGTTTTATGATTATTACTTCAAATAATCACAAAATTGTGTATGGCATATTTAAGCGGGAATTTAATTGTAATTTTTATATCAGTCATCTAATGAAATTTAAATACAATACCATCCAAATATAATGAAAACAAAAGAGTGAAAGAGTGGAGAGAGAGTAAGGTATGTATCATTCACCTTTTTCAAAAAAGGTAAAAAAAAATTAAAATTTCTTCACCAATACTTTTTTCAAGAAAAAGTATTGTTGAGAAAATTTCAATTTCCTGACGTAGCTCAGTAGAGATTTCAGGATTTCAGAAAAATTAATCGCCCAAAATCTCATATTTTAATGATGGCAGGATAATTTCAAATTTCAAAGATTGGCCAGTTTTCTGAATTGAGAGGATCTGCAACTGAGGAGGAAAAAGATGGATATTTAGGTCATCAATAGTTGTTCGTCATCATAGATCTTTGACAGTATACATTTGTAACTAATATTCTTTCCTGTGCCTTTTACAAATATAGTTTTGTAAATGGTCTGATTTACTTCATCTTGTACTTTCTTAATTTTTATTTGAAAGCTGTAAATTTGAAAGTAGTAAGATTTGTTATGAATTTCAACATTTCCAAATTCATATCTTTTTTGAACAAAATGATCGCCGATTCTGTAGAACATATTCCTTCTTCTTTGTTTTTAACTTCACTAGAAGTAACAAAACTTTGTCTTTAGCTTCATTAGCAATAATAGGACTTTATAATCAGTAATAGTTGTGTATGTTAACAATTTGTTAGTTATTTCTGGAATTATTTGCCAAAGTGGAAACAGAATTGCTAAGGTAATTAGAAAATAAACAGAATAGTCTTTTTATTTTATTTTTTTTTTCTCATATTAAGTTTTTCATTAATGCTTTGAATGGCGAAAATAACATGTGGAAATGATCATCTTCAAAAAGTTAGTAATTTTCATAAAATTCTGGAATTTTTCCTTCAGATTCCAAATCTTGAAACAAGCTCTGTTGCGTATTAAATATAATATTTATAAACAATACGAATAGTTTAAATTGAAATATTAGAAATGATAAGTCAACGTTTAAAATATTGCTGTAGTTTATGTGAATTTATTCATTTTGTGTGGTAAAATTCGATTTAATTTTAAGAATGCTTTTTGTTGATAACCTGGAATCGAATACCATATTTCTATCTCAGCATGATTTTCTTTGTCCTGTACAATTCCTATACATAATTTTCGGATTAAAATTTGTCCCATAATTACTGAAATAAAATAAATTTAATATGCCAATCAGTTTCTTTCGAATACTATCAGAAGTACTCATTTCCTTCGGCTTGATTCTGATATTTTTCGACATTTAAGATACTCGTTCTCTGGCATATTTCAACTGCAATTGTTACTTTATTTTAATATAGTAATCTTCTTTACTGTTTTCATTGGTTGCAAAAATAATTACAAAATGAAATTTTAAAATTAAATCTTAAATTAAAATTTAACTTCCACTGATTGCGCAGCTCTAAAATAGATTCCCTAAGATGAATTAGCGGGAATCATCAATGGCAAGCAATATTTGAACTTCTCGTAAGCTTATTTGTACCTCAGTATGCTAATTTTTGAATTCGTTCATAATTCTTTATTTGTATTGTTTGTTTGCTTAATTTGATACATCCATTTTAAATATTTCGATCGAGATATTTAATATCTAATATCTTTTACAATCGACTAAATTTTAAACCTCTACTGAAATTCAATTCCAATTATTTCTTGTTTATTCGTTTAATTTATGAAACAAACACTGAATAGGGGATTTTTTCGAACAAACATTGCAATAGGGAGAAAAAAAAAAGATATTAATCGTATTTAGATAGAAGTATATATCTGATCAAGATCAGGAGCCTGAAGTGAACAAATGCAACATTTAGATTGTCATCATTTTATACTGAAGATCATACCATAGTCTTCGAAACATTCAACGCATTTTAGGAATGATATATTTTTTGACATTAACTTTGCCCATATTCCTGTATAACTTACTAGATGCCGCTCGTATACCAGATCCACCGGTATTTACCGATGTACAACATTATCCATGCCTTTGTTATCTCCCTCCAGGTTTGCTATTTTTTCATCAATCTCAAAATGGAAATTCAGTAATTTATATTAAGCAACATTAGACCGTGTTGCAAAAAAGAGATTTTTTCATAAAATCCAAAAATTAGACAACGATAAAAATTTTGAGCCGAATGAATGTTATCATATTTATTTATTCATTCATTTATTTTTTTTTTATTTATTTATTCAATAAATTTATTCTTAAATCACATGTCGCTATCAACATGAGATAACGTTTTAGGAAGAATAGTAATAGAACTACTCTAACTATCATGAGCACACTGACTTATAATTTTTTAATGGATGCCTAGGATTTTGCTCACTTCATCTAACATGAACAACTTATGTTGCAGATTCAGGACTATGTCCAGTTGCAGAAACGAACGAAGATATAATAGACAGGAATAAGTTGCAGGTGCGCTACTACTTTGATCCAGTCACTGAAAAATGTTATCCATTCGGTACTGAGAGTTGTGGCGGTAATGAAAATCGTTTCGAAAATCTTATCAAATGTCAAAGTATTTGCAAAAAACATAAACAGATTTTACCTACGCAGTTTTTACAGTAAAATTAGCCAAGTTCCGAAGTTGAAGAATGTGACATATCTCCATGCAATTCAGGAAAACTGGATTATCCGGAAACTTTATTCGATAGTTTTGAAAGAAATTAATTTCATCCATATAAAATTGATGTATGCAAGCAAATAAAACTTAGAATGAGATTTATGTCATTAGGCGATCATTTATCACCTAAAGCCGCTTAAATTAATTATTAGTTATCGGAGATGATCAAATAAAACTTAGAGTGAGATTTATGCCATTAGGCGATTATCTATCACCTAAAGCCGCTTAAATTAATTACTAGTTTTCGGAGATGATCAAACGAAATGATAAGAAAAAAATTAATGAAACAACAATTTGTTTGAATCTGTGTTGTTTTTACTGTGCCTTACTTATTGATAATGCAGAGTATTTTACACTTTAAATACGTTTTTATGTGATAACAATAGCGTTAAACTTGAAACACATTTTTTTTCAATAAAAAGTGACAAAACAAATTTAAATCTAATTCAACTTCGATCACAGCAATCAAATCCAACAGAATTATAACATTTATTCAAGAAATTTTAACGAAAAAGAACAACGCGCATTCTAAACAGACAAACCTCGATAAATAAAAAGAAAGTCAAAGAGAAAACTAGAAGAAAAAAAAAGCAGAATATCTATAAAAGCAGAATATCTATGGAATCTAAAACTTTGCAAATCCAAAAAGAACCCGATGTTCAAATAGCGAAAATTTAAAAGCCTCAATTGATGTGACTACCCAAACAGTTCTCTTTACTCTTTATAAAAAATTGAAAACGAAAAAAGTTTCTGTTGGAAAAAAATTCAATAATTAGAAAACGTAAGCACTTGATTAAACGTAGATCCCTGTCCAAAGCATGAGAAAAATAGAACCAAATCCAAGGAAAAGCGCTGCGACTGATGAAATTAATAGTTCCTTGATGAGAACTCGAGTAAACTTCGTTGAAGTTACCTGAAAGCAATGAGATTAAGAACCAGTGCTAGACATAACGAAATATTATGACATAAACATCTGAAACTGTTAAATAAGAAATTGTATAAAAGAAAAAATTAAGAAAATATGGGAAATTAAGAAAATATAGAAAATATTTTTGTATTCTAATGAATAATAACCTCGTAAACGAAGAACCAAGCCATAAAAAAAAGGCCTATTGCAAGCAACAACACAGCTAGCTGTGAATATAGTGAAGGGTTTACCTAAAAATTTTTAATTTCAATAAGATTTCGGTCCAAAATTGTCACTAAAATCAGTACAAACTATGGAACACTTTATACTATATTTCAGATTATCAGATACATTCACTAAGAAGTCAAGGCTGCTAAATACTTTAAGAATCTACATATGATCTGGTAAATGTAACAGTGTCAAGTGAAACCCTTACCGGTCCGACGTACCGCTCCATAGACAACAAATCAGCAGTCATTTTTTGGACCTGAAATAGTGAAATATTGACATTATGTACAATTTAGCACACCTTACCTTAATAAGAAAAGCACCTAATCCACACTTTGAAAAAGTCAGAGATACCTTCAGACTTCAAGTCTGGAACTAAAAGTACTTCGCTTCTCTTAATATCACATTCTAATTTGATCCAAAGTCTCGAAATTAGAAATTTATTTCATTCAAAGCGAAAAAACTGTTATTCGGTTAAGAACCATGTGATAGAGCGAATAAAAACGATAATATTTTATTAGATAATTACAGGGAAAAAGCGATGATAGACATATAAGCACAGTTTAATGCTATTGAATATGAATACAATTCTAATGGTTCCACAAAAAAAGGAAGATCATCTCTTATGTCAAAAAACGGACGAAACAGCTGATCAATTCAAAATCTCTTTTTTTTTTTTTTTTTTTAAATTGATAGCAAGTACATTCATACGAGAGAGAGAGAGAGAAAGAGAAAGAAAGATAAGTGGATTAACCGTAAGAAACGTACGTAATGGGAATAATGAATATAGGTCAAGAAATTGATGCATTTAAATCATGATAAAGTAAACAAATATCAGCTGTAAATTAAGAAGGAAAATGTAAGAGAAATTAGATCTTAACGAAGGCAAGAAAAAAATTTTCCGATCAGTAGTAAAAATAAGCAAAGCAAAGTAAAACAGATAAAATTATGAAATATAGTACAAAATTTTTTATTACAAGATCTCTTTATACAAAATTTTTTATTACAAGATCTCTTTATCTGTACAAAATCTTCATCTGGGAGTGAAATTCCAGAATCCACTTTAGTTTTGAATGCGATAATTTTTTAAGAAAAATCACGATCCGGGAAAATTGCTGGTGCTGCAAGCGTCCATGCATAAATTGCAAGGCAAAGCCAAGAAGATACAATTTTCACCCATACTGCTGCCATATTGCTGTTTAAATGGCGCAAGTCACTATCTGGCCTTAAAAAGAATTTCAATAGTATAAAAAAAATTTGGGAATTTAACTATCAGGTTAACAAGCTATGGTCAATTATGTTTTAAATTAACAAATTCCTCAATAATCTTCTTTAAATGTTTATAAAATAACTTACTTGTACCAACTCGTGAGAGTCATCATTACATACAGTGAAGCTAACCCAAACACAAAGTGGAAAAATGAATAGCTGTATGAAACTGCATCTGATTCGTCATCCCAAACGCGTCCGTTTTCCAAATCATCTGAAAATTTTGTTTTCCAAATATTATTTTACCAAACCAAGAAAAATAAACTGCGCATGCAGATGAAAGTATTAATCATATAAATAGAAAAGAGGAAATTCTTATTTCGTAAAACTTGATTTGGGAAAATGAAAACACGGATATTAAAAAAGAAATTTTCGGAAATATAATTTGCTCTAAATTTTAAAACCAATGAAAAAAATCAATTATTTATTTTCTCTATTATCACAATAGACTAATTCTCCTTCAAAAAGTCCTCTATCAAAATATATCTCGTCTCCTGAAAATTGTATAAAACTCGTCCAACATGCATATAGACAAAGAACTGCAAAGGCAATCCAATCAAAAAGACAGTCAAAAAAATATAAGCAAGAAATGTGCAGAGTCCATAATAACTTCGCCCTATCATGAACAGAATATTTTTGTATTTGAAGATTTCCAACAAAACACACGGATTACAGATCACTTTTAAAATACTAAAAAGTTATTTGCCATTTATACCTGAACTATGCAGAACTATTATTTATGATAGGATGAAGTATGATGGACCTTCGCTAGATGTGATAATGTGCTGTTGAGAACCGTTATTTCCATCATCCACTACTGTTCTCTGTAAAGAGCTGCCTGCAATTTTATTAAAATTTGATGAGGTCCGGAATGACGCATAGAGTATACAAATGAACCAAATCAGAAGGGAAACTAGAGATTCAGCTGGGATCGGTGTTCCATAAATCTCCTGGAAAACAAAACCATTAATATTTGATACGGTTTCCAAATCAATAGCAACAATGGTACTGCCGAGAATTACGTATAATATAGATATAAAGATATTACAATTAAAAAGTTTTTATGGATCTTTATAAAATAAAGAACTGCATCTTAAACTAGAATATTCAAAATAAAGATACCTGCCCATAAGGAGTTGTGTGATTGGTAAAAATGTTAATCAGTGAAGGATTGCATTCTTTATCTGAAACATTACAATAGTTTCTTAGTAATTATTCTTAAATTGAAAGATAACTCCTTCAGTTGCATGAAAACAAAAACATACCTGGGTTGTTGATTAGTGCTGACCATGTGATGTACATCACATAGAGAGTAATGAACGATGACTGCAATAGGCCTGATCGAGGCATTCGTTCTTGTATACGTGGAAGGATCGATAGAGCAGACACTAGCAAGCAGAGAATGATATTGAGGGAAATAAATAACTTTGGCATATAACACGAATTTCCCTGCAAAGAATATTTTTATTCGTTCTAAATCACGTTTTTTAATAAATTATTTATTAAAAAAAGCAGATAATTGATAATCCATTTAATAAAAAAATTTATTGTGTAAATGAAATTTTCAAACTTGCCGCAGTGTAAAACATGTACATCAGAATGAGAGCAACGACAGCTAGCATATATGTCAGGAAGGTGAACGTCAATAATCCTGAAAAATAAATTTCAAGAAAGTCATATAAAAACAGAAAATTTATTGATGCTGGTATGACAGTTACCATTCAAAATGATAATTACAATGATAATTCTGAAATTTTAAAGAAAGACAAACCGTAATTCTCTTCTCTTTTTTATCCTTCACACAAGTATAACTTGTAATCAGTTTAGACTTAAGTTAAAATGATGTCTTAAAATTCGCTCAGTCTTTTACGTCCATTCAATTATACTTGCAGTTTGATAATTTTCCATCTCATTTTTGATTTCTGGGTACTCTTTGATAATTTCCCATCTCATTTTTGATTTCTGGGTACGGCTTATCATTTTTGAATCACATGAGGAGTAGGAATGAATATATGGAATAGGGTACTGCAGAGTCCTACAAATGAGGCAATTTATGCAACTAAATATTATTTCAAAAACAATTAGTTAAAGTTACCACAATAACATGTGCGACTTTCATTCTCTTCATATTTTTCCATCCATCCTTCAGCAAGAGAATGAGCAAAATCAACGATTAATATAAGCTGTAGTAGGATAAAAATAAAACCACCGATCAATCCAATCCACATTAAAGCTAAAAAAAAAAGAATCTCATCAATTTATCAACTGAAGATATTAAAGAAGCATCTGATATATTTCAGCATCACATATAGTTTTAATACTATCGAAAGGATTAGAAGAGAAATCATAATAATGAATAAAAGTAAAGAAAGATGAAATTACGAAAGAAAAACGAACGCGAAGAAATGCTTTCTGAACTGACATAAAATAATCCGATAATAATCGCAATGACAAACACATATTTGAAGAACCAAAAACCGTTTTGTATTTTCGATCGTGCGTCGCGGGACGATTTCACACCCAACATCAAAATCATAAGCGTGAAGAAGAAAATAACCACTGCTGCGCAAACTCTAGAAATTAGAGGAATAACAATGTCTACATTAAAATTAAATTTGCATCTCGAATATCACACCCTTCCCATATTACTATTACACTCACTGGAATTTTGTTCGGAGCATCCAGAGCATCTCAACTATTGAAATATCCAAATTCATACCTGTAAACAGCTTGAAAACCGACAGCATGAGAGAAATATCCAAATTCATACCTGTAAACAGCTTGAAAACCGACAGCATGAGAACAATTGAGTCCAGCAATTCCAGAAAGACCCTTGCAAAACCAACTCGACTAGAATTAAAAAACATCACAATCGATTGGAAAAACAATCGTCTATCTAATACTTTCTGAGGGAGAGAGAGAGAGAAAATCAAATTAAATTAAAAAGAGGTCACAATAATAGTTCCTCCCAGAAGAGATGAAAAATTTCAATGCGGTAAACTTACATTAGCAAGTTTAGTTTGTATACCAGGTGTAAGCATTAGACAAGCCACGAATGTACTGATCAATAACATTCCAGCATACATTACTCTTGTAGTCAGTGAGCTTCGGGTAGATGGACATGCTGCGCAACACAAAGAACATGCCGCACTACCGAAGCAGCATGCTAACTGTAAAAACAAAGTAATAAAAAAAATAAGATAGTGTTGGCAGAAAACAGAGTATTGCAAAGCAAATATAATAATTCAGTGACCGACATAGTAATCTAAATGTGAATGTGAGTTTAATACAAAAATTTTTGCGCAGAGCACAGCACGAGTTTGTCAAAACGTCATGATAGAATGGTCAATAGAAAGTTTACCGAAAACGGAAAAGTTTATTAAAAATGAAAAAGAATGATAACGTCTAAAGTTGTTTAGTAGCTACTTGGTGAAAAATACGATTTTCAATCCATAAGCATTTACTTCAAAAATTAAATATGAAAAAAAATGCTACATTAATCGATTACTTATTGCTTTACTCACATTTAATTTCTAAAGTTATTCTTATTTATGTATTATATTTTGATATAAAGCAATAATGGTACTTATCACTGTGACAAAGCACAACTTTCTACATTTCATGAATAAGTAAGTAGAAAGATGACTATACAATCAAGATAATTTCGTTTCTATACTATTAAGATAAAATGAAGTGGAACGAACCGATGAGACGCATGCCGGTGCTGCTAGAAGTGCACCCATTCAGACGGTATGAATTAGCCACGCAGGAATCAAACTGAAACCTGAAATACTATTCTTCAGTGGAAAATGCCAAGCCTTGACATGCTGTTCCCTTGATGAACCTATTATTTAGATAAGTACTTTGTTTGAACATCTATAATAATACGTCACCTGACAGAATACACAAAGAAAAAGAGAGAGAAAGAGGCGAAAAACAATATCAATAAAACTAATCAGAGTTTACACTAGATTTTAATACGGCCTGGTACAAATGTTACGTTCCACTTCCCAGTCCCTCACTTTAATTGAAGTATTTATTTGTTTCATGACGAAGGAATTAGTAGAAAAGAAATGTTACGGTGATTTTTGGCAATAAGTGATGAAGTTTGGCTATTATAATGGAGAAAAGCCAAGTATCGTATTCTAGGAAAAACTCGAATACTTCTCATAATGAACACCAAAATATAAAATTACCTGTATGTGTCGGAATAACCGAAAATTTTTCATTCAGATGATTTGTAATTCTTGTAGATATGTCGAGTCATTTCTTTGTTAAATAGCTTTGTAACCCTTAATTATGTCAATGTTTATTGCATTCTCACGCGCAAACAAAAGCGCATCATCATATTTCTGTCTTTTTGATAGCTTTGTGACCCTTAACTGCACGCGCTAACAAAAGCGCCCTCTTTTATCATTTTATACGAAGGATGTCAACGGAAGCGGTTTAATGCTCCGACTCGGGTTGTTTTAATTTCCCTTCGTATCGTTTTTCCTTTTTTTACGTTAGTAAATTTATCATTAAATTTGTAATTTGTTGCGCATCGTTTCGCATTGTCAATTTTTCGTAATAAATGAAAAAAAAAAAAAAAAATAAAAAAAAAAATTATCCAAGTTTGAATTTGAGATTTGATCGTGCCATCAGACAAATTTCCCAGCATTATAAGGGCGCAAATTATTTGTAAATTAAATAGTGGTCTGAACCCGCAAATCATAGAATGACTACTAAAAATCATGTAGCAACGCGTTTCTATCTTATGAATCTATACATTTTATTAATCCACTCGTGAATCCCTTTCCATTAATTCGACTAATTTAATTTACGGATTTTCTACTGATGAAGTAAGCTTGGTCGCGAACAACACTAACAACTTCGATTTCATTCGAGAAAGTTGGGAACCTGTCGACGATATTGAAAGCCTAATTATAATGACAGCTTTGAAAGCACTGCACTGGCACAGCAGTTATTTTTGAAAAAGCGTTTATTTACAGCGAATAGAAACTCCACAATACGCCAAAAGAGAAGGACATGAAAAAAGATATATCCCACTAGCCAATAATTAATGAAAGATAAAAACTGTATATTATCAAGGGATACGTGATGGAGTATGAATTCCCAAAACCAACTTCAATTTGAATTAGCGAATTAAAGTGAAGATAGAAAAATCTAAAACTAATGTGAAGATACAAAAACAAGACAAAAGATTCACAAAATATACAAAATGCAAATAGTATGTGTGTTTACGAACCATGAAAGCATATATAAGTGGAGTCAAATATATGTTATTTTTCAGTATTTAAATACTTTCAGATATCGTTTTCGAAATGTTTCGCATAAACAGGATCCTTCTTCATATCCTCGATAACGGCACTTACGTCACCTTTCAGATCCATTGCAAGTTTGGTTAACCAACCATTACAGTTGTCGAAACCCATTCCTTCCAATTGTATCACACAAAGTGCAACATGTTCATCTACAATTTTTCGTTAAAAAACTCCAGTATGACTTTGAAATCCGGAAGTAAAGTGCGAAATTAATATAAATTAAAATATTGTATCTTACATTCTGCTAAGTAAATTATGACAATAAGTTAGCTCTTAAAAAATAATCACTGGAGTAAATGAGAAAAAGTGACCTGGGTAAATGAAATGACAGTGTGGGTTGTGCGGTCCAGGCTGTGGGACTATAAATGGAGTACCAGCCATACATTTTCCATCAGCAATAACAGGATAAAGCGATTGACCTGAAAACAATCATAATTGTTCCGCACATCGAATCTAACCGTGACAAACAAGCTATTGCTAATACATGTCACATTAAGATCGCCTTCTGTAATTCTTATTTCAAAGCAACTCAAACAAGTGCAAACTGGTATGCTTTCAATATTTATTAAAATATACAAATTCAAGTTAGTGAATGCTATCTACATTTCTAGTGAAAATAAGTGATATCGTGCCCAGGATTTACTGTGTAATAATGATATAAATATTGGAGAAAAAAAATACTTGATTGACATTTGTTACCCGGACTACTGATATCCATCATCGTCCATTCATCAGAAATATCATCGCCAGTAGCGACGGTATCAAGCATTGGTTCTTTCAAATTTTGCTCCATTTTTTCTGTCTCATTATGCTCCGATATATGCATCTTTTTCATTGGCACGTCCAATTCGTCCGAGTTCTACAAACAAAATGCAATGAACATAGAAATATTATGTTTTTGCATCTTGAACAGATGAACGAAATCGTTATAGTGTTAGCCTGGAAAAATTACATCGACACAATAAGTAAAGCCATTTGAAACAAATTTAACTTTCTATTTCAATAAAAAAAAAAGGAAAAAACCATTCCACTTACCGTTCCAACGTTCTGAGCAGTCGGATCATCATTTTTTCGTTTTCCATCGTCATTTTCTGGTTCAGCAATCTCCGAAACCTCTTTTTTATCTTTTTTTTGTGTTTCTTCCTTCTCATTATTAGATGTGTTGTCATCTGCCGTATCTTTAGCTGTCGAGCTATTTGTTTTAGGGATTTTCTCCGAAACACCATCATGTTGTACATCCATATCAACTTCGATCCCTAAAATCATGAAATGAATCAGCATATTTTCACATACTCCAATACTTTCAGCGATTTTGGAATCGATTTCCGATGTTTCCAACATTTCAAAGCTTTTGAGTATAATTCCAAATCTTTCGACACAATTTCCGATTGATAAAAGTTATATTCCGCATCATTACCACACCAAGTTTGTCTTACCAGTTACACACTTATTTTTTCGTGAGAAAAAACCACAAATTAATCAATACGATGAAAGCAATTGCACAGATAAGTACACTTGCCCTTCTATCATCATAACGATTAAAAAAGTGGGAAAGCCAGTAAAGATGACAAACTTTTTAATAAAGTCATGTCTCAGTGAATATCTTTGCTCACATTCAAATACTTTGGGAAAATCAAGACGAATGCAAAAACAATACCAAAGTTTGCAAGTGCCTGCTGAATCTGCGTGCCAACTTCTTTCAGATATTCCATGCCTTGAGCCACAGAATCTCGAAATTGTGGTGGAAATCCATCTGTATTTTCTTTTGTGGCATTAGCATTCTTAAAAATATAGAAGTGATAAAAGTTATAAATCTGGTCAAATAAAAATGCAGTTACAAGTAATCAATCATACTAAGAAATATATCTGCTATAGATCCATCTATAAAAATGGTGTTGTCTTAAGTTATAAATTATATAAAAAAGCAGCACAATCAATTTTGGCCATAGACATCATTATTCTGGCTTATTTTGTGTTTTTTAATTCATTGAATTATTAAAAAAAAGAAAAAAAAATAACATCGGTAAAATGCGAGGCAGCAGCTGCAGCATGTCTTGCAGCATGCCTGGCAGCATGTTGTGCCGCAGCATTGGCTGCATTTTGGGCAGCATGAGCAGCAGCTGCAGCAGTTCGTCCAAAAATACCTTCCTGCAAAAATGAATCGCGATGACCAAATGTATGACTGTGTTGTCGCCACATGCGTCTCGGACGCAGATGCTCAATCTTCTGTAAAGGAAAATGCTACGGAATTTAATAAATAAATTATCCAGAAGTTACATAAAAACAATTATTATCTTTGTTTCTTAATTGTTATTACTGCAAAAATCAAGATTACTGTTCCGCCCACATAAAAATGATAAGTATGCCTAGCTTTTTGATGTAGAACGGATTTCACTTAACTTCAAAACAAATCCATTTCCGTTCCATAAATTTCAATTTTTTGAAATGGAAATTGATTACAAATTTTTTGACTAATAATTCATTAGAACAGGTTTTGAACGTCATTCAATAAAATCACTGCAAAAATCCATATTTGATTTACCGGAGTTCGTGGTGTCGCATAGCGAATTAAAGCATGGTCCGGATGCGTTCCTTCTTTCTCACATTCTTCGCATAAGTCGAAGTCATCACAAACACAACATTTATAACGAATTCCATAAAGCGGCTGATCGCAGCGATTGCATGTAACAAACGGATGGATTTCCTTCTGCAAAGAGAATAAGTTAAATGGAACAAATAATATATTTAAACAAAATACTTTCTGTTTATAAGCACAGCATTTTTTGTTTATTCCCAACCTCTCCCCATTTAAAACGTATCCAAAAAAAAAACTCTAACCAGTGCCAATTTCTATTTTTACAAATCGATAAAAAATTACGCAATAATAGAAAGAGTTGTTCATTATCTCATAAGCGGAGTCTAATTAAACTTTCCAATGCAAATTCCCCACACTGCCCAACTTCTCGTTTCAGTTGTTCTCGAAAAAATAATTAATAAATTAAGATTTTTCTCCTCAAATGAAGATATTCACAAATAACTTCGTTTTAGTTTGAGATAAAATATTACAAAGCATACCGATTTCTTATTTTCTTTCTCCGTGTCTCTCGGTACTTTTTCTTTTTCACGTCGCGGAAAGTCTTCTGCCAAAATAACAAACATCAATGAACATTGTTTGTTTATTGACTATTTGTTTATTGATTCTTTGTTTATTTATTGATTGTAACAAACATTTCTTTGAGTTCGTAAAAAAAAAGAAAAAAAGGAAAATTGAACTATAATATTGGCAGATATAGTTATGAACTTTGGAAATATATTCGCAACTTAAAAATCAATAATCCAAAATCAGAACTTAGTTTACTGATTTGCAAAAGCGGACCAAGAGTATTGTGTGATTAAAAAAATTGTTCTGGAATGAGTATTAAGAACTGTTTTTTAATGAGCTAAATTAAAAAAGGAAACTCTCACCGATCGTTTGGATGCGAAGTTGATTGTTCGTAGTGATCTGCAATGCTGCGCGCAATTCTTCATCAGTTGAAAAATATATTAAATCACCTTCTTCGTCTAAAATAAGTATCATTTTATTAAACAATTTCCTTAATTCCAAATTGACTTCATTCTGCTAAGAATACTGTTAACAAAAAAAGAAATCAATAATCTAGAATGCGCACTAAAAAATCTAAGCTGTTGACTTACCTGGAAATAAAATTATGATCTATTGTTCACACAAATATAACAAAAATATATAGCAATAAATCACATAAACAGAGCAATAATTTATTAAATATCTCTTTTTTTCCTCTTTAAGCATCCCATTTATGGGGAGAATCAGAGATAATTTCTCCAATCCCCAGAACATATTAGTAGTAATATGGAGAATTAATGGTAGAATTATTGCTTTCATTCTATGCAGTACAGAAAATAGCCATATCACTAATTGTGTAAACAACAATAGCGCCATAAAAAATGAAATTGGATTATAAATAAAATAATGAACTAGAATTGTATTATAAATAAAATTTTCGCAAGCTAAAATGTGGCGCTAATCAATTAACATCTGATACAGTCCAAAAGTCTAAAATTACCTTTCCATCCTAATTTGCCCTCAAAATCAGGAACCACGACATTGATTTTAGTTAGTAACAGCCGATACAAATCACCGACAGCATCCAAAGGTAATTGAAAACGTCGATAGACGCCAAAATGATCCCACTTGATATTGATAATATTATTCGCAGCCATCTTGCTGAAGAGAATGCAGTTGATTGTAAAATGTAAAAGATATAACAGAGAAAAAAGTTTGCGTAAAGTGGAAAACAAAAGTAACGGAGAATGAAGGCGCACTGACATAGGCAGAACTGCATAAGAAGTATCCATATTGGGTTTCTGACATCTAAAGGCGTAAACAATGTAACATATATTTTCTGAAGAATCATAACAGAACATGAGAAAGTGGTTTCATTTATCGATCGGTTGTTTTCTTAAGTGAACTATCTTATGAAGAAGGTGACATATTCACTCCTAATTAGTACTAATTATTCAGAAATTAGTATCGATTGTAGAGGGATCTCTTAGCATGAAGCATAGAAAGTATAATAGAATTGAGTTGCAAGTGATTACTCATAATCCAAATAATGCAGTGCAGTCAACGGATGACCTATTGAGTGTAATCCATCAGGTAATAAACAAAATATCTCAACAAACCAATTGCAAACTTACTGCCCTTCAAAGAGACATCAGCAGAAATGAGCTCACTAGAGTATTTGCCCAATCATCAACCAAACCAATCGATCGAGCAATCGATAAGAGGAAATAAACAGACTATCTCTTACTCTTGCTACCTTCTCCCATCACGACATGGAATGAAAATGCCGCACAGAGTGCCGTCGCCCTTGAAGTTTCATTATAAATATTAACGAGACATATGATGTTATTATTGATGCGGACGACAGGCAGGCAGGCAAGATATGATATGATAGTATCAACAATGAATATCACAATGAGCATGATAATCAGTTGTGAATTTTAATCGATAATAGCATTTACCGTGATCTATTCTCGATAGGTATTAATATTGCTGCCACCGCAGTTACAGAATGATTTGAAGGGAATAAAAAAATTGGAACAAAAAATAGTATTCAACAAGAGAGCATTTAACAATAGTGAAGACAAAGATGTGAAGTAAATAATGCACATTTAGCATGTCAAACTTCACCAAATAGTAAGAACGAAAATAATGTAATGATGAATTGTAAGTAATGATAAAACAAATGTTATAATTATGCAAGTTCTACGATAATATCGATTTCAAGTGATTCACTACTGTAAAACATTACTGCATAGATATACTCATACTACAAATTAGACATTAATAATTCAAAATCTTAAGAACTATAAGTACGAATTACAAAATCGAAATTTGTTTCAAGAAGATATGATGGAGATGCGGACTTTTACAATCAACTGCCAATGTGATGCACTTCAGGGATCACGAAGAATCAATGCTTCTCGTTCCTCACCAACACCAATCCATTTCACCGGTACTCCAACATACTGCTCAATAAATTCAATGAAAACTCGACAATTTTCTGGCAGTTCATTAAAATTCCGCATAGCAGATATTGGTGTGTTCCATCCTTTGAATGTGTGATATTCAACTTCCAATTTCTCCCAGTCAGAAACTTGAGCTGAAAATAGTTATTGTGGATGAAAACAGGATAACTAGTTGGGCATTAGGAAAATTTGACATAATGCGTTAAAGACAGAAATGAAATGTAGCAGGTCAGTATGTATTATTTAACTTTTAAATAAGGATTGACACAATTAATAAGATAACTTCTCACTAAAAACCTTCGTTTTAATTAGTAATTCATCAGAAACACAAATTATTTGAAAAGTAATGAGAAGAATCGCATATAAACGATACTTACATGGAGGGGATTTCAATAACTGTTTATCCAGCCTGTAAGCAACGCCGGCCTTGATTTCATCAAATGTATCCAGAACATCCAGCTTTGTCAAAGCAATGCTTGAAAGCAAAAATAATTTAGCATAAACTTCAATATGGAACAAAAATATTCAAATGAAACCGATTTGTTAAATAATTTCAGAGGTACATACTCTGTGAATCCGTTAATGAGATGTGCTCTCTTCAGAAGAACTAAATCGATCCAACCACACCGTCTCTTACGACCTGTCGTAACACCAACCTAAAATTGGGAGGCTAAGAATTTCGTAGATCAAAAACAAATAATGAAACAAATCAATCTTCTGACTAATCATCATCAAGCGCACAAATTTTGACAACTTCTAACTTTCTACAAAATCTGATCCAGGCATCTCTTATCGATAACAACGCTTTTGCCTTGTTTAAACGTATCATTTTGGGCATATATTTTAGAAATTTAAGTCATGATAAGATGGCAATACACGCATTAGCCGTCAAATATAAAATAATCCGCATTATTAATACACCTAATTAAGACGGATATAACCAGAACTTCTTTCTTTTGTTTTGATCACTACTGTATGAATTTCTTTGCAGTAAAAGTTAAAATTGTTTTCCAATTACCCCAAAAAAAGGCTAGAGTGAATGACTGGACAATGCGGTTAAGACGGATCAAAAATTGCAAGTATTAAAAATAAAAATATTTTTAATTTTAATACTTACAATTTTCAACTGAAAGCCTGAAAATGAGCTAAATGAACTGAAAATTCATTGTTCCGTAATGCATCAAAATACATTTAATTTGATATGATCTTACTTCGTGTCCTATTTGTTGTAGTTTATCGCCGATGTCATTTTTCAGTTCCGTGGGGAATGGTCCGGAGCCAACTCTAGTGGAGTAAGCTTTCGTAACACCTACCACTCTCTTGATCGACATTGGTGGAAGTCCCAGACCGGTAACAGCACCTCCAACTGTTGCATTAGATGATGTTACAAACGGATAAGTCCCTAAAAATATTAAAATTGAACATTTTGGTTCTACCAATTTAAGAATTTCACTACCAATTGCCAATTTCTACCAACTTTATTACCTTTCTCAAAAATTAGCAGTTACCTGAAATATTACTATAAGCAAATTAGTACAACAAAAAGTAGAGACAAAACAGTTACCGAAATCGATATCCAGCATGGTGCCATTTGCACCTTCAACAAGTACAGTTTTACCGCTGCTTCGTAATTCATCCAATGCTACTACTGTATCACCGACCAATGCCAATTCATTCAACTTCTCTGCGTGTTTCTATAAATGAATTTTAGAACTATAATAAGATTATTCATTCGCTATCCGTTAATTCAAACAAAAATGAATATACCTTGAATTTTGATAACTCGAGATCAATATCAACCTCCAAATCAGGATATTGCCCTTGATAATATTTAATAAGTTCTCGAAATCTAAAAATCCAATTCTTTAATTAATTATATTTTTGCATTTCGAGCTATATAAGATAAAAGAATATTCAGGTAAGAAAAAAATCCCATAAATATGATACTTTAAACTAAATCCATTAAAATCATAAACTAAATCGCCAACTCGTAGGCCATTTCTGAAGCATTTGTTAGAATATGTAGGTCCAATACCCCTCTTCGTCGTTCCAATTTTGCTAAAAAAAAAAAAAAGAATTATTTTGTGTGTTCACAGAAATGGAAGAAATATGGTAGAGAAACAAAAATTAAAAAAATGAAAAACTTCTAAAAATCAATTAAGTTCACAACTTGTACACATTAAATTGAAACTTACTTGATATTCAATCGATCCTCTGAGTGACCATCAACGAGCATATGGATACCACAAACAAGATGTGCTCGATCACTGATCAATAGTCGCTCTTCCCATCCAGGTATACTTGTAATTTTGTTGTGGTTCAGTTCTTCAAAAAATGAATCTAAATTTACTACCGTACCATTACCTGAAAATGAAATTTAAGAAATCGGATCAATAGTATGAGATATTACTTCGCTTTAATAGAACATAGCAACGCGTTTATTCTTGCATTATTCGAATTTATCATGCAGTATAAAAAGTTTTCGTAGTACACTTGCTTCGATAAAAGCAGATAAAAGGAAATATAGGAAATTCAATTACGATTAAGCCTAACTCGAGCATATGTTACTTTGCTTTGAGAACTAGAAGTATCATGTTAGGTAGTATGATTTCCACTAATGATGACAGTTCAAAATTAAATAAAATCTTACCAATTATATTGAAACACTTTTCAGCGATAATTCCTGAAGGTAAAATGTGAAAATCATACTTTCGTCCGTTTGCAACAACAGTATGACCCGCATTGTTACCACCTTGACAGCGTGCAACGACTTGCACCTGTAATTTTTTAACTGCATCTTATTTAAACTCACATAGTAGAATACGAGAAACAGTAAAAGACAAAGCAATATGTGGATAAATTAATGGCAATTATTCCAAGTTTGTATATCATTTATTGATTTTTCAAAAAATTTTATAGCGTTAATCCTCAACAAACCCATATGATCCTCTACGCAACTCGTAGAGCTATCACAGTAACAACAGATGGAAAATTCACCTTGTCTTTTGCAATCAGATAATCGACAATTTTTCCTTTGCCTTCATCACCCCATTGAGCACCCAACAGCACGGTCACGGGTCCTTTCTCCGGTTTCTTTAACATAATAAATAATTCGTCCTAAAATAAAGATCACAACCATTTCCGCAAAAAATAATTTCCACAACGAATAACGCAAAATATAACAAACATGACGCATTATTGCAAAAATTAGACGAAGTACTTTGAAGATGAATATGACAATTTTTCTCAGTATGTAGTGCGATATGACACACAACTCTGAAAAAGTTTCAAAACATAAGACACATTCTAGCATCTTTTCAGAATCCACTTCTTAAATAAGGATCTAGAGCAATATTCAGTAGAGATGAAGACGAAACTATAATATTCTTACAGGATCATGTCAATCAACAATTTTTAAAAAAATGTTTATTAGATGAAGCGAAATAAAGAAAAGAAATCCATCCGTTACATACAAAAAAGTCAAAAAAGTCCAGCTCCTATCTCATTTTCTAAATTATGATTTCAATTATGATTCCAGAAAATCTGTTTTTTCTTTCTCCATCCACTTGGATTTCCGCATTCCTACAAACCAAAGTTAAGCTTTTCAAGAGTTTTTACAAATCTTTCCTGTCTTTCTATCTGGAACAAACAAAACGACTACTAAGAAAAAAATTTTTTTTTATAGTACTTCAGAAAAAAAAAGTGACGATGAAAATTATCACAAATGCATGAATTGCTTATGCATGGACAGTCACAATATTTCAAACAATTAAGAAGCATATTAAGATTTTATTTTACTCAACGCATTAATGAAAAATGAATATAGGGACATCTTCGCATAATAGTTCATGACTTTTAAATTTATAAAAAATGAGAAGAAATAATTTACTTGAAAAAAGTGTACTTACACAACAAAATATCTATTCATAGTTCGTATGTCTATGTTATCTAGGTAAAAAACTTAAATGACCTTTTTACGTGATTAGTGAACTACTCCTAACTAAAAATTTTCAAGAATGTATCAGAAAAAGTATATTATACATGACGTATACAAATTACGAAAAGAAAAATTTTTTGGGTTAAAATTTGAATGTTCCAACTTGAACAAAAATCCATTTTAATAATATTTTATTGTTAGATAACCTTCCCTTCATTAAGAACATGACAAGTTACGAAAGACATGGATATCATGATGCACTAGAAGATGAATTAAACACTGGAAATTCGTCATTTATCATAATTCACTAACCAAAAAACAAGGAAAAAATCTATAATCGACTGCAGACATTGACATTTTAAAAATTAGTTATCTAAATCTGATGAACAAGCAATGATTTACTATTTTTTATGAAAATTCTTCAGCTAATAATATCATAGCAAAATTCCAGTCACATATCTAAAATTAAGTAGAATTCAAACCTAAATTGACAGTGATAAATTCAATATTCTGCGACTTTTGAAGTTCCGAAATCGATTTTTTCTCATCAGTATCTTGAAAGTTAGTCCTAAATAAGAATAGTGTAATATTCTATGAGTCAGTAGAACAGTTACTCACTGAATAAAACAAAGCTGAATTAATTTGTCCGAAAACAATATTAGGATTTGAAAATAGTTATCGATTTAAGAAGCATTTACAGGATATTTTCTGAAATAATAAGGAAAACACTTGAAATTTTACGGCGGCAAAAAATTTAAAACAGCTAGTTTTAAGCCGCTAAACAAAAAAGTTGAATTAAAATTTTGCCTAATAATATCGAGAATTAATTAAATATTATAATATTAGCGAAAGAAAACAACTCTATCAATGTATGGATCCATTTAAATTTGTTCTCTAGTTTTTAAACAACAACTTCTTATAAAATTAAAAATGACAACAGCATTAATAATTTGTCCAAGCAAAATACAAACAGTTTTCGTTATGATGCTTCTTTAATTTTCACATTAAATAATAAGGATGTTTACGAATTCGCGGTGGCTCAGCCTCAGTTAGAAAGTTTTCAATAGTGAAATCTCGATTCTTCTGGCAAGCTGGTCCACACATGCGTGAACCACACTTTTCACATGGATAATGACAGCCTAAATATGTAAACTTAGAAGTTTAAATCTCAGATGTAAACTGGATTCGCCATAAAAATAATTGAAACAGATAAAAAAAATGACACTAGTAAGAATATTATCTCTCATCATTTTCTTCACAGCTTATAAACGTCTTAAATTAATACAGAAGTCATTAATATGTCTCTGCTTCTAAGTTCATTTAAAGCAGAAAATTTAATTTTAAATCAACAAATTTGAAAATATCCAGTTACCGGGGCAAGATTTTCGCAAACAATCGCATAGCTTGACAGGATGACCATCAGCCCTAATGAAATAACCTTCCTCGTCATGATGTGGAACATAATCGGTTATTCGATCAGCAGATACTATTACTGGAATTAAAACAGAAATACTCTCAATAATAATGAAACTTTAAAACTAATTCTCTAATAGCTTGAAATTTCATATTAAGGAAAAAATTGTCAGAAAATGGAAATAATAATTTGATAATGGAAAACAGAGGAAGCAATTTCCTTTTTTTATTTGTTTTTATTTAAAAAAGTAGGAATGATTCGGAATAAAATTCGAAGCATGTTCGTAATGACATGCTTGGAAAAACACATGTAGAAACTAATCTTCAAAAACCATAAAACATACCTTTCCGATGCCTTGTAGATCGACGAATTCCTTGCTTGTCATAGAAGGCTTCTTCTGTGGACATTGCAACTGCTTCCCCAGGATTGATAAATCTAAGATTCCTCAATTCTCGATGCAATTGTTGTTGTTGTGCCAAGTTTTCTAAAAATTATATTTTCAGAAGAATGGAGCTATCAGAACTCAGATCTTACTCACACACAGCCTATTCAACTCATACTTCACCTAAATTCTCGCAGTGTATGTCTCAACTGATCGAAATAAATTACTCAGAAAAGCACTCGAAAAACGATTCGTCAGTAAAGAATGGAACCGACAGGAAATGAAAGCAAAGATTGTACAAAACATCTTGTCTCATCTATCGCACTATTTGTTACAACAATATATCAAATTTTCTACCTTGAATAACATTTCTCGTCGAAAAGAAATGCACTGAAATTGAAAATTTCAAAAAATGGCCAAAAAGGCAATCAGAGAAAAAGTCAGATGGAATTTATGAATATCAATCGATTAAGAAACAAAGATACCTATCTCGAAAGTTGGAAGATCCAATTCAGTCGGAAGAGAGCTTTTTCGTTGTTCACAAGCTTCATCCTTCTCTTCCATCCTACTCATCGCTGAAAATTGCAATGAACTAAAGAGTTGCAAGTGGTTCGCCACAGTACTTCATAATTTCACCATTGCCATTCAAAGGATCAAAAATCAACTTCACATAAGACTATTAAATTTCAAAAAGAAACAAAACTGTTTACGGAAAGTAAACCCGTTACACAAAACGATTTGCTCAGTATCTCTGAACAAATCGATAAATCTTTAAATGAAGTTAGTATTCCAACCAGTATCACAACCTTTTTACCGGCAAGTTTTCAATTTAAGAAATGAGAACACAGCCATCCGATTTACTACTACATCTCGTCCTTCTGCTCCTCTTATCGTAATGTAGGCATTCTATTTTATTCGGTCTATTCGACTTCTTACTAATCTGAGAGATTCCATGAGCAAATGAAGACAATTCCCCGAATTAGCAGAAAAAGTTAATTGATGATGATGATCACCCTTGACCCGTACCACCCGCTGAAAATTTCCACATAGACAATCCTTGATTTATAAGAGATTTAAAAAGTATAGCAACCATCGTTCAGGTAACTACGTAATAAGCAGTAGGTCTGTTTCGGAAAGTTGGTGTTCGGAATAGGTGCTTGAGTTGAGCATCTGAGAGGAGAGAATCAGGGAAGCATCTGATTTTCGGTAATTTACACATGGGAACATTATTTCAAATTGCTCATTTCATTTCGAAATTTTTGCAATGAAAAGTAAATGAATACTTTTGCATTCTTAATATATCGAATTCGGCATCAAATTAAAAAAAAAAAAAAAATCGAAAACCTTCTACTGCTTGATCATCAATCATTTTTAAACGAACAATTTCGTGGGACGGACACTTTCCCCAATTATATCGTTTCCCAAGAGCAACACTACATATTTATGATTTTTATCTTCATTATCATTATTATCACATATGCTACATTATTTTATCGTTCAAAATAAACTTAGTTGAAGTTCAGCATATAAATATGTATTATTGAAAAGGTAACGAATGTTAGACGTTACCCAAACTAATATAATTCCTCGCTCTTGACGTCGTCCACGTTTTACGTCATCAGCGTTCCAATATAATCCGAGACGTGATATTGTTGTGCTGCACGGATGAAATAATCGAAATTATGAAGTGAAAGCAACGAACTGACCATTATCGGCACAATCCGGATTATCAACCAAATCCGGTTGGTCATTCAATGCAGAATTTCCTCTAATAATGGTTACCCTGACGAGCTCACAATAGACACACCTATCAAGCCTTAATTTGCTGTACACTTTATTTGTGTCATCGATCCTTTTGTTGTTTTCCTCCCAAAAAATATCCCATTCAAAAGCTCTCTTGCACTTTATCTCCTCTCTAATTAACATACTAATTAGTCTATCGATAGTATGCAACTCACAGAACACATGTTCTTTTGTCTTTTGTTATTTTACGCTGAGCAAGATGGCGGATTATTAATTACTAATTACATAAGCAATTTGTTAAAATGAAGAAGGAATTTAAAGCAAACAAAAATATGATTCATCTCATCGAAAAACTGGTAATTTCTTGCTCCATCAATTAGGACCCTAATGATGTTGTCGTTTTCTTCTAAAAAAAGAAAAAAAAAAGAAAAAAAAACTACATTGAAGTTGAGTTGTCATATTTCATTTTCTCATCTGTTCATTCAATTCTCTTCCTATCTACTATTAGCCTAATTTCTAATTATTCTGTCCCCTTTCTCCTTCACTTCAATGAGTATTCAAGTTTTCAAGGATTTCATCGGGATGTATTCGAGATTAGATTCTAAATTTGACAAAACTTGAACCGTAATATCCAGACGAATGGGCGCATGAAATGTCCACAACACTAATACTGTTATCATCATCATCATGAGGGCAACAATCCGGTATTTCTCTGCCAACCCCCTCTGTTCAAAATTCAAAATCCTTCCCAAAATCCATCCTCCAACCCGCAAAACGAAAACCATTTCGGCTGATAAGTGAAGTTTGTAGAATGCCGTCACTATTCGTCACCACTCTTCTCTTCTTCTTCATATCAATTCCGCTCAGATCTTCCAATGCGCAGGTGATATTTCTCGATATTGTATTATTGAATTGAATCCTTATCCTTTCTCCTTCTCATCATTCCTTACTTCCTGTCACTTTCACACATCATTGCACAAAATTTTCCATATTATTAAAATTTTTCGAAATAATACTGAAACTGATTCATCTATGAAATGAAATATTGAATGTTTGAATTACTGAAGCATTCCCATCCATAAAATCAAGTTAAACAGATGACATATATCCTAAATAATTTAAATCATTCCTGGCAAGATTCTGTGGATTCTATTTGTTGTTCGTGATATCAGTCAAGTCAATTTATGAAATCAAAGATGGATTAGTATAGTACATTATTTCCGAGTTGGAAATTTTGCAATTCATAAACAGAAATAAGACTATTTTTTGAGCTCATTGCGAAATAATAAATCCGTTTGTCACTATGCCTATTCTTTCATAACAATCAGATAATAAATAATATTTAAGTATAATTTTCTTCCAGCACCATCTGATTCCTCGAATATTTAAGAGAAGCAATTCTATCACGAATACTTGCCATCTATATGCTAATCTTACTTATCACAAATCACAAATGACATGCTGTTTTCTTTCAGTACACCAACAATCCATTTCTAAACTTCTTATCAAATGAAAACATTGGACGTTTAACACAAATGGCCACAGATCTTGTTGCTACGGCTGCTAAGCATTCCGCTGCAGCTAATATAGAATCACTGTATGATTTGCTTCTTATAAATCCAGTCTTAAAATATCTCTAAATGATTGTTCCTTAAATTGATTGCTGAATTCAATCTAACAATTTCAGTTGAAATGATAGATTTAAGGGGAAGAGAAAGAGAGGAAAAAAAGGACGAAATATTGCAATCTTAAAAAAAGCTACAAGAAATATATTTATATCAGAAATACATATGATTACTATTTTAGAACAAGACCTGGTCATCCTGAACCGGGACCTGTATCACTCAATTCTCGACCATCTGAAATGTTCGGTCAATCTATAACAAATGCTCTATCACCAACTATTAATAAATTTGCTGAATTTTCTGTAGTTGAAAATCGTGGTCTAATGCCAAGTCAGCAAGAAAGAAACATATATGATATTGAGTCGAATAGTGGTACCAAATCATTGATGGATATTGCAGAAGCATTTTTAGGAACTTCAGGGCCTGATAAATCACGTACGTTTCTTGGAGCGAAAACACAGACATATCCAAAAAATACAGATATTAATCTGTTACCAACCCTTCGACAATTAGCACCTGGTGCAACTAACAATTTTGGTATACCGAAGGGTGAAGGTTCGTCAATATTCAATATCAGACTTTTAATTGCTTATCGATTAAGTAGATAATCATTTCAAAGCAATGGAAAGTAAAAAATCAAATTTTATTTTTTAATCAGATTTTTTAGTTGGGAAAATAATTGCAATTCCCGATCACGGAGGATTTTCAAGGGGTTACCAATACCTTTCGGTAATGGTTACAGCACGCTGATTCCTCCAGTGTAGCGCGCGTGCAGCCCTGGACATCTAAGGGCATCACAGACCTGTTATTGCCTACAAAAAATGCATCTTTATTCGAAATACTTCGTTTCATTTCTCTAAATTAATACATCTCTGATTGTTATAAATTGTCTGACCGTTTTAAATCTCTGGTTTTTAATTAATATTTTTCTTTTTTTTTTTTGAATTTACCTTTTTGATGATATCTTTCGATAGTTTTCAAAAAGTAATTAAAACGGTTCATCAAATCGAAATTGAAAGAAATTTGTTACATGTTTATAAACAGGTTCATTTGAAGACTCTTGCAACAAACATATTTCTTCCTAGGATGTCTACCATTTCTGAAAGAATTCATGAAAATAGCATACGGGAATTGTGTGAAAGTAGCCGATGCAAAGACATGGGATGTTTGGGGAAATCAAATTACCAAAGCTCTTTCCGGTGGAAAAATTGATTTCATCGGTGCTTCGTGAGTTTGCAAATATTCAAATTTCTTATTTAAACCAAAATGACTAATTCTGAGTGAATCCTTGCGTAGTTCACGCAGGTTTGTTGGTTGGTCACTTTTTGTACGTGCTGATACTGTATTAGGGAAAATGCCATCCATTTGATGACTATTTATAAAGTGTAGAAAATTAAAAACGAGGTCAATTCATCCATTGCAATTATACTTTCTGGGAATAATCATAACAAAGAGCATAATTATTCTCACCAAAAGCCATCCAATTTTTGCCCTTTGATAATTTTACCATGTGAAATAATTCTTGCTAATTTTCTTAAACATTGATAAATTTGACTTTAACATTCCAGGAAAGAAACATGTAAACGAGGTGCGGAACGACATCATTGTGGTCAGTTGAGGAAGATGATCAGCGAATGTGATATTTTAGGATCATTGCAAGTTGGCATGGCAATGCAAAGGGCAATTCAACGGTGTGAAGAATTTTCGGGTGTTATCGATCAGGTAGGATTCAATAATCCTGTTTTGTTTTTCATTCCTCTGACATATTATCTTCGCAGAATACCTAACCTATGAAAGTTTTTAAGTGAACGAAAAAGGCCTCTTTTCTTTTTGTATATATGGCATCTTTTTTGTTTCTAAATCCTTTTCCTTTTCAGAATCCGATACAAGTGCTCAATCAAGTGAATAGTATTATTGGGGGTGAATTTGCTCAAGGATTTTTGCATAAATTTCTTGGTTAATAAATTGCTTGTGCATTCAATGATCTCATCTATTTTTTTGATTTTTTAAATTCAGTTTTATATAAATTAAATTTTCTGTGAGTGAAAAGTAAATCGATTTAACCACTGCCAATAAGTCCATTTAACCACTACTACTGTACCAATTTCTCTCATAAAATTTCTTCTCGCCTTTTTTCCATTCTGATCTGTTAAAAAAGAAAAAAGGTTGCAAAATTAGATTAAAAGTCATTTCAAACTTTATTTACCATTTATCATTTTCAGGATCATCTGGAAATTGAATAAATGATGTTTGACGTGAAATTCATCAGTGAATTTTAAAATTTTCATATAATATGAAAACAAAAAAAAAATAAAATGTACAATAAATAATATCCTACATTTATAAATAAATAAATAAATAAATAAACATATATATATATATATATAACTGTTTTTACTAAAATTGAATTACATGTTTCGTTGAAAAGTCCTCAGTTTGAGATCAAGATATATAAAAGAATTAGGCCTACAATAACATCTAATTAAATTGAAAGATATACAACAAAATAAAAGATGTTAAATGTCAAATTTTATTTGTTAGAAAACATCAAAAACTGGTAAAATTTCGAACAAATCGAGCCTGAATTTTGTACCAAATTCAATGTAAACAAAACATTACATTGTCGCACACTAACAATCATTGACTTAAATGGAATAATAATAAGATGGATGTCAAATAAATATGTCATAGTATTAATGTCAGACTAATAATATCAAATGGAAATTGAAGAAGTAAGACGACAAATTCCATGCAAAAATGCCAATAAATATATTTAATCCAAAATTATTTCATCTTTCGAAAAAATAAATTATATAATTTCTTTTGACTTTTTATATAACATTATTTATTATAATGGCTAAATTACCTAAATTTATCATAATAGCTGAAATCTAATTACCCCTTTTATATATATAGAGTAAAATTATTTTTTTGCTTGCACTTAACTGTGTGCTGATAAGAAATTTGCATAATTTGACTCATTTATTAGTAAACTAAATGTAGCAAATATTATTATTGAAGGCTTATTAAAGGTCATAATAAGTTCAAATTGGCATATATATTATGAGAGATTTGGAGATTACGGTCTTTCCATTTCTCTCGATTACAAAAGTAACGCATTAAAAATATGTGAAATTACAAACTTAACATGAACTTATTTTTATTCAGATTTACAGAATTGGAAAGTTAAATGGAAAGTATCGAATTGCTACTGCTTTATTCAAAAATGAATTTTGCAATTGAAATAACGAATAGAAAAATTCCTCTATTTAATGATAGCCTGATCTTATGGCATTTATTATTAGTAACAAGGAACATTGTGAAGTTAAGTTGTCCGTTCAAATTTAAATCGATATTAAATCGATATAAATCCACGACGATTAAAATTGATGAAAGGAATCACTCCGTTAGGAAAATGCTCTATCCTAAACAATGCTGCAATGCTTTACATCAATCATTCGTGGCACAAATCTGAGTGATTTCTAACACAATATTGCTTGTCCATGTTAAATATTTAGTTTGCTTTTGCAATAGCATGCAGGCAAGTTGCATGCTAGCCTAAATTGCTTCTTACTGCTTTCATGTCCATTTTTCAGGTTAGATTACTCTTTGCAAAAGTTGAAAATTTGTGTCCAAGAGATTGTCTCCTCGAGAATTTTGTCCAGTTCATTAGCATATGGAAATTATTACTATTTATTGATTGATATAATGACTAGTAACCATAAAACCTCATAAAATAGCTTTTCTCGTCATAATGCGAAATATAATTGTGATATAATCAAGAGATATTATTATTGGAAATTGAAATTGAAATACTCGTAGCAGTGACATAATTTTTAAACTAACTTTTCAAGTAATTTGAAATTTTATATGAAAGGAAATGCTGTCAGCAAATGAAAGTGGATAATTTAATAATGGAATTTTTTTTTTTTTTTTTTTTTAAATAGGAACGATTCGAAATAAAATTCGAAATACATATCGTAATGACACGGTTAGAGAAATGTGTAATAGAAAGTAACTTATGGAGAATTATAAAACATATCTTGCTGATGCCTTATATATCAACTAACTCCCTGTTTAATAAAATTGATTTTACTTATTGCATTCATATAATGGATTCTGGATTCGAATTTTGGATTCTGAAGTATTACGAGGATCCTTCTATTTTCCATCTTTGAACTTAATCGTTTTTTTTTTTCGTTGAAATAACAAGAACTATTAACTATTAATTATTAAGATCATTATTAATAATTTTTGGAAGTGTGAAAAAAAACTGAGTGAAATGTAAAGCGAATATTTTCTTTTAAAGCGCATTTTTAGAGTACAAGGATTATTTTCAATCACTTTTTTTTTTGTTTCTTTCTCTTTCGTTTGTTGAATTTTCTAAAATATTACACTTTTCCAAAGTATCATCATTTTTTCATTGTTTATCTTCAGGATTTGATGAAGCACTTCTTGTACTATTGATTTCATATCACTTTTTTTTTTTTTTTTTTTGCCCAAAATTTCCTGTTAGTTTTGCTTAAAGCTAACATGATGAGTTTCAAACCATTGCTTAAAAAATGACAAATCGAAAATTGTTAGAAACAAAAAGAATTTCGAAAAAAAAATTTAAAAAAATTTTAGTCATTGAAAATAGGAAATTTAAATTTCAATAATATTTATCGGACTAAAAGATGCTTCTTGACAAATTAATTGACTGAATGGTTGGCTACAATTGAAAATTGTTGTATTTTCTTGATTTCTGACAAAACTGTTTTTTTAAAATATGATGTAGAAATGAAAAGAACTCAACAATGATCATAGAATTGATTTAATGAGACTTTTTGATCACTTGGATCGATATTTTCCAATCAAATTCTATCAATATTCTATCACTCTCAAGTTCGACTTATTGTAATATTATCCTCGGGACAGTAAGTGATTAATCTGTTAAGATTCAAGAGAAAAAACTTTGAAGTTTGCAATTATCGTGATGGGAGATTTTGTGGATCAATATGAATTGCGTTGGCTAACTTTTGGGATAAATGAGCCATTACTGAGTTGGAAGTAAACAAATATTCAATAATAGCAAACAACTTCTGCTAAGAGTTAGGAAAATAAAAGTATAATTATGAAGAGTGTCATGTATGTTGTGATGACAATAATTAATGTTGAAATTAAGCCTAAGCATCATTTTTCCGCATCATTTCTTTGGTTTATTTAGGATAAAATAACTGCGACTTTTGCTTGCCTTCAATTTTATTCTTTTTATTTTATACTTCTCGTATTACATATATATATAAATTTTTTTTTGGATTAGATATTTAATATTTTTTCAATTTTGATTATCTTTTATATAAATGTTTGTAAGAGAGTACCAATTTTAGAAAATTTTTCTGTCCTTTACATTAATTTAATCTTCTTTACATATTTTTTTTTTAAAATTTCGGAAAATAAATCAATCAGCAATTTTATTAATATATCGAAATTTTATCCCATTGCATCTGTTATTACTGCTTTTCCTTCAATATATTATTATTTCCTTTTATAAAATTGTTTCCATTTGTCTAAGTAAATATTGCAATTCAATTTTTTCCTTTTTTTGAATATTACAATTCAATTTAGTCTGGAAATGTTTGTAGCGAAACGTCGCTCAATTATTCTTTTCTAAGTCGAAATAGTCAAAATATATTTGCAATTTTCAAATTAATTGTAATAATAATCCAAAATACAGGAATAGTTTTGTTGAAACGAAAGTATTCTATTTTGAATATTGTGATTTTAAAATAAAATAGAACTACTTTATGGATTATTCACTTGATTATACATATCTTTCTCTTTCTCTTAGTTGATTTTACATCCTTTCTCTTGTTTAATCTTACAGAGAATTTTATTCTTATACTGATTATCTCAACAAATATATCATTTGGTGTCAATTAAGCCGGTTAATTATCACTTTCGGATGAATCTTCGACATATTTATATCAGTTTCATTTTCATTGCATATCAAATCTTCTCTCCCTTCTTCGCATTAAAATTACCATTTGCTGATTTGCTATCAATAGAAGTATTTATCTTACATGTCATGACACTTCTCAATTTTCTTCATTATCATCCTTTTAATTAACGTCTTTTTTATTGCTCTATTGTAGTCATTTCTATCGTAATTTATAACCTTATGCAAATAAGGTAATGATAATAACAAAGTATCGTCAACTAAAAAAAGAAGAAATTTCTGAAAGAAATGCAAAGTTGAGAACAGAAAGCGTTAATTATGCATTTCAAAATTGTCATCAATGAATTTTCTTAGCAACAATAGAGAAATAACATGGATACCTTTTAACATAAAACAACAAACATATCGTTGCTAATGGCAACTAATTAAAATACCTGAGAGGTACACCACTGAACTGTGTTATTTGTGTCCAATGTCTGTGTGTCGCATTTGTATTTTTATGTTTCATTCATACGAAATATTTCCTTCTAATTTCATTGTTTTAATTATTATTTATTGTCATGATGGTAAAAGATGACCTCATGAATGTAAAATTTTTCAGAATTCATCAAAAACTAAAATTGATGGATTCTGATGAACTTCAATATCCATTGTTCAACTATACAATCTATAGGGAGCAAGAAAAGAGAGGAATGATATGGACAATTTGCTGGGAAAAAAAAAGGTTGAACAAATTTGCATACCAAACTTGAGTATGTTATTTGCTATATATACTTGATGAGAAAAAAGATGCAAACCTTTCTTTTTTTTTTCTCTTTTTTTGTATGGGAATGTAGAATACGTCAGTGATTTCTCGAGGCAAATGACGAAAATTGTTGAAATGATTTGAGTGCCAATTATCGGGTTTTTTACGATATCACTCAATGGTGTATGCAAAAAGGGATGATCGCAAGAAAAGAGATGAAAAATTTCAATGTCAAAAAGAGAAATTTCAACATCATTTTCAGATATAATAACATTCAAGTTAGTTAGTCATTCGCTGTGATTTCATACTTTTATCAATTTTTTTTTTTTTTTTTTCACTCATTGCTGCATTGATTGAACGAGAAAAACTTCCATCTGGTTTGAAGCTTTGCTTTTTCCGATAATTTCCTCCAATCAAATAATATTCCATAATTTGAGCAATTTCCTCAAAGCACTACTAATTAAGTCATTCTGTCACTGTGTTGTTGAATGGTTTAAGACCAAACGCTGTAAACAATCGACAATTGAGCCAACAATTGTTTGAATTGAATAATTCAACAGTTGTCACTACCATTCTGTTTAGAAGTACAAATCGTGATGTTTAATGTAATTTTACCACACTAATAGACTTATTGCTTGGGATGAAACGAACAAAATAGGATTAGTTTTGTTTACTCCAAAGCATTCTTGGACATAACAATCGATTTTATTTTCCTATTCTTTTCTCACTTCAAAATTTTTCATTTGAATCAACTTTTTTTTTTGATTTATATTAATTTTTTGATTTTATTTTGCTATTTTTTTTTTCCACTTCAAATTTTCCCGTTTGTATCAAACAATTTAGCTGCTCATAATTATACCATTTATACATTATTTCACACGGTAATTTTCACGATAAATACTGACTGATTAATTGCTAGAATTTAAATTTTTGAAAACGAGATTTAGCGCCCGTTTTTCACATACTAAATGACTTTTTTCAAAAATTTTTTAATCTCAACTCTTCTTTAAAAGAAAAAAAAAGGCGTGCGAAAAAATTTTAAATTTATTGCCAATTTTTTTTTGGCGAGTTGTTGATTCATCCAGATGGACAGATGAAGTTTGCAGCAGTTGTTTCTCCTGAAATCTTTGATGTACTTTATAGTTAGTAATAAATGTAGGGAGTTGTAAAGAAAGGTCATAAAACCGTTGATTGTGTGGACGAATCAATTTGAGTCATCCGAATGAGTTCATAACTTCTGATCTTATCATTCCACTTTATCACTTCCCTTTTTCATTTCACAATTTTTAATCTCTATCATTATTCCTAACAAAGCTAGGCCATAATATCTCCACTTCTGTTAGCGCTATTTAAATTACTTTACAAATTAGTTACTTTAGTCAATTAATTTCATGAATATTAAGATTTGAAATGATATAACAATAGGATCATGATGATATTGGCTTTTATTTGCTATCTAAACGAGATAATTCTTTAAATTATTACCATCACTATTGAAATTTCAACAGAAATCAAACTTTCTAAATCAATGTTGAAAAAACATTCGAACATATTTATTCACTATTATTGATAAAACAATGAAAACTGATATAATTGATAACATGAAAGTATTCTGAATCAATGTATTCTCCTTCTTCTGCTCAAAATTCTCAATCCTGGAATCTGTAATATGTAGGATACGGTAGAACCAATTTATGTCAAATGACGAAAATGCGTCAAAAGAGGAATTTAGATAGCTTGAAGTTTACTAGTATTCCATGATTCTTATTTTTTTGTCGCACTAAAGCAGCCGAGAATGAAAAGAATGACAAAAATGAGAGCAGAAAAAAAAAGAACGGAGGAAATATGATTGATTATTTGGACGATTTATCGATTGAATTTAAATGAAAATTTCAAAATGATTTGATTTCCTCATTTTCTGCTTCTCAAACAAATAGGTTACAGCATCCTTTCCTTATCAAAAAACAAACACATTTTGCTTGTCCCATTTATTTCTCTGCTCATCATGGATATAAATTCGCCATAAATTTTATTCAATAGTTGCAGTTTGGTGTTCAACTTATTCAGCTAACTTAATCACTGATAATTGTTTATAAGTAAGTTTAATCTAAAAGTATCTAATTTAACTTTTGGATAAAGGAGATTAAGTAATGATAAGTTTGTATTTACGCGATTTCGATCTCATGCTATGACTGTTTTTTTTTTGGTGTTATTCTTGTGCAGTAACAAATAATATTGTTATTAATGGCAATAATAATAGTTTCATCATTTTTATCAGTCAAGCTTTATACATTTTTAATTCTGTCATATTTTCGATACATTTTACAAGAGATGACCTACTCTGCGTTGTAATTTTGTCGACAGAGTGAATTTGCATCTTAGCTTATCGCAAATTTTCATTTAATTATATGGTAATTTAGATTACTGATTATCTTACTAATATTTTTATCAATGATAATGGCAGCCATCATTTTCAAAACAATTGTTGGCATTTAACGATAAATACAAATCATAGTTCTTCATCTTGAAAACAGTGATTATTTATCTCGAGGATTTCAAGTTTTGATCAAATCAGAATATTTAAAGTAATAGTTATGAAGTAAAAGGAGATGGAAAATGGTAATTATATATATTTCAAATAAATTTGACAGCATTTGATAGTTCATCCTTCAGTAGCTATGGTTTTTACAATGCACTCAATTTAGAAATTTTTTGGAAAAAGCAAATATTACTCTTTACTGCTATGAGTCTCAAAACGTTTTATTATAATGGAAAATTGAATAATGAATTGAATTTTGTCATTTTTGAAATGCGAAAAATTATCTTATTCTAAGAAAATCAATTTAAAAAGAAATGAATATTTAGATTTTGTTACTTTTATTCATATATTCGTTTTATTTTCCTTTTATTCATTTTTTGCTACTTTATCTCAGGGGAAATTTGAACTACCGACTATTGGTCTATCTCTTGATGCCTTGTTTTCGTTTGGTTCGAAAATAATCCCTCAAATTTATTTCATCCAAAGAAATAGATCCATCTCATTCTTAAGTACTCTCTATGAACTTATTTCAAAATCTAACATTATTTTCAGCTTATTTACTTTCAGTAAAATAGTCCTAGACTTCATTTCACTACAAAAAATCAATGATTGGTTTCGTTGATAATAACTTTTTTTTTTTTTTCGTCAAAATAATCTTCAATATTTTCTCATTTCTCGCTTATGTATTACATCGCAAATGAATGCCAAAATAATTTTTTTAGTAAACTTTTTACACTTTTTTCTTTACATATGTTAATACTCGAATAATTTGTATTAATATTTTGAAATGAAATCTAATTATTGAGTTTTTTTTGATTACTGATAGTAGTATACGTCATTGATAATCTTTTGCAGAAGTCTAAGGGATATTACTCTTTGTAATATTTTTTTTTTCCTGAAAAAACATAAAACTTCAGTACAGTTTTTATCTTATCAGAAAAACAATGTTATGATAATTCATTCGTATTCCTTATCAAGCTTTATTCGATTCTTCATTTTTGCTTTTTCGATAACCATTATGGTGAATAATAACATAGCAAAAGCCGGGTGTAGAATTTACTTTAAACGGAAAGATCAAAATTTAGAAAATAGCATTCTATCTTCCTGACTTTTTAAAACGATTATAAAATTTTCGAGTTTTGTATTTTATCTGCGGGATTATTGAAGTTGCTACTCAGTTTGCTCATTTGTTAATGTTATTTTATAAAAATTTTTCCGCAGTTAAATCAATAAACCTTGAATAAAGCTTATTTAAGGGTTCATGAATTCATTTGTGTCTTTTTTATTTCGTTATGAATAAAAGAATTTGTCGTGTTGACAAGCAAATTTTTTCATTCAATTTAAGTGAAATTCGTTTTCAGATTATTGAATATGTGCAAGCTATAATTAGTTAGGCATGATTCTAACTTCCAAACTTCATTAACTTCAATTCTATGGGAATACTATTTGGAGACGAATGGACAATGAAACGATCTTTGCATATAGGGAAAAGATCGCTGTTACTGAACATAGTATTGCTACCGTGACCGCAGTGATAACTGATAACTGGTCTCAGAGCTGGGACGATGCAATCATAAAGTTTTTTGAAAATTCCACTAATAATGGCAGCAGTGAGATTAATGCTTCACCAACAGCAACTTTCACAAATTCGACATTTCAAAATTTTTTCAATGCAATCAACAGTTGGAATATTTTTGGTACGAACTTGATTTTTGCAAAATTATATCAGAAACTTGTTTTTACGGTTTTACTCCGAATTTTCCCACTGTACAATCATCATTCATCGCTACTGTATCAATTTCTTGTAAAAACCACTCATCAATCAAGATTTCAACGATGAATTTATATTGACTTTTGCTGTAACAATAACAATCATTTCGTGCTTATTGAAAACGAAAATATAATTTTTTACTTTTTTTTCGTACTATTTCTTTTTTGATTACTTTTCTTTAATTTACCAATTTCCCGAATTTGTCACTTTCATTTTTACGCTTTTCCAGATAGAAATCTTAAGCTCTTTTTTAAAATTTTTTTGTAAATCATCGATTCGGCTGTCCATTTATTAATTTCAGAATTTATTCAGCAATAATTGTCACTAAAATGAGTCTAGTAGAATTTTATTTTTCTTGATTACAATGCAAATTTAATTCTCTCAATCAATTTAACTTAATTTATCTAATTGTCTGTTCTGCTTAATCCTCACTAATTTGCAGATATTCCATGGCTTATATGGATTATAATCGCTGTTGGTACATCACTGATTATTGTTGTTTTGATCATTATTATTACCTGCCTGATACTGAACAAGAAGTGAGTTTTTACTTAAATCTAAAAATTCGATTGATTTTTTTGATCGATGTTTGCAACACTTTGTGTAGATTTTTCATTCTGCATTGCAATGTCACGATTTCTTACTGACCAATACCTAATGTAAACTTCTTTGTAGTAAACAAAAACGACTTTTATTTATCTATACTAATTTCTTCATTTCGAATATTCATTGCTTTAATAGTTTAATTCATACTGTTAAGAGATTCCAGCAAAAAATCCAGAAGAAGCCATGGAAATAATCAGCGATTCTGTGATTCCTCTGATAATATATCACAGTTTATGTGGCCCAGGCTAGTTTGCTACTGCATTAGCAGCTTCACATACCTGTTTTATAGTAGCAATAAAGAAAGAAATTGAATCAAAATTTTCACATCTAGGAAATCAAATATTAAGCAATTCAATTTCATGATGACACTTTGGACACTGAAAAATGCAGGTGGATGTTATGCTGTCCGAAGTCAATATTCGATAGGCAGGACGATCTTCGTATGATGCGTCAGAATTCGGCAAGCAACTTAGATCCGTATCGGAGACCACCACTACCTCCTATCAACCATAAAGACATCTCTGGTTTGTTACTATGATATCTTCATGTGTGGTTTGTTACTATGATATCTTCTCAAAATATTCATCTGTTTCTGTTCACGTAATATTATAAATATGGCAGAAAAAAGAATTAGTTTGTAGCACTGTAACACTATTTAAATGTATGGGCGATATTTGTTTCATTTGAAATGGTCTAAAGAAGATTTTAGAAAACGATTTTCATAGCAATTTTCTGCTCTCTCGTCGTTTGGAATCGTCGAAAACAATGGAATCACATTTGAGTACTCAGGCGGAAAAAGCAGAACATATGTCGATGTTAGTTGATGCTCAAGATGGAAATGGCAATAATTTATTTGGAATCAATATGACAGGTATTCGGGGAATACCGGTAATGCCAATACAAAGTGATGAGAGACGCCCACTCCCGGTACCACCTCCCGGTTGTCTCAATCAATTGTAATATTTTTTGCATATGAATTTTGTAAATAGAGAAAGTCAGCAAGTTCTATCCATTTCAAGTTCTTTCCTTGTATATTCATTTTGAAACTTTTGTTCTAAACAAAACTTGGTTGTCATTTTTCCAACAATTCCTACCAAATTATTGCCATACCAACCATGCTTAATAAGTTGTTTACTGATTCTTTATAAGAAGGTTAAAGATCGCTTTAAAACATAAATATGAGGTGTCAACGTTTGTCATTCTTTTCGGAACTTTTTGTTTTCACTAAATCATTATAACAAGTATGAAATAATAAAAAAAATCCTCAACAGAACGAACTGCCTAGCATTTTGCTATCAACACTTGACTTCATCTGGCTTTTACCTAATAAAATTGTTTCAAAGAGCCAATTACCAGTGAAGGAAAATGAATTAAAAAAAAAACTGCTTATTGTTAGTGGACATGAAAGTCAATGAATTAACAACTTTTATCAAAATTATCTTTTCAATCACTCCACAAGTTTTATTCCAAAATTAAAACTTATCTGATGACATAATCATTTGGCAGATAATTTTGAATGAAATACTACAACAAACTTATTCAACCTATTTCACAGAAGCTGTCCTCCGATATCTTTACAAGATTTACTGCTTTGACAGATTATGATATGAACAGTGAGAATGATTCAAACGATCAAACGACAGAAAAAGTAGGAAAATAAAAACGAATTGAAGATTTCTTATTTTTTTGAAGGATGTTAAGTACAGAGTTTATTAGTTTAAAAAATAATGAAATAATCTGAACATGTCAGCTGTTGAGGTATATTCACTAGACATCAAGATCAAATATTTCGAGGTCAAAGTTCAAACTTTGGAAAAAAATATTTCTCTAAATCAAATGAGTGTGAATAATTATAACTAATCGCTTCATAGCTTTATTTATTGGGTAAATGCCATATAATTATTAAAATCATGCAAAACATCTGGAAAGATTATGATTAGCGCGAATATTTGAAACTTACAAAAAAAAAAACTTAAAATTTTGAACGAAAAAAAAAAATTTTGAACGAACGAAAATACTTTTTTTTATATTCGATTAATAGTTTTTTATTTTTTATATTATATTCGACAAATAGTTTAAGTTTTGAAAATCCAAAAAGATTTTTTAGAAGAATTTAACGACTTATTAAATTTAAAATCCATTGGAAAAAAGATGTTCGAAAAAATATTCCAATTTTAATTTTTTTTTTTTGACCTTCGAAGGTCACCATTCATATCATTGGAAAACATTTGCTCGTATCGTTCGAAAAAGTTTATTCAACTGAAATTTGCAAGAAAATTACAAATTTCAATTGAATGAAGTTTCTCTTAACGAAGATTTTCAAAATACAATTAACTTTTCTGTACTGTGAATCAGCTTTGCAGATAACTGATTCATTGATAAAATTCACAAACATTCAACATCGGATGATCTTTCGCGTTTCATGGCAGTGAATGAACTTGTTGAAAAACTTGCTTCAAAATAGGGTTTAAATTTATTGGTGTTGAATATTTGTGATTCCTTCTACTTGTGTTCAGACTTGTTTAATGAGTACCGATGTCAATAAATTGTTTCATTTCAAGTAATTGTTTTCAGAAGAAGGTGATATTTTTCCAGTCAACGAGTGATTTGAAACTTTTTTAGAAATAAAACGATTGGGAATGATTTTTACTTTAGCAAAAGTATCGTTAATAGTTTTGTTTACACTCTCTTTATCGATATTCAGCAATATCATTATTTTTTATTAATTTAGACTCTGAATTTGGAAAGTCAGTATTAATATCAGTTTAATTGCTTGCTTAAAAATTATAGTACCTATTCATGCTAAAAATAATTGAACAACATGGTTTTTTCCTTTTTTTTTTTTCGCGACAAATCAATCACTTTTATTCATTTCAAAAATGATTCCAAAATATGTGATAATCCTTGAATCCAACTTATCTGCTATATTTTATCAACTGACAAAATGACGATCGATCAACGAAATATGAGACCGGTTTTTCAATATTTGGAAAATTGGAGCAAATCGAGCATGCTTCGTCATTTTGCCTTTCGTTCATCTCTAATAAACTACTTTTTTCAAAATATGCAATTTTTCCTACTTGAACAAAAATAATTTTTTTTTTTTCAATTTTTTAATCTTAGTGGAAGATTAGAACACAAAAAAACAAATTCCATTCTATTTACAGATTTCATTCTATATAATTATATATCGATTTTATAGGAATTTTTATATCAAAATTAGGCATGATTATGAAGTGAATAAGATTGAAATTAAGTAAAAGCTTAGTTTTTATCCTCGCCAAATGTTAAACTTCAAAAAGATTCAAATTACAAGTCCGAGAATTTGACGTAAACATGATGAAAATATTCGCAGTATTAATAAGGGCATAGGAGTGAATTAAATCAGAATAACACATATTAACGGATAGACGAACAATTTGCCCTGAGGCTTTTCTCTTATCGGAGAGCATTGTACTCTCCTCTGTCACATATTTTCTCTTCCAATCACAACTTTTCATTCATTTCGTTTCATTTCTCTTTTCAAATGTTTCCAATTATTTATACAAAGGAATTATTGAATAAACTTTTGTATTTTTACAATTTTTCATAATCTTTCCACTTTTATTTACAAATCTAATTAATTGTTAATTCAGCCAAAGAATGGTATTCCACCCTATAAAAAATTACTTTATCATTTCATTCTTTACGATGAACATAAATCTTCATTCTAAAAGCTTAAAACAAGTAATTTAATTTCAATAAGCAATAATAAACTCATCCGACGAACTAGTTGCTGAACTAATCGTTCTTATCAGTGTTATCAATAGAATGATCGTGATTGAGTGTAATTTATTGCCTTATACTTTTGATTTTTTTCATGATTAAAAAAGAAAAAATTGTTGTTTTTTTTGAATAAAGAAGACTTTTAATTCAGTTGAACAGTATTCTTCTCTACGAGCAACAAAGGAAAAATAACAATGGATATTCTCTAATAAATGCTTGTAACATTAAACGAAAAATGAAAGGAAGAGAAATCGTCAATTTGGTTGTTAGTTTCTATTTTAGATTTTTCCATGTCTTGATTCATCAACAATAATTTTTGCAAAAAGTAGTGACCCAAATTAATGTTTCTGCCAATCCGTTATATCTTCTTGTCTCCTAATCAATATATCAAAAAATTCGTAGCATAAGGAGCCTCATCATCGAGAATAATTATTGTAGATAATTTAAAATAAAATCTAAAACAAAAATATTAAGGATCAAATTAACAGTTTAGTAACATTGGCTATATCTTTTTATCTACACTTTTTCATGAAAAACAACAAAAATTCCTTCTAAAGGACACCAAAGAAATAAGGTATATGAAGCAGTGAATTACACACAATAATATCTACTCTGTTGATAACACTGATAAGAACGACTTGTTCAATTGTTGATCCCTCAGCTGGTTTAATAAGTCTTCTATTGTTTATTGAAATTAATGGTTGAAGTTTTTAGAATGGAAATTTATAATCTTCGTAAAGGAGGAAACGATGAAGTTAGTAACTTTCAGATATTTGTAACAGAAAATAATCTGTCGCATTGTAATTCATCTTTGACAAATTGATGTTATTGTCTCCAAATTATGAAAGATTCTCTGAATGTGTCATCTTTTCTGATTTATTTCATCGTAAAAGCTGGGAGTGACATTTATCTCATGGTGACATCAATGAAACATTAATCTAACGCTATATACAAATATTTACCTCAAATTTGATGTGATTTCCCCGAATTCACCCTATGTGGAACTATTTCTTCGCTTCCTTTTCATCATTTCTTTCATTGAAATCAGAGAAGAAAAATTTCTTCTTCCATTGAAAAACATCCTTTCTTTTCCATTACTTTTCTCACAATGAAAATTTCATATAAGATTTCTATTTGTCATGTAAACAAACATTTTAATTTATTTTATTTTTCTTACAATTTAAAAATTCTTGTTCAAAAATGCTTAGATCACGCAAAGTGTTCATTATCCGCTTTAGCTGAATAACTTTGCAAATTTTTCAAATAACTACAAGATTTCAATCGATATAATCAATGAATCAATTATGTAAACTGATTTAAGTTAATCGGTAAAAGATTCATGTCTATTTCGGCAATCATTAAATAAGTAAGAAGACCGATGCAAGTAATATTTTGCTTTCTAGCTTTTTGACATTTATTTGTTAAGCCAAATATGTATTGCAGATTCGGAATGCCTCCTTGTATTATATCGAAAAAAGATAAAGAAGCCATTGAAAAATTACGAAAAGGTATTAAAGACAAGGTACAATAAAAGAATATTAGTAATATTGATAAGGATTATCATTTCTGCATAGGAATGAATTCCATTATTGATGTACTTGAGTCTCTATATAGTTATTTGAATTTAAGTTTAGATTAATATTGATGCTGATTAGTTGGACAACATTTCAAGCATCACTGATGAAACATTTTCAGCTGTGATCGTAAATTTTTCAGTTCTTCGGATAGATGACAAAATGCTTCGGAAATTTAATAAATTAATTTTCTAATTTAATCTGATTTAATTCAAAATTCTAATTTAATTTCATTTAATCGACGAAATTGTCTTTATTTGCACTATAGCAAAATATGCATTTAGATGAGAAATTGTATGGAATTTATTGAAATCTCAAAAGTTTTTATATTACTTTCAATAACAATGAAATGTTCAGCTTACTCCATATTATGATACCGATTTCAACTTATTACGATGGCTTCAAGGTCATAATTACAATTTTGATGTTATAATACCGAAATTGAAAAATCATTTCCTTCTTCGAAATTCATGGGATTTGGATAATTTGGCAAGCAAACCCCGCAATCATCCGTTGCATACTTACTGGAAGGTACTTTCACGCATTAATCCCGTAGAATATTTTATTCATTAATGTGCTGCTAAATTCAAAATTGAATTATTTAATTCAGATGGAACTGAAGTAATAGTTAGCTAATTAGCTGAGTCTTTTCCGAAATTTGAGTTCTGGCATATTTAGACTTGTGGCTATCGGTTTTGCCTTTACGAAATTCCACAATTTAGGCCGGTTTAACTGGTCCGGCAATAAAAACTCCAAATATTATTGTTAATATCGAGCAAACTGGACGAAACGATTATTGGGGAATGATACAAACGTTCTCGTCAAGTGAAATTATGTTAGCCCGAACGCATGATCTCGAATTGTTTCTTCGTCAAATAATGGAAATGGAAGAAAAAACCGGTAAAAAATGCATTCAAAAAATTTGATTTTAATTAAATTTTTTGAATATTTTTCAGGCTGAACTGTTTAACGGCTTCTTCAATCAAAATGAATATTTAATTATTTATTCTAAAATGAAATGAATTTAAATTGTTATTGAAATTCAATGAATAAAAAATATAATCAGTATTACTAAACGACAGTTAACTTTATTGTTAAGTATAATTAATAATCAAACTACTTGGGCCAATTAGTAAACTGAACGGCTGAGATAGTTACCAACTAAAACTTGAACTTTTTGTTAATTACAGGTCAACAGGCTTCCATCTTGTATATAATGGATTTGACAGATTTAAAATTTGACAAACGTTTGCTAACTTTACTGACCGGCCCGTTGGCTAATATGTCAGCATTTATGAGCGAACATTACGTAGAGATGATCCATAAATTTGTGCTTGTCAATGTACCATCATTTATGGCTACCATCTGGTAAATATCATTTGATTGCTTATCACTTATCACTAACTTGTCACTTAGTGTCGTTTGATTGATTGTCGCTCTTTTCCTGCTAATTAGTTCCTTAATGGCAGATTCTATGTGATCTATCATTCGATTATATGATTTTTCTTTTTTCTTTCCTCATGGATTCATTTGCTCATTTTTCAGGACAATCGTAAAACCACTACTACCAGAACCAACTCGTCGGAAGGTTTCAATATTTGGATCAAATTGGAAAACCGAAATTCAAAATCTTGCTGTTCCGGAAGTGCTGCCAGTATTTTGGAATGATGACAAAATAAAGGTAGATACAATAAACTATCTTATCATGACATTTATTGATAATCCGCTGATGCATTTTTTTTTTTTTTAATATTAACTTAACCATTTGCTCACTCACAGTGTCATATTTAATTATCACTTTACCTAATTATTATCTTATAAACAGAATTATTAGTAAGAAATATATTTGTGAGATTTCATTCCTATAATTAGCATAAATTCTAGCAAAATTAGAAAAGCAATAAATTTGTATTTTTTAAAAAACTGCAGGTATTCAAAGCAAAATTAGAACTTGCTCAACCACTTGATCCACGACAGCATTATAAAAAAGAAATGGATGAGAGGAGTAAAGTACTGTCAATTGGTGCTGGAAAAACGGGTACCATTGATGTGAATGTTAAAAAGGTAAACTTCTGACATTTTAAATTTAAATAATGTGAAAATTTAAACTAAAACTGAGAATATTCAGAAAGATAGTAATATGTATAGGTATGCTGGCATATTAAGAATGTAAAAGAAACTGTGACCTTTCCAATAATTCTATTAAATTAATTAGATTTTTAGGGTTCAATAATAAGATGGCGCTTTCATACTGACGGATATTTTGCATTCAGCATTCTTTATGTCGAAGATCAGTCTCGTGAAGATTCAAACTCACCAATCAATATTTATCCTATATTAACGGTGAGTATAATGCAAGTATCGTTTGAAATTCGATGAAAATAATCATGATAATTTTGCTGAATTGAGATGAGCGTATTTGCTTGAAGCATTTATGCTGCGATAATAATTATGCGATATGCATTTTTGCACAAATTATCAAATTTTTAAAACTTTCTGAATGCTTCACTTATTAAATTAAACAAAATAGTTTGAAAATTTATGCATAGAATTCGTTATCAGTTAACTCGGACTGGGCTTTTATTTGTAATTTATAATTAATTTGTAATACTTTCCAATTATTTTGTCACTTCATAATCCTTTTATAATCAATCTTAAGTACTGTAAGATAAAGTATTTTGTAATCTCTCATATAGTTAAATTTGAATTCCATTATTTAAGAATATTTTTCATGCATGCACTTTCTTTGCAGTCTGTTTCTTTCCAACAAAAATTGAAAAAATTTGTTGAACATTTCAAGATTTAAGATTAAATTGAAAAGTAAAATACAAGAAATTCCTATTTAAAATTGCTATATGAAATTTCAGAAAATGCCTGGACCAACGATAGTACCAATTAAAGATGAAATTAAGTGCGATAAAAGTGGCACATATCAAATTTGGTTCAGTAACGAACATGCATGGTTGCACACGTTGAATATATATTATTTGGTTGATGTGGAATCGGAAAATGAATAACTGTAATCGGTAATAATCATGATTCAATCTCCCGATGTATTCACAGATCGATTTGAAGGAATCTTTGAATTTCATCGAATTCAATTCCGAAAAAATTCTGCAGACGTTTTGCTCCAAGATGAAATTAAATAGTGGTAGTTAGTTAATTATTGGTAATAATCCAAACATTCGTTGCAAATACTATTATTATGTTGATATAAATTATGTTTATTTTATTTTTTTTAATGAAATTTGGTGCATTTCGCTCTCTTTTTCTCAAAAAAGAATAACGAAAATAACACTTCTTGAAGAGAATAACAAGATTTGTTGAAAAAATCAAATTAAAATGATTTTCAATGCATAACTTTTATCGGATGTGAAAGTTTCCGAATCTATTACGAAATTTCGATTACACTTTGAAATGATCATAATATTGGCATTCAGAATTGTTGTCAAAGAAGATTTTGGATCTTTCGTATAACAATTTCATTCAATCGAGCAATTTGATACTGTAAATAAGCTATTTGAAACGATAGTTTCATGTGACAGATAGCGATGAATAAAATGTGACAAACATTGAAATGTAACAACGACTGTGGGCTAAGATGTATTCAAAAGGATGACCTTTCATTCGTTCATGACCTTCCACCTTCCATTCATTCAGCCTATCCCTGCACAAAGCATCGGAGTACTAAAGTGTCGCAGTATTATTTATTGTTTGTCAACATTTGGCAAGTTAATTCATTCAAAGTACATTTTATTCCTGTGATCATTCTTTCTTTTACATTTAAATGATTCTCTCCCATTTTATCTAAATATTTCTGAAATTGAAAAAGATCTGAAAAATTTCAAGATAGTTCCACAAATGATCAACAATCGCTTAGAGCTGCAGGCAGTTAGGTATTTCAATTTAATACGAAACTTTTAGTGCTACTTTTTTTTTTTTTAATCACCAAACTTCGATCGAAGTTTCTTCTATGCTTTTTTATTCCCCGCCAGTAAATGATTTTCTTTTTTCTATTTCATACTAAAGAATACTTTTATATTTTGAAGGTGAGAAATTAGTGCCTAGTAATTATAAATTAGTAATTCTACTTTTTATGATATTCTCTTTTTTTATTTTTCTTCTTACACTGAAGTTAAATAGAATTTGTTCACTGTTATTTTCAGAAAATCGATCAAACACGTGTTTTTTTCACACAATCAAATAACTTATTCTAATTTGGAGAATTTATCAGATTAAATGATATCTTCTTGAAATATTTCGATGATGTCTTCTTTCTGAATAATTTATTCTCGATTTAATAAACATATGTCAATAAAAAAAAATTTCGTTTAAATCAGGAAACCAGAACTGAGAGAACAATAGAAAGGAAACTGGAATGATTCAAAAGTTCTACTGGAATGATTCAAAGTTTCATAGAAGCTTCCAAGCATAACAAATAATTAGTTTCAATTAGTCATTATCTATACAAATAAAAATGTAAATGTTCACTATTACCAGCTTTAAATCTCCACCGACTACTTTCGAACTTTGAAACAACTTTGCATTCGCATAGGTGCGTGCTTTCACACAAACATTTCTACTTTTTCTTACGTGCAACACCTGGTGACAGGTAGAAATAAGTGAGCAGACGGCCACGCGGAAATGTGGCCGACTCATAATAGTCTTGAAACTGCATGTCCAACATAATTCTATCAAGATTTTTCAAGATTACATCAGAAATCAGAACATTTCCTTTGTCTTCTGTTGAGATGTCACTGATTCTTCTCTTCAAACTTCATTTATATCTTCCGGAATCTCTGCAGTTCGTTCGTTCTCCTGAAGAAAAAAAATCAAAACTTGGAAGTGTACAGTACTTGGATGTGTTCAGGAAAAGTCATGTACACATCCAAGTATCGTACACTTCCATGTGTACGTGTACAGTAATCGATAGTTGGATGTGTACAGATTTGTGTAAAGGTGTTTTCTACATGATAGAATACTAGTTTAAATAGCCAGGTATTCCATTAATTAATTCATCCTTCTCATCATTGCCTTTCTATTCTTCTCTTTTTTTTTTTCGAGTTAACCCCAAGAATTTGACTTAATCATTCAAAAATTTCGATGTGAAATTTCGCTAAGCAAAATATTCTTGCAGATAACATAGTTATGTATGAATTATTTGTTCAGTTAAAAGAAAAAGAAAATAGGTAATTGTAGAGTTATGATGAGCTCATTCAAAAATGAATGAGCAATTCTCATATCCTCTTGAAATTGTTCTGAAATTTTGCTTTCCTCTCTTCAATTAATTGCGACAATCGCTATTCCTAATCGATAATTTTATTAAATATATTATTGAAGATGAGAATAGTAACATTGCTGCTAGGCTGTGCCATGATCATTGCAACTGTTATTGAAATAATTATTAATTTTCTAGCTGATACCGGTTTCTGTTCATTGTTTATAAGTTTCATTCGAGACTATCGATTTCACGGAGTGATTCAATGCAAATATATTTTTTCGATAGTTTTCTTTTTTTAGTAAGTATTGAATAGTTTTTAAATTCAATGATTGCTAATGTTGGGAAATTGTTTTGTTTAGTTAAGGATGAAAGTTTATTACGAATGAAATATGGCTGCTACTTTTTGTTTGCTAACTTTTGAAAAGAAGGAGAAAGAATTGAATTCCGAATTAGCAAACTTAATTCTAACTTAGCAAACTTGCTGTCGAATATATTCTCATAATGTACATTTCGGTAACAGCAATCAACATACTTAATTAGTATGTAATATTATTCGTAATTACGGAGATTTTTTATTTTTTAAATTGTTTTTCGTCAAAGAAATCTCGAAAAATTCAATTCTTTGCCTTTGATATATTGAATCAAATCAATGCTTTCCGAACCACTAATTTCTTCCGATTTTTTACACAAATTATATAAATGTTTTTCGAAATTATGTAAAAGTTGGAAATCTGAGACTCTGTTTATTGAGTTTGAACTTAACTTATGAGCAATATTATGAGTGGATTGTTTCTTCATTATTATTAATAAATTTAAGTCTGATTCATCACAATAAAAGACTTTCATTTCTCATAGGGAATTGCACTAAAACAAAATTATAAATTGTGTATTAAAAAAGATAAATTGTTGGGGGATTTTGAATTTTATCTTTCAACTTATCGATGAAACTTCCTTTTGTTGAGTAAATTGTCTGTTACTGTCAACGACAATTTTCAAAATGTTTTCATTTCTTTGGAAGTTTTATGCAGCTTTGACAATGCTTTTAAAATAATAAAAAAAGAAAAGTACATGATTTTGCTCACAGGATACACAAGAAGAACAAATTGTTGATGCATTCATTGTGATATTTTGATTTGATTGGAAATGTTGATAACGAAAAGGAGAAAAATTCTGCGAAAATCGACTTTTAGTTTTCATAAACAAACGCCTACAAATGGATTGTTGTAATTGCTCAGCCATGAATAAAATATTTGTTCATGTGCGAATCAATAGTTCTGTCTTAAATTAAATTACTGCTTAGTTTTCGAAAGCTTTGCCAACTGCATGTCAGATAAAATGTTGTGTTGCAGTCATTGCTTATAATCTTAATAAATTTGCATGCTAAATGAAATGACGATCTCTGATCCCAATATTTCATCAGTTCCATTCTTAATTTGACATTGAATCTCTTTAATGCTGAGCCTTATTACCATCTTGATTCGAAACGAAATTGTATGCTGGGAACAATAATTCCAGGATGAATCCAAGAAATTATCTTTTGTCATCATTTATTCCAATTCACTGGCATTTCCGTTATATCATCAATATACAAATGAAAGAACGCTCAATCTGAAATTTTTTTTTTTTTTATTTTGAATTTTTCATTTTACTTTTTTAAATCAAATGATTTCAAGAATCTTCTTATGAATAATTTTCCATAAAAATTAATTTACTAGCAACTAATTTTTATGTTTTATGCATTTCGTATTAATTAAAATTTGGGGTGTATAAACTTCACTTTGCTTTTCAATGTTCCTTTTTCTCGCCAGAAGAAAATAATTTTCACGATAACTAATTGTCATCTATCAATAAATTTAATCATAAAGTGTAAGTCTCGTAAATTAAAATGTCGTTTCCCAGCTGATTTTAATCACTTTTTCTAAATATACATTTAAATTTAATAAAATACTGCAAGAGTCTTTCGTTACAAATTTCACTGTTTCTCGAGAAATTTCCAAATTCCTGCAAAAGTTCAAAGGAAGCAGGGAAGTGACAAGATTTTCGAAAATTTAAAAAAAGAATGATTTTTTTGGCAGCAAATAATTGTATTCATGCATAATTTCGCATATCTTCCAGAATTGAACATTCTAACAATTTTTTAAAGATACAAAATCAGAAAAACTTTCTTCAACTTATGCTTTTTTTTAAAAGACAGCAAAATCGAATGATTCAAAAAAAAAAGAGTAGAATTTGCTTATCTTCCATTATTGATGATGATCTTTCCACTTTACATATATTTCATCAAAGTAATTCTTTCATCTGTCTCTTTTTCTTTTTTTTTTTTTTTTAATTAATTGCAATAATTTGCTAAGGTTTCTTGATTTCATGACACTTTGATTGAGTGTTCCAATGAGAAATAGGAATCAGTAAGAATATAAGAATCATAATCAGTCACACTTTCCATAGCCAATTTTTCGAATTTTAAAATAATTTTAGACAATTTTATTTTGTCGCTTAATACTGATTTTTAATGATCAAATTCATCTGTTCTAATGATTCATTCAGTCCAAATTTGAAAGTATTGAATATATTAAATGTGTCGTAAATGGCAAATAACAGTTGCACAGAATTCCATAATAGAAATATTACACAGAAGAGTCTTTAGAATAACCATTAATTTCTGGAAAATTTATTTTTTTCGCAAATAGCCATTCTGTTCTTAAAAGTCCTCAGAGTAAAGGGATGTAATATAAACTTTTTGATAAAGTTCCATTTGATTAAAGTACGAAAATATTCCGATAATTATACACAATACAGTATTCCTCTTGCACTAAATTAATAAGAGATCGAATCTAATCGAATGGTTAAATCTAATTTAATCTCAGCTCTAATTTTGACATCATTGTTACTATTTTTCCCGACAGTATGCAACAATTGAAAAATATCGAAGTTAAGATAAAATTCGAAAATTTGAAAAGATTAGAAATAATAATTGGAGCAAATTTATTGATCTTTGTTTCTGTCAGAATCTTGTCAAATGCTGCTTAAAATGCATTTTTGAGTATGTCATTATCAATTAAATTTTATTTATATCGTGCTGGAATGTTTCAGAGGCTGACAGGTGCAACATAATTTCATTAAATTCACAATAGGCAAATTTAATTCTTCTCGTCTTTCCCGTCCATTACACTTCTAAGAAGATTTCTGAGTGAATCGCTTTTGAAATTCAAAAAGAAATGAAAGGTCATGTCTAAAAGGTCATTGCCTGTGCTTTGTTTGAAAAAGAGTAATTTTTCATCTCAATTATCGAATTTTTCATAGTTCCTAATAATAGAAACATATTTCATTTATTTGATGGTTGATCTTCACAGTTCAATCAAAAACTTCATATTTACTCCATATTCTTACCTGATTTCAGAACATTTCTGCTCTCCAACTTCACCGCTCACTTCTAAAAGTCATTGCTCTATTTCATTTCTATTTTCTCTAATTTTTTCTTTTATTCGATAAATTTGCTTTAAAAATGCCAAAAATTAATTGGAAAGTTTGAAGATATGAGTTTTTTTGGTTTATTTCGTCCGGATTAAAATATAGTTATGAAATGTCTATCTGTGCTTCATATTTTCAATGGTTGTTTAACCTCTTTGAAATTTATCATATACTGTGTAAAAAGAATCGCCACAAATATTTGACAGTGTCAAAATTTAAGAAGTTCAAAAGATATAATGATTTTATAAAAAAAAAAATTAAATTCTCTTTTTTTTCTCGTTCCAATCATTTGATGAATGTACTTTTTGAAATCTATGGAGTTGAAAGTAATACGCTTACCCTATTTCCGCCTGATGAGGAACAAGCAAGAATGGCTTTTCTGCCAATTCGGTTTGCATTCTTAATTTCATTGAAAAAAAGCCACTACATTGTTATTGATTTTCTATTATTATCCTTTCTAAAATTTTTCCAAGTATTCATTTATATTTTTATTTTTCAGGAAAACTAACCGTCAAATCTAAATTTTGTGTAAATTAATTCGAACAATAAAATTAGAAGTAAAATTCGAGATATCGATTCATCTAAATGAATTTTAAAATCATATCAAATTTTTACGATTGTAACCATCTGCTGCTTTCGGACTGACCGATTCCTGCCTTTTCGTGAAAGATATAAATTACTTAGACTGGCAAATCAATCATACAGATCCATTTGCCTCTTCTCGGCCAACAATCGTCAAAAAATTTTCTCGTTTTAAATTTTAAGCAAATTTGCTTGAAATAATATGCAGTTTATTATTGAATTTTTTTTTATTTTTCTTAGAGAGTTGAATAACTGAATTATCCAATAGGTTTGTTTATCTGATAAAATAAGCTTTTTCCTGGCACTTTATTATATAGAGATAATAACAAAATAAAGTACCGATTGTGATATCAAAATCCCACTTTGCGATTAGATAATTTGCTCGACGATGAAATTTGAGTCGCAATCAAATTCGCACATGTAAAATTAATCAACAAGAAAATTATGAAGATTGAAATTCATCTGATCTTACCGATTATTGATTTTCATTTCTTTCTGCTTTTTTTGCAGCTTTAAAAATGAATTTCTTAGGAAAAACATTAGCTAAAAATAAATTCCATAGGAAAAGCGTTAGTTTATTTCTGATTTTCAATGATATTGCTGTTTTAGCATCAAAGATTTGCTGATTCAGCACATTTTGAGCCTTCTCTTTCACACAATACCTTGGCATCTAAGCACTCATAATCAGTCTTACTTCACATTTAAGATTTAGAAAAATCTTGAAAATCTATTAAATAGACCAATAGATTCTTTACCATAATACTTGAGATGTGACTAACTGTTGGATTCCAGTACAAGTCCTTTATATCTGTCCCTAAGTTTGTTTAATTGTGATATAGTTATGATAATCTTTACCAGATATACAACCATAATAAAATAAAAAAAAAAACTCAACCTTTTCATTTAAAATGATAAACATTATCACTACTTCATCGAATACATTGCATTGTCCTTTTCTTGAATATTTCAATTACTAATTATAATTGAAAATCTTCAGATTTAAAAATATTACCTCCGAATATATAACATAATATGTAGGATTAATATCAAGCAACGAGTATAAGCGCATCTATTTTACGAATTCTTTGTTTATTTATATTCAGTTGACCCATCAAATCCATTCTTTTCGTGCTTTGATCACAAAACTCTCTTTTCCTGATTGCTAACTCAGCTGGATGTAAATATGATATTTCAATTTCATCCATCCATCCAGCTATCTGATTTTTGTTGACAGTCGGAACAGTTAAGTCAACTTCCCAATTCATCCTATTTTATTACTATAAATAAAAGATTTCATTTTTTTTTTGCAATGCTTCAGATATTTTATGTATATATAAATTTTATTATTAATCATCCACCATATTACAGCGACTTTACTAAAAATTTAGGGCTTTGAATAATAATGTTCAACTTTCATAACTTTATTATTACAGTGGTACGGTACTACGAATGAACCTGATTAATCCATACATCACAATAACTTGATTGTTCACTTGCAAAATCTTTGTTACCGTAGTAATAGTAGGTTATAGTATGCTAGCTAACTTAACGATTCTCATAACTTCAGTATTAGCTAAATTAGAAGATTTATTTCCACATAATTGGTAAGAATTATTCCTTTCCCATATTACTACGATAACGAAGGTTCTGCAAATAAATAGGTAATGGTACTGATATACGATCTTGAGCTGGATTTTAAGTTTTGAAGTTACTCGTGAAATGTTCTATTTCATTCTTCTTGATTCCTTTATAAATTTAAATTCAAATTACAAATTGTTGAGATGTGACATGAAATTAAGAAAATTTTGATGAAAATATGTTAAACTACTTTCGTACCAAAAATGCGAGCAAACCGAGGACATGCGGTAGATATGAACTTTCAGTGTCGTTTATCACTCCTCAACTTTTCTATATATTGATGAATATCGTTTTTAAATTCAATAATTTTTTTTTTTGAATAACACTTCGTCTAAATAGCTACTGGTCTCTTTAAAATCCCGTCTAAAATTTCACCAATTCCAGACGCATTTATTAATTGATGACCAATGGCTCCCTAATAAAAACCAAAGGTCAAAGACTAACAAGAGAAGATTAGTTAGGATTAAGAATGTAGTAGCTTATTACAAACAACGAAGATGACGTATAGACAGTATGATAGTTGAAGAGACCGTCAGGAATTGGTGTAATTTACGCAATAATATATTTTAGAGATTGAAAAAGATCGCGAAGTGTCATAATTAGTAGTGGGCACAGAATGGTTTTTCCTACTTTAGGATTCAAAATGACACATTAGGCTCGTGGTCTATTCGCGATAGATGTCAAAGATCGTGGATATTGATATGATTTATGAAATGGAGGGGATTAAAGCGTTTAATTGTCCTTATCACTGTTATCATTATCAGTCAATGTGTGGGCTGTACAGTTTGTCGAATTCGGTGAGTATCACACTTCCAAGCTATTAGATGAGTTCATTCCTTTTCCATCATTCTTTGGATACTCTCAGATCCATCAATATACTTCCCAAAATGCTCTCAAAAAAGGTTCATCAATTCTGTTAGTCTGAGAAATGATTGCTGTAGGAATATTTTTTTGCTCGAAATGATAATTTTAGTCTGAAAGTTGTGCTAGAATTTTTTATTGCTTTAGAGTCTTTTAAGTTTTTCTCCAAAAAAATGAAAACTTTATGTACGGATTTCAGATTAGAACACATAAAATGCAGCAAGGATGTGTAGTAATGTCTGATGCATGCTGATATCTTACTTACGCAGTGCTATTGCTACCGATTAGCAATAGTCCGAGGTGGTACCATCATCTTTTGTAATTTCATTTACATATTAAAAGCGTCATCCATGGCTGAGGAAGACTCTCTTGTTTCGTATGACAAGGATGACACCCTGAAAAATACTAGTGACGATATGACAATTATGTCGACAGAAGATAGCATCGGTTGTGTTTATGGTAAATTGGTTTTGCTTGGGTAAGTGTATTGTTTCTTTTTTCAGTATGGGGAAATCGAAAAAAAAAAACTTTTCGACGCTTTAATACAAATTTGTCAGCAATGCTTTATTACAATCACTTTGATTTGCAATAGATCTGTAGCTGATGTTATAAAGTTCTTTGATGAAACAAATCCATGATGTTATTATATACCTCAGGAATATGTCTTGCTCCCTAGATAATCCCGATGATCTTAATTTTGTCTTTGAAAGAAATCAGTGCAGAAATTTTGATATTACTATCTCGAAATCCTCAAAATTCAAAAAAAAAAAAATTCTGGTTTAGTAAACAGATAGAGATACCACTCACGAAACACATCTGTATATCATACTTTCGATAGATTTATTTGGCTTACGTTTAAAATTAGTTATTTTAATATGAATTCTTTTTGATTTATAGAAAATTCTTATACGCTGCATATGCAGTGAATATTATTGGGGATGATAAAATTAAGTTCCAAATGTTTAGACGTTTTCAATTATCTTTTATTACGGCTTGGACTGTGAAGCTATTTGATAATAAATTATTTTATTTCTTTTCTGTAGATATAATGGTACCCTCGAAAGCAGTAATACTTGTGCTCAAGGTCGTAAGCATCGCTCAAAGATGATACTACGCAAACGGCTCATAGGTAATGGTATTAAAAAGGATCAAAGCAGTTCAGTTAGCATCCCGCCATCACAGAGTCAGGTATATTGTGTTTTAATGTTTTCTAAAGCACCTACTTTAATTATCGAGAAAAGTCATGTTTATCATCAAAAAGCTTCTGCAGGCCATTTTTTTATGAATTTTAAAATTTGACAGTATTCAGTCTTGTTAATTTATAAATCAAAACTTTTTTCAGGTAGTACGCGATGCGTCACGGCACGTTGTTTCTTATTCGTATAATCGGAATCACACAGTTCTTGTTGAATATAGCCCTGATCCTTTTAAAGATATGTTTCAGGTGATTTCAAAAAAAATCATTTTTTTGTTGCTTTTTATTTTTCATTGGGTTGATTTAACAAAAAACTTATTTGTTCCACTTCCCGAAAATTAGACCAGAATTCAAGAATTTAAACCAAAATCAGAATTTAAATCGATTTTTTTCTAATTAATTCACTAAATTCTAAGCGTTTTCTAAGCGAAAATATATATTGAAAACACAAATGAGATTTAATGTCTTAGTCCATAGCAATCTTTTCAAATATAGTGAAGTGAAAAAACTATAACAATAAAGTTCAAAATATTCATTTTTAATTTCTCCAGTTTTCTTATAGATTGGTCGTTCTTCTGAAGAGCAAATAGATTTTACTGTTGTGGACACTTGGCTTGCTGCAAATGCTTTTCATCCAGGTTCTTTTTGTATTCAGCGCATTCTTTTGTAAACTGAGTTACTAATAGTCATTACAAGCATAGGAACAAGATTTTTTTTAGGTTACAAGCAATAAAAGTAAAACTAAAAACTTTTTTTCAAATTCAATTACTTTAAAAATTAAAAGTAAAGTTTTTTTTAAAAATCAATTCACATAATTCTTTTATTATCGAGCTGGCACAGTGAGTCATGCAGAAGATATTGCCAACTTATGAAAAGGTTTTTCAGTTTGAGAAGAAATTATAGAATTTGTGATTGATCTTTAAGGTAACATCCTGAATTTAGATTTTGTATCCTTCATATGCGGGTTGCATCCAACTATTATCTGTGAAAAAATCGTATCTACTTCAATAATAGGACAACTGGCAAAGCCTTATATTGAAATTCGATTAGTTTTACAAGAAATTAGAAGGAAGTGATTTCAGGAATCCACGGTGAATCAGGATCCCGAAATGGTTTGCTCAATGGTTCTAGAGTTGAAAAAGATTCACGTTGTAACATCCAGCGACCAATATCTTCAACGATCAGTCGTTATGCCTGTCGAATACAAATTAACCGTGACTATCCTCATAGAGCTTTTTTGTACGCAGCTGGATTTGACAGTTCCAGGAATATTTTTCTCGGAGTATTTTTTCTTTTTGTTCCATATTTTCAGAAAGCTAGTTTAGCATTTTTCCTTTAATTCTAACTTTTTTGGGATCCGTTACTATCTATTTCAATAAGTATTCTTATTTTCTTGAGTAAATACCTAGCCTTCAGCAAGTGGGGCCTTTATTTCTGAATATTGTATGTTTTCATTTTGTGAATGATTATTTATTGAAATCTCTCATGTTTTCTGGAGGAACTAGTTGTAGTAAATATCTAATTTGAACCTAATTACCTTTCCTGTATTTTTGGTAATTTATACCAATAAATTGCAGGAAAAAGCAACGAAGTGGACGAAATGCGATGGCGAAATTGATGGCCTTACAACGAATGGTATTCTTATTCTACACCCAAATACTATGCAAAGACAGGTACAATGATTTCTTATATTATTACTAGTAATTTCGAGAAATTCAAACAAGTAGTAGTAACTGAATTTTAACACTAAAAAATTTGCCTCTCGGATGTGTTTAATAGAACTTCCATTATTGTGATTAACAGATTTTCTATTTCGTTTTACATAAAAGCTGGTCAGAGATAGATTCATTTTTGATTTAGCCCTCTACTTAGTTCAGAAGGATATGCAAGAAATCCAAATAAATTGCGTTTATTAAAAATAGATGCCTTTCATAAATTGGGTTAGAAAATCAAGTCATGGTTTCAGTACAATTCTTAGTGCGAATTCCACCAAATTTTATTAAGATTTATTTGAAATTTTAGAGTATTTTTGGTGAGCAAAAAATAAGATATCATTAGCTTGATGATTTTGGTCCTTTTTGCAATTCATTTTCAGTTCCAAAAGATCTGCTATCTCATTCTTGTGTGTCGAATATCTACTCGGAGAAGCACTCCATACCTTTTTATTAGTATACTTAATAGACTTTGTTTAATGCGATTTAAATTTATCATTCAGAATTTCGATCAAAGTATGGAAGACCATATAGGAATGTTTGTGTGGCGTGAGGTCTCTGTCGATGGTGATATTTACAACATAAGAGAAACGCGGTCTTCAACCAAAAGAGGAGAGTTATTGGCGAATGAAAGCAATGAATTACAGGTGTTTTAATATAGATAGATCTCTTTCAACATGATAAGTTAAATTTATGAAATTTCTGACCTGTTATAATATTGAAATTATTGAAAATGTTTTGGATATTTGGATATTTGATTTCTAGGATGGGACATTGATTGATCTCTGTGGTGCTACACTTTTATGGAGAACGGCTGAAGGTCTGATGAAAAGTCCGTGCCGAAGTGAACTCGAGTCAAGGTATGTTTGTGCTTGAAAATATATCTTTGAAAATCCAGTTCTAACTGAATTTTAGATGATTTTTCATTATGTTAAATTTGCTTTTTATTTTCTGAGAATTTTCAGACTTAATGAAATCAATGCTGGAAAGCCGCAATGTCCAGTAAACCTTAATACTCTCATCATTCCAAGGAAAAAGTCAGCGAAAGCTTATGGTTCTTCCAGGCAACCATATGTATGATTTGTTTTTATGCGAGAGCTTTTTCTGTTTCACTCTGTTATTTGTTAAAGAAGTAGCTTTCAATATTTGCCAATAAAAATTCCAGATCTTAAAGCAGTTTGTCCTTACACATCACTTTCAATTTAAGGATTCAACTACATATATACACTTCATATCTTAGATCATTTCAGAATAAAAGTTTTATTTTAAAAAAATAGAAGCTTAATTTTTTTTTTTTTTTTTTTTTCGTGAATACTAGTCTTTTCTAGGTTTATCTTAATTGTGGTCATGTACAAGGAAAGCACGCTTGGGGCAAAAATGATAAAAGCAACAGCGAGATTTTGTACAAGTGTCCCATATGTTTGGTGGATTCATCTAAAATAATTCAGCTGGTTATGGGAATGGAATCAGCATTTCATCTTGATTCGAATGCATTAGATTATGCTTTTAATCCATGTGGACATGTTGCTTCACTATCCACTGTGAGGTAAGTAGTTCAAATTTCTATGAATTTCAATTAAAATGTATTAAAAATCTTCATCATACTACCAAATATTTGTATTGTTTTTGCAAAGTTATGTATTTCAATTGAGTTTTATTCTGTGAAATATATTCACCAATTATTTAATTTAGTAGTTGAACGGAAATATATAATCTTACTGAATTTCATTACAAGTTTGAGTAATAATGGGAGGTCACTTTCCAGATTAATTCTGATTTCTTGCAGATATTGGTCTCGCATTCCCTTACCGCATGGAACAAGCAGTTTTCATCCGGTATGTCCATTTTGTACGTCACTGTTATCACTGGATAAGCCATATGTTAGGCTTATTTTCCAGGATCACTGTTCTGATTCATAATCGAAAATTGAATAGGCAAATGGCTTATGCTCTTTAGGATCTCCAATATTTTTATATTTAGTTCTTTTTTGTATTTTTTCTTACCACAAACTGTAGCCTCAGCTAAAAGATGCAGTTACCTAAGGTTTAGGATTTCATTGCAATTGAAATTTTGTGTTTTTCAAACATGTAAGTAGCTATGCTTGAAACAGATAGGCATAACATTCCTCATTTTTGTCTGGTCACTTTACGCAGAACTTTTCTTTTAGAATCTTTTTTCTGCATTTCTTGTAATTCAGTATTTTAAAATATTAATCTCTTTGTTAATACTGGATATTTTACAAAATATGGTCTGAAAATCTTTTACTCTCTAGTTATTCCTATTTTTTTGTTGATGTGGAATCACGAATTTGTTTAGTCATTTATGAAATGTTAAATTTTTTGTGAAAGCTGTGTTTTATCTATGTCAAACCGTATCAGGAGATTGCTTATAATATAATTCTTTTATTTTAGTCTAATTCTTTTTCCTTCCGTTGATTTGTGTAGTTCTTTTAATTTTGAAGGTCTTGGAGGCCGAAATTTGTAATAAGATGCCGATTTATTGGTGATTTGTGATAAGTATGGTCGTTATATAACTAAATTAATGGTAAGGTTGACGGATAGATTATTCTCCATTCAACGTTTAAGTGAAGTAAACCCGGCTTTTTATTGTTAATGATAAGTGATATAAAAAGAATAGTCTATTTTATCTCTTTTCTATCTGTAATTGTGTCATTTTTTTCTTCCTTTTTGCTTTTTTCTCAGCGATAAAATAAATCTTGTATTTTCGGGCATTTGTTTTGCTGTACAAATTATCTTACATTACTTTGTGGTACAGTTTAAAATCTGATAAATTTTTGTCTTATTTGTAAATAGTAGTATCGAAATATGTGGCAAAGTTTCGATTAAACTATTTTTTATTGTTATTCATTTGTTAAAAATAAATTGAATTTTGTATTTTGGATATTGTTATCCAACTTTGAATTTCAAACATTTCGTCAAAATTTACATGATACTTTTTCACCGAATGGATTTCAACATGTTTACTAGAAATATCGGAAATTTAGAAATTTGGTCATAGTTTCAAAATCTTGTTAATTTTGCCCGGCAGCAGTTAATACTTTTTCAAAAGTTATATAATGGAAAGAATCATTAGATGAAGGCTGGAAAAAAGATAAAAAATAAAGAAAAGAAAGACTTTTCTTTCTCCACCTTACATAAGCATGCTTCATGTGAGATTCGTTAGGTTCTGAAGCTGCAATTTGATTTGGGAACCGAAGCAATGATGAGAAATTATTGAATCATGTCCATCATGTATGGGATGTATTCCTGTTACGTTAATTAGCTGTTTGAGACTTGGTATTACTACCATTACAGTGGCTACTTTTATCTTTCAGTATCAATATTTCCCACCTCGCTGAAAGAAATCTTCGTTCATTGTAGGAATTCATAAGTTCTTTCTAATCAGATTTTTCAAGCAAATATTGTGGAATTGAAGTCTATATGAGATTTATTACATCTTCGAGCCATATCATAAGATTATTTCCTTGTAACTTGATGGCTTGCTGATGTATTGATGACATAACTTTCTTTTGATTATACCTCTGATATTTTTCTTTCACCATTAGTAATTCTTAGATGTTGTTATCACAGTATAAAGATTGAGTAATGGAAATAACGAAATCATTGCAAAAGTTGTTGTTGAATACGCAAGGCGTGCAGCATATCTTCATCAGTGACAAAGAAGGCATACCAATTATCGGAGTAAATGAATCCGGAGGTATGATTTTGACTTTTTCCGTTATTCGATTCATAGTTTGAAGTCTCTTACAGTATTAAAATTATTTATTTTGCAATATAAAAAAATATGTACAGTTTAAAAAATATAAAACATAGTTTTTTTTCCTCATTTCTTTATATATTTGAGCAGTTTTTTTTTTTAGTAAGATCACTCACTCCTAAATACTCATATTAAGTATTTTTCGATGTTTCCAGTGAATGTATCTTTTCCTCATTTACCTTTAGACAATGTATGACACTTGTCCAGAACAGCAAAACATTATATTTCAGATTTTACCGGACTTTCATTTTAACTTACGATCTTCTAACCTTAATTACATTTGAAAGTGATTACTTTTAAGAATTTTTTAAATTTATTTACAGAAGAAGATTTGAGAAATCGAATGCAGCTTATCAACAGTAATCAAATAACAATGGAACAGATCCATAAATTGAATCTTGGCGAACAAAAATCGGCGATTTTTTGGTACACATTTTATTCTTATTTAGTCAGCTGTTTGGACTAGGATATTAAATTTTCCAAATAATGAATGATAACTTAGTATTTTAAATTTATTGAAGAGTATAAAATTTAAAGAATCAATAAATAATATTCTTTTTTTTCTTTTAATGAATTACGATACGAAATACATTTTAATAACCTCGTCAAATTTTTTTACAGCAGCATCTTCTATTTGCTTTTGCAAACTAAATTTAGTTCACTCATTTCTTAGAAATTTCAGATTTATGCTTTTTTCTTTTTGCTAAAACTTCTGACTCACTTTCATTTACCAATAATCTTACCGCCTTATAATGATGTGCGTCTTGCCATCATATAATTTTTATGGTTTCTCTGATATTTATAGTTATGAATCAACAATTCTGGTGATACTTCAAATCAGTTCACTTTTTGTAATCATTATTGCAAGTTCTGAAGCTTCGATTGGTACGTTACGAAATCTCAGGCATCTACTGGAACCGATTATTATCGAAATTGCAAGTGCAACTGCTTCATATTGATTCTGATATACTTAGTTTTTAATGAAATATATTTATAATTTTTTTTATTCTCTTTGTTTTAAATTCAGTGCATAGCATATTAAGTTTTTGAAGTCTATCAATGTTGCGCCTGTAATTCGATTTTCCGACAAATAGCATATTAAGTTTTTGAAGTCTATCAATGTTGCGCCTGTAATTCGATTTTCCGACAATTAAAATTTAAGAGATAATATTGATGTGCGTATTTCTTGCTTCACAAAAATCTAATCTAAGTGAAAAAAGTTTCATTGTTATAACTTCTTTTGATTAGGCTAGATTTTATCGATAAGATTAGATTTCCATAATTAGTGCAATTTCTTAAGTATTGCTCGTAATTTATTCAAAATCTACTTTTGTCCATACGCAAATTGTCAAAGATGTGATTTTTTTTTTTTTTTTTTTTTTTTCTAACAACGTTGTAAGAGGCTTATCAACAAGATTTTTACAATTTTTCATTATAAATGATGCATGCTCTAACTTGATTATAAAAAATCAAATTTTTCATGGATCTTGCGAAAATTTCAAAGATTACTAACGTAGCCTTATTTTTTGTTTCAAATTCTTGAATATTTGGATTTTTTAATGCCCAGCCCAAGTTAATATAAACAGGGAACTTCTAGAAGAATAGAAGCAATATTATAAAACTCTATATAATAACTGATCTTTGGTGTTTGGATATTTTATCTATCATGAATATAAAAATTATATAAATTCCAAAAAACCTCTTTGAGTCGAATTTAGGATCAATTGATTGCATGAATGCAGGATATAATCAAGAATCGAATGCGATAAAAATTGGACGTTTTTTACTTTATGTTTTTATTTATATATTGAACCTTGGTTTTTCGTGACAACATCAAAAAAAAAGAACGCAAAAAACGTGAAAAAAGTTTTCAGCACTTGAGTTATTTCTTAGAAAATTTTATTGTGCTTATGCTAAAGAATTATCAGTACTTTGTGAAATGGAAAATGAAGCCGTGACATGAGATCTATTTTGATTATAATTTTCGTTGTTATTATTTCGAATAGCAAATAACTTATGTTTATTTGTGCAATGCGAAAGAAAAACAAACAATGAATGGTAAGATAGTATACTGCTTTGTTAAGAAACTCTGCCAATATTTGCTAAAGACTGGTTCAAAAATTCTCGAATCGAATCCCAAAACTTCCAAAATACTTCAGAAGTGCATTTTATAATATGAATACATGAAAAACATCCATTTTTTATTCAAATGTAGTTCACCTGAATTTTTACATTATTCTCCTGAACCAAGTAAGGAGCTAAATCAAAAATCCATCTCTGATTAATTTTTATGCAAAACGAAATAGAAAATCTGTTAATCACAATAATGGAAGTTCTATCAAATACATTTGAGGGAGACAATTTTTGATGTTAAAATTCAGTTAATTATTGTTTGGTTGAATTTCTCGAAATTACTAATAATAAGAAGTCATCATGCCTGTCTTTGCTGGAATTTGGGTGCAAAATAAGAATGTAAAGCCATCAATTTCACCATCACTTTTCGTCCACTTTGCTGCTTTTTCCTGCAATTTATTGATATAAATTATCAAAGATCAGAGGAAAGATAATTAGGTTCAAGCTGGATGTCTGTTGCAATTAGTTCCTACAGAAAACATGAAAGATTTCAATAAATAATAATTGTTTCTCGATAACTTGCTAATGAGAGGAAAATAATTTTTTTTTTCTTAACACTCAGATGTATTTTAATTTAACTTTTAATTATTAATTTCCTTTACAACAGAATTTAGAGAATTGAAATTGAATAGCAAAATGATGCGATATAAGAACTGTAGCAAGAATTTCTTCAAATTATTATATGTAGTTAATGAAGTAAACAGATATTTTTTTCATGCCTCATTCAAGAATAGAACTGTTAGTTTTCTCTTAGACTGAAATTCTGATTAGAAGTTTAAATTTTGAAAGAATAAAAATGAGAAGAATTTGATAAACCATCATCGAACGGTAATCATACAAAGTCTTTTGATACACCGAACTAATGTCAAACTGTTCTACTAAGGGATTTATAATCTCAACAATCTATCACATGCTGCTATTCCGCACTTTAACTCTCTTTCAAGATAAATAGATGAATTCAAAAATGACCCTTGTCCATTTAATTGGTGAGTTTCTCTTTTTTTCAGACCAAAAAAAAAATATATAAAGTTTTCCATACTGATGGATCACCAGTTCTTTATCAAGTTCGGATCAATAGTAAACTTAATTTCTCATTAAAAAGAAAATATTTTCCAAAATATGAAGTAACAACAGAGCAAGTAATATATCGATCATTAACGATTTATCGATCATGTCGATCATTAACGATTTGTCGATCATACCGATCTTGCATCATCATTAGCAAGCATGATCAGTCCGGAAATTCTTCGTTTGTACTGTTTTTAAATTCTTGTGCAATGATAGCACTTCTAGATATGCATACTTCACAGATTACTGTTAGTAAATCGGAAATGGAAATGGAAATGAAAATAAGAATTAATATGCGAACAGATATGTATCTAAATTCGCATTTTATGCGCGTATCGTCGCAAATCTTTCACTTGGAGCTTCGCAGCCCAAGCGTCATCCCTTCCTTGTCAACACGTCAATGCCGGATGGGATAAGAATGTTGCACTTGTCCTGACGTGTCATCAACTAATTTGTGATTGAGAAGTTCGGGTAGACGGAAGGTGGGGGGAGCTAGGACATATTTCAAATTATTGTTTGGTCTAGTGAGATTTTGGCCCATTTAGCTTGTTTGTTCTAGGCCGATGATTCACGCGGTGACTGAATCATCCCAACAATATTTCAATGAAAATGACGAATTTGCCAAATTAGTAAGTCAATTTTCTCAATCAGCACATTCATCTCCAATTCTGATTTAGCATCAAAAATTTCAGTGACTCAGGAGTTCCAAATATTTTCATGTAACTTCCAATATTGAACCGGAATTTGATATATAATGGAAATATTAAGACTGAATAAAAGCTCGGAGTATTTCTTATCCATCGACTAGTTTTTTTTTTTTTTTGCAGTCATTGTGATTAGCTTTTCAGGTAGTCTTTCTTGATGATTACGAAAATTTTGTTTAAATTCAAATTATTTAGATGGCAAATAATGAAGGATTTCGTTTGGGACATTTAAGGCTTTACAAAGCGGAACTGTTGGAATCACTTAATAGTATCGAAAAGTTGCAACAATTTCGCGAATTTTTCGGTACAATAACGTTTAAAATGCTATCAAAATATCGCTACAATTGCAATTTTATCCCTATATTTTCGATTTAATCCCTAACTTTTTCATGGTGTTTAGCTTAATTTTCGAATGGTGATAATGTGAGAGTAATTGTTAGTAAAATTGTATTAATTTTCAATTTTTATCACGACTCTTATTAGTTTCTGCAGCGGATATTTTGCACTTTTCCTATCACACTTACAATTATTTCTTACAATTTTTGTTTTAATTTATTATTAAATATCAATTAAGCTCTTGACTCTGTTTAAAGGCATTATTTTCATAAAATTATTACCTCAGAATTCTTTATGTTAATAAAATTCAATTATGTTTCAGACGATCCGAAATATTTTACTCGGCTTTTGGATCTGTACAAGGGTGATTCCAGTAAGAAAATGGCCCTAAATCATTTCTGGCGTCGGATATGTTTTAATCGTGAGGCCATGGATCGTATGTTGTTTATGGCCACCAAAGGTATTGGTGTTGGAATATACGAGACTATTCAAACATTATAAGCATTACAAACTCGTTATTTATAGCACATATATGCTTGAAATGATCGAACATTATATTTGTGACAAACTTCCAATTCAAATATCCTTTTCATCTGCTGCTAGTCATGCCACTGGTCGAATATTATTCCTAGAGAAATAGTCATAATAAAAAGAACTATAGCTTGTGAAAACTTTGAAATTACTGAAAAGACGGGAATAAAATATATTTAAGAGTTTATTCAGATTTCAAGTTTAAAATGAAGTCATTTTTCATGATCATGTAATTGTACTATTCCGTTTTAATTAAGTCACTTCAAGTTAAATTTTTTCGGATCCAATTTCCATTTCAAGAAAAAAGAAACAGCTTATTTGTTTCTCATTATCCTTTTTCTCGCAGAAAACAAAGCTCTGTTTGATTCGATTCATGAAAGTATATCGGCGGAATCACTGGAATACTACCGTAAAATGTTCTCTGAAGATACAAAAAAAATGGATAAAATCACAATGACAATTGAATCGCTACCAATCTGTGCAGCATTAAAAGATAAAGGCTATGAATCTATTACAAATGTCGTGCGAGAAATGATAAAAAGCAAAAGTATGAAGTTTATATTTTTATTTTGTATTAAAATCATTAATTAGACTAAGTTTTTTCATTGTCATTGCTTTTCGATTCTAATAATTTCAATTTTATAGTGAAGAAAATTCACTATTATGCTTCACTATTATGCTTTTATTTTCATTTTTATTTTACAGTTAAAAAAATTCCTTTTTAGAGTATGACGAAGCGGCCTGTTATTTGATGAGGAACTTACCTAAAATGAAAAATTTGGAGTGTGAATTATCTAGTTGGTACTTCGATTTCTTAAATGCTTGCCTCCTTGATAGTGCTAATCGTTCGATACCTGAATTTATCGACCCTGATTACAAAATCCACTTGGGTAAGTTTCCGGAAATAGGTTTGCAGATAGCAACCAAAATTGATAGAAGTTATTTGCAAAAGATTCAGTTGTTTTAAATTCTGCATGAAAATTGACTGAACTGTTTTGATTCTCATTTTTGTATTTATCTTAAATAGGTACATTTTAGATGCCTATAACGCACAGTGTCGAGTTCTGAAGATATCTCAAAATAAGTCGGGACCGCAAAATGGATTACCAAATATTGTGGAAGAACTAGAACCAGAGAAACCAGAAAGTCGCACCCAAGAACATTATAAGAAATACCGGATAAAGGCATTCAGTGCGTCTTTTGTTATTTGTTTATTTAGTAGAACTGTATTTAAAGGCTTAATTATTAACTCATTGTTTTTTTCTGTTGATACAATTAACTTGACAGTTAGAGCATAATGCAATAAGAGGAACAATTATGTTTCAGGTGATGAAAAACTGGAACGCTTGGAGGATGCGGAATCGATTGAGTTGCGGCCATATCAGCAGGAGCTGGTCGAAGCAGCATGTCGAGGGATAAACACAATCATCTGTGCTCCAACTGGTTCGGGAAAAACTGTTGTAGCCGCATACATTATCCTGGAACATTTTCGCGCTATGAAAGCTGCAAATAAACCTTCTAGGGTTTATTATTGTTTTCTTGTTATTTTAAAGGGATTCCACCAATTTTTATCTAATGGAGTTACATCACGATGCTGAGATCATATCGGCTTTCTTTATTGAAGCGATATGCATGGCTCTGGAACTTGAAGAACATTAGAATAATTTATATTTTGGCTGAGCACGGATAAAATAAATAACTAATAATAGATTGATTGGAAGTTGATATCTAACGTCAGGATTTTGAGATGAACTTAATGTACATGGGTTTCTCAATTACTTGTATTAGGCGTACGGCCGTATCATAAAAAAAGTCGTAAAATCAATGCCGAACTTTCATATTATTGTTTGCGTATAATTTGTATGCTGAAAGATTCATTGATAAGAATGATTTCTACTAAAATTTTTGCAGTTTCAGCTGTTTTAGGTAGCAATACTTGTTCCAACAATTCCACTTGTAGAACAGCAATGTATAATGTTGAATCGTTATCTGAGAAAAACTTTCTGGGTGGACGGTATGAGTGGAAGTGAACCAGTCGATGAGAACGGACGTGCTCCAAATGTTTTAGCAAGTCATGTAACCATTTTCACTCCACAAATTTTCATGTAAATACCGTCATTTTCTATACTTTTTTTATTTATTTTATGATTCGATCATAATTAATCTCAAACCAAATTATCCGCGTAGTAAGTTACCACTGGTAATAATTGGGACGAAAATTTTAAGCCATTTGCTTTATAAATTTCATGATTTATTTTCATTTTTTAGAAATTTGTTGAAAAGTATACGTCGAGATGATCGTTTGTACTTTACCGATTTCTCGATGTTCATATTTGATGAATGCCATCATTGCGACGGAGACCATCCATATCATGGTAATTTTTGTTGAGATTTTTTTTTTCCTCGAAATTGATGTTTAGATCAGCTCAAATTAGTTGAATTATTATCGTGAAGAATGTTTCATACTGTATTAATAATACATAGTACATTTTCTCATGATAGTGTTTGAATTTAGTATTTTCGCATGCATTTATTGTATTGATGATGAATCGGGATGAGCATTTGTAAATAAATGAGCATATTTTTCATTTGAAGTTTTTGGTGTAATTTGAAATGAGCTTAAATTGTTTCAGTTCTGATGCGAATGTTGCATAGATTTGATGGCCCAAAACCACAAATTGTTGGTTTAACTGCTTCTTTGCCACTTGGTGCCGGACGTGCAAATGTTGAAGCAGCACTTGATGTTTGTTTTCCAGTCCGACGAAAATCTTTTGATTACCGTTGTTATTTTAAAAAGAAGCAACGGATAATAGTTCTACTTTCGTTTTTACATTTTTTAGAATTTTAGTTTTACCTAGATTCAAAATTCATTAAATTATAGCATATGATGGATTTATGTTCCAAACTCTCTACTCATTCCATCAGTACAGTTCGAAAGCATATAGAAAATCTTCGTTATTATGTGAAACCGCCTGTCGATGGTTTGTTTGTTTGTTTTTTGTGGCATTTGTTCAGTTTATATTAATTCAGCTAAATATAATGATTTTAATGGTCTTCTTTGACAGTTTTGGGCTAAAAATTCGTAATGGATGCATAAAATTAAGGAAATAGTGCTTTCATTGTCATTCGTATTTTTTCTCTTTTTTTTTTTTTTTTTTTTTCAGATATAAAGCGCGCTCATCGACTTGAGTCCGATATATTTTCTCAGTCATTAGAAATTTGTATGAGAAAAATTGAATCAACTATAAAACCAGAACTTGGAAAAATATCCGAAAATAAAGTCATTGATTTTAGAATGGTTTGTTGCAACTTTAATTTATTTCATTTTCTTTTTTTGTTTTCTATATTTTTAAATGCGAATGCTTTGTTGAATGGTATGCCATCCGTTGCATGATCATCAAAATGAATCATTCATTCCTTGGAAACAAAGTTTGAATGAAAAGTATGGTGCAATTTTCATGATAAAATTGCACGATAAGTTGTGATAAAATTTTCATGATGAAATTGTAATAAAATTGCGCTACATTTTCCGTATGTCCGTATGGATTTCAGTTGAAATTTATTCATTGCGGAAATCTAACAAACTTGTAAAATTCATTCAAAATATCAGTATCATTATATATTCATATTGTCATCTTAAATGGCTTGCTTTCATAGCTCGTGTGAGGATCTTAAAAGAAGAAAAATTATTGTATTAAATAGCAGAAGAGAAATAACCGCACATTTTTTAAAAATAAATATTTTAAGAAGCTAGGATCAAAAATCAATAATTTAATTTCATACCATACTGTTTTCCCATCTCTCTGTTTCTCCATGCTGATTTCAGGATGAAATTACGTTTCCAGCATATCGGAGCTCAACACGTTATGAAAGCTTTGTTGGAAGTTTGAAAAATCGTTTAATGGAGTTACCTGGAAGTAAATTAAAGCACCAATTGATCAAAATGCTTGAACATCTCGGGGTAAGCATTTTATATTCATCAAATATTTGAGCTAAATGCTGTGGAAATATAAAATGTTGTTGCAATATTTTCTAGAAATAAATCCATTTTATCTGTTTTTGTAAATTTACTTGTGATTCTTTTTTATCTTATTATTTTTCGGCAAGATTTGTGTTTCAGTATTATTGCCTATAATTATTTATATGAAAATATAATGAAAGAAATTTTGCCGGATGCAGGTGATAATGCAGCGATTCAAAATCAGTTAGGGATGCTTTTCGAAAGTAAGTCATTTGTTTGCGTTAGTTTTATCAATTACTAGATTAATCTAAATCTATTATCGCTAATACTGCTTTACTGGTTTATGTCTTTTTTTTTTTTTTAACCTTCACTTATTGTAAAATGTTTAACTTTCATGTCATTTTTGCACCTTTATACTGTTTTTATAATTTTTATTTCTCAGATTACTATACAGAATATCATTTAAATCTTCATTTAAATAATTAAAATGAAAAACGGCAAAGAGATCAAAGATGATGTAGAGTTTTTTGTGTTCTTTTTTATCAGATTTTCCCATATTTCTTTTGTTTTTTAGAATTTGTGAAGCCGAATGAACTAAAGTTCAAAGAAAATGACACGAGTGAAGAGAAAGAGATCTTGAAAATATTACACACTATTTTACGTGAACAGTACATTTCGGATCCGGCATCCAGAACGATAATCTTCGTGACGACACGTAAACTAACCCAGTATTTGTCACACCATTTGAACGCTATCAAAATTATCGATGGATCAAGTCGTGCTGTCGGATTCGTTACCAGTAATTATTCTGTTGCTTTTTTAGAAAAGGATTTAAATTTTTTGCAAATGTTTGTTTTTGCTTTGCAAAACAGTATAAAAATAATATTCTTTAATGATATAAGTGGAATCACTTGTAATTTGAAAAATTTTTCCTTCTAATAAGTGAAACAATACCAGTGAGATGATACTAAAAGAAATAAATAATAACGTGAGATGTTTATAGAACAATAATATATATCATGACATGTAATAGTAAATAATGTGAAAATGATAATAATTGATGTGAAATCATATTATGTTTAGGTTCAAATCAGTCATCTAATTTGAGTGGTCAAACAGCTGAAGAGCAACGAACAGTAATTGAAAGTTTCAATCAGGGTACTTTGAAAGTTTTAGTGGCAACATCAGTTGCTGAAGAAGGTTTGGACATTTCTGCTTGTAACCTTATCATCAAATATAACAACACAGGTTCCGAGAGATCGCTCATTCAGAGAAGAGGTTGGTTCAGTCTACAGTTTTTGAAATGTTGTCTATTTAACTTCAACTTGAGTTTTAGAAATGAATAATCCATACGTATTTGCTAAGAAAAGTTAGAGCTAAGACTCTGAAGTTTTCTTAAAAAATTTCTCCGGACAAATAATTACTTTTTTTCATCGAATTTTTGTGAGTTATCTAAGTATTGTAGGTCGAGCTCGAGCGAAGAATAGTAAATCAATTTTGCTGGCATTGGATGGTTCTATTGAGGAGAAAGAGTTAGAAAGCATTCAGAAAGAACATTTAATGAGACGCTGTCTGGAACATATGCAAACAAAGTCAGAAAAGCAGATGAAGCAGTTGGTAGGTTTCTAATCATAAAAATTATTGATAGCTTCACTAATTTCAAAATTTGTCTTATCTGTTGTTAGAAAAATCTTTCTATAATTCATTTTTATTATGAAAGTTATTACTCAATCATTCATAAATATTCCATTTTGCGTGGAATTCTGGTAGTTAGGGTTTAAATCATATTTGTTTCAGGTAGAAGCGAAAATTAATCAAAGAAAAGCTCTTCAAGAGGCAGATTTAGTGCGAGAGAAGGAGAGAAAACGTTCACTGGAAGGAAAATGGTTATTTGTTGTAATATGTTGTTTTTGCGAATTTCCGGATTGAGGACAATTTTTTGTCAGAAAAAGCTTTAATTATACTTAAAGAAACCAAAACTTAAGGCCCTTGACATTAACTTGAGATTAAAGAACTTTTTTCATTCAAAAATGAAAATGGTCAAAATTAATGTTTAGTATTGCAGTTATGATTTGAAATGCCGCCTCTGTGGGGCGTTTATATGTAAAAGTAGCAGTATGCGCATTGCATGCGATAGCCAATATGTTTGCTGTGATCCGACAATTTGGGAACGAATTGATGCTCGAGTCCATAGTACGAAGGTAAATTTAAGTTTTAAATTTTCACAGAAATCTAAAAACTCAAAACCTCAAGAATTTCTTTTTGGTGTTTTAATAGGGACAATTGAATATATATTTCAATAGAATTTTTGTGCTCTTTCCTGAAAGTATAGCCGTATTTTTTTAATCCATTCTGTTTTCTTAATTCACATCGCATTCAGCTTTTTAAAATCTGCTTAAATGCTTATTGTTTTGCTTCCTTTCTTATTTTCTCATTCAGTAATTTTGTTTGTATTTATACATTTAAAAGTTAGATAATAATTAAAAAATATGTTCATAAAACCCTTTGTAAACAACGGTACTCTGCATAAAACGCTTCAATTTTCCAATCTTTTTGTTGTTGGCACTTATTAATCAAAGTACTTTTGTAACTATTTCTACGTGTTCTACCCTGCGACGCAGTGTTTGTGTTCCTGTCCACTCTCTCCAGTCTAATCTGCTTGTTTTGATTCAAGGAAAATTTGAACCCAATGTTTTTTTATAATGCAGTCATTGGCTATTGCAACACTAGTTGGTAAGCCTCACTGTAAAGGAAATGGCGAATCAAGTTGTAATGAAGTCCTGGGTACGATTGTCAAACTGTACGGTGCTTTTTTGCCAACGATATCAGCAAAAGCTATAATAATTGACGATAAAGAATTATCTGGTCGAGCGCAGCACGAAAAAAAGTGGGATGCTATAACAAAGGATAGGTTTTGCGTCGAGCCAATCACCGAGTTCGATCTTGTAAGTAATTCATTTTTAATTTAGTCAGTCTATTATATCCTATTTTGGAATATCTTAAATCTCTTTGCAGAGCTCAAAAAACTTCTTTTAATTAAGTGACGCATAATTTAGGAAACTAATTAAAAATAAGATTTTTGACCCAAAATTATGACCATCTTTTAATGGTAAGACCAAATTACAAGCAGTTTATTTGAAATATTTTTCCAGAAAGTGATGTTGAACTCGTTGTACAACCAATCACGAGAGCAGCATTTTCAATTTGAAGCCGAGGCAGAGCTTGCCATCAAGCGTGCTCTTACCGAACTGAAAAAAGAAAAGCGACCTTTCGTAATCGATGAATAAACTCTCTTTCACAAAATGCGGGATTGCTACAGTTTCGGAATCGCTACAGTTCCGATTTAGGTTTAAGAATATGACCTCACAATTTATTTCCTACCGCTTTTGCTCGTATAACGGTTTTGCCTTATTATGACAGATCTCTTATAAATCACTTACTCATTTTATATTTGCTTACTTTGTTTCTTCATTTCTTCACTCTTATGTATGACAGAATTTACTTAATTAGAAACTAAGTCAGATTTTTTTTTTTTTTTTGAGAAATACATACTTCAAAATTGTTTTCTGGATCTGAAATTTTCCAGCAATATGAATGCTTGCATTTTACATTTAAAAGGAATAGAGTATTCAAATAATATAAAATAACAGAACAGTAACAGTTTTATCGTTTTTACGTGAAATAAAAGAGAACAATAAATGACAGATTTTTCAACAAATTTATCTGCTGCTTTTGCTATGTCTTGCCGATTCTGACTCACGACGAGATGCTGATGAGCGACGACGAGCAATCTTAGCTGCTTGTTTTTCCTAAAAAATATTCAAAAAAAAAAAAATCAGCAAAATTTCCTAAAAGAACCAAACAAAAAAAGGCTTGTAGATTGTCTCATTCATGAATGAAAAGTAGCATAAAAAGAAATCATAAGTTGCAAATACTAGTAATAAATGTTAAATACAACCAAAACTCAGGAAATAAAAATTTCATCAGCACTAACAAACCTTGGCATACTGCGTCATCATCTTATGATACTGAGCTTCCTCCTCACGCCGTTTGACACTTCGCTTAATTTTCATTGCCAGACGTCTCCTTTTGCGTTGCAACACAACTGGTGTTATTAATCGCTGGATCTTTGGTGCTTTACTGCGCGGTTTCTTACCTGAAACAAAACCATACTACGTTACAAATCTTATAAAACTATATGCACGGTGAATTCGCCTTCAAACGAATGCAAACCGTTATGTGATGCTTACTGTCATTTTGAAAATGCTTTTTGATGCTAATATACAAGTCGTCGGTTGAGATAATCCAAATATATCACAAAATTGCGTGAAGAGGTAGAGGATGTTTAAAAACAGTCACCAAAACGGACTTTATAGAAACACAACTATTATAAATGATAGAAATAAATTTACCTTCTTTTTCGGGCAGTTTCCGACGGATAACATACTTCCTAACATCATCATTCTTCGTTAAATTGAATAATTTACGGATTTTGGATGCACGTTTAGGTCCCAAACGACGAGGAACTGTGGTATCTGTCAGACCAGGAATTTCCTGTTCACCTAAAGTAGATTTAAGAGAAAAATGTGGGCATTTAATTTTAAGAAGAGTTCGCAAATTCCTGAAAACTTCTTGAATTCCTCGCAATGAATGCGAAAATTCAATGACAATGGAATTCCTTACCTTTCTTTACAATGATTAACGCAAGCGCAGATAAATTAGCGTCAACAATACACCCACGTACTGATTTACGTCTACGTTCTCCATCTCGACGAGATCGATAACAAGAATGCCCTTTTGACAGCAGTAAACGCACACGTCCATTTGTCAAAACCCCTTGCTTCATTGGAAAACCTTGCTTGTCATTACCACCAGTTATACGCAAAACATAACCCTACAATATTGCATGTTCTTTTCTCCACTTTCGCCAAACATAACATAGGACAGCCCCTATGCAAAATAATCTCTATTTAACCTATATGAAAAAAAATCCTTATTATAAATCAAAAAATCTTTACACATTTTTATATCAAAGAATTTCGGATATAACTATTCCTAAAACTAACAGCATGCCTTATTAAAAAGTGAACAAGCACTGACTTGGAATTAAAAAAAAGTACGGTAAAATCATTATATTAGAAAAGGGAAAAACAAACAAAAAAGCAAAAATCAAATAGTGAATCATAAGATCACAATTCACAGTACCTTCCATTCATCACCCAAAGCATCGGCTTCCACTTCTTGCGCCATTCTTTTTTCATAGAAAATTCTCAATTTCTTCTCATCATCAACTTCAAATACCTTCTGACAACCAGTAGCCGGATATGCTATATTCAGTTTCATTTTTTATTTCCTATAGATCCTCCCTGAAAGCTCGTTTGTTTTATTTTTCTAGAAAAAAAATAAACAAAAAACCATTCTAACTGTTACAAAGTGTAACAACAGCATCCATAAATTACGAAATTAACAATTTGTTTGCTTTCTTCCATCAAGAAACTCTTAAAATCCCTTAAATAGAAGAAATCTCTAGAAAACAACACCCGCCTTTATATTTGGGTAAGAAAGATTCTAAAACAACAATTGGAGCTGCATGGCATAAGAAGATGGAAGGGAATCATTATGAGAGCTGCGAACGAGCCTAGAATATAGAACCATCATCATACGATTATACAAGCCTTACAATGAATAATTTAAAATATCTATGTTCTTTTTCACACTGATGGTTTGAGCAAAATACATGAGATCATTGTAGTGAAAGATCAGACGCTATTCCTAGTTCGATTTTATTTGAAAACAAAAGGAGCATAAATTGACTCGAAAATGCATTTGATAGGAATCCACCAGCAAGAGTGTCCTGATAACCTGAATAATTCATAGTCTACCTGATACAACAATAAAAATATAAAATCTCAGAGGAAAGAAAAAACCACCAGCAAATCCCGGATACACTATATCTTGTACCTCACCAATACGCACAAAACCCGATTCTTGTCAGTAACTCCTAAAACGGTCTGGCCAGATCATCGTGACATATGTTGTTGGACAGAAAATTTTGCGAATGAAAGGTGAGGAAGAGAGATGGTTGGGAAATAGCACTAATACTACCATGGAGAGGGGAAAAAGACATTATGCATTAAGAATATGCAGAATGAATAGATTTGTCTGTTGCTAACAAGAAATACGATCTAAAGACATTCTGTAAAAAGAAAAAGAAAATAAGTGCAAAACGAGAAAGGAAGAGAAACAGACAAAAACGAAAATAAGCAGTTAAAGTCTCTTGCATTATAACCTACCTGGATTATAGTCATTGTTACACAATTGGACAGTACGAAAATGATTTCCCTCAGAATTGATGTGTTTCAAAAGAAAGTTGTTTTAAATGGTTGTCGGTGACTGTCATTATGTTATTGATAAGATAGGTCATCCCAATAACTACATGTTGGGATGATATGTGATTATCACTATTAACAGTTGTCACCTGAGTAAGAAGTAACATTTATAAGCTAACAACACCTCCATGTAGAAGTATGGAAATTTTGAAGTGGTAAACGTACGACATGAATATTAATGAAGAAATTTGGGAAAATTTTGGTGAGTAAATTTGAAATAAATTTCATTCATGGAATTAATATATCATTTCTTTTTCTCTCAAAAAATTAGAGAGGACCAGTTGGTTGATAGCAATTCATCAAAAAAAAAAGGATTAATTTATCCTATGCTTAAGGATAATAAATAGTTTGAACAATTGAACCTGATTTTCTACTTTTTTCCTTTATTGTTTACTATTAAAATCAGCTCATTATGTGCTCATCCATCTATCTTTCCATCTGATGAAGTCTTTTTATGAATGACGCTACTTTGGGGAATATGATCTAGGATATTATCATATCGTTGATTGCAACACTTGAAAGACATATCAGAATAGCTATTTTTAATATTTTATTGACATCAATGGTGATATAATGAGAGTTGTCTATCAATATATCGAGGAAGGGATGATTTTAGAAATATGTTTATATGTAACTATCGTTTGCAAATCAATTTTTTTTTCGTTGAAATAAGAGCCCACCTATTTTTCATGAAAGCATATTTCATGTGACTCGTTGAAGTGATGTTGTACTTTTCAGCGCTGGGCTGTTACTCTGATAGGTTACTTTTGTGATAATAACTTACTCATAATCGCTCATTGAAATAATACTTTAAAATATCAATAAATTGCATAATGAAATTCATTTATTTACCGATAAATCATTGATATTTCGCGATGGCCGCCAAATGGATCTTGTCTAATCATTCTGCAATTATTTTATCAATAATATCAGGTGTTTTGATAATACTTTTTGCTCAGAAACAAAACTTACTTACTCATTTAATATCATATAACGAAAGTTTTTCAATAAAAGAAATTTGTAATATTCATTGTAATGTCTAATTTCAACAAATAAGAATATTATGTATGCATCCTTTGGCCATGAAATTTTTAAGATTTATAGCCCACTTTGTATTCCATCAACATCTGTAATTCGATAACTTGAATTCGTAAGGTATCACATAAATCAGTCCCTTTATATAAAATTTTTAATTTTTCAAATTCAATCATGAGTAATTGTTGGCAAGTAATTGTTTTTTTCAATGATTTCATTATTCTATGCGAAATTGTTCAGAAGTGTGAGATTTTCAAAAGAATTTAATTCGGAATAATAAGAAGAAGAGAGAAAATTGGAATAAGATAAGATAAAGGACGGAGGAATCAACTCCGAATAAAATCTTTGATAAATTGGAAAAATGACTAGTGCGGTAGCGAAAAAAAAGTTCCTTTCTTGTTAAGAAAAAAAAAAAAAAAAACGCAATTGCCACAAAGCTGTTATGGTAATGGTTAGTAGTAAATTTTCCAATTTCATGCGATGTGGGGAAATTTCTAGAAAAGAACAACAGGAATCATTTCTATTCTCTTCTCTTTTCCTGCTCATACCAATTTAATTGATTTCTAGCTTTTAACTTCCGTAATAGCCCTTATTATCAGTTCACATAGCATTTTAGTGACCTGAAAAGAATTTAATGAATTAGCCTGTTAATAATGAAACATGAAAAAGATGAAAGAAAGATTGTGGAAAAGAGGAAAGACGAGAAATGACATTGTAAGACAAGGATTCATATATATTCTCGTAGTACTAACAGTTCATTTTTCATCAGTTTTTATTTCACTCTCCCATTCAGCTGGTCAGTTCATTTCTGCCTGAAATATTCCAAACGAAGTGTTTGAAATGGAGAAGCCATCGAAACTAAACTGTAACATCACGTGGATTTGAGTCTTATTACTCTGAAAACATTTCATCAATGTGTTCACGTTAGATTAAGTTGGAGGAAGTTTATTTTAATATGAGGGAATGAATATATGTTAATTTTTCAAAACTTTCATTCTTTTTTTTTTTGGAATTTTTGTAGATTTTCTAAAATGGAAATCCCTCTGTAGGGGGAGCTTTCGAGATAATCTCACCTTCATTTTCTTTATAGAAATTCCAAAAATTATTTTTTCATTCCGTCTCTTCGACGATTTTATCTTCTTTATTTATTAAGCTGGAAGGAATTTATTTTTCATTTCTTATATTATTTTAAATCCAGCATAACATTCAATGTTCAATCAAATATATCCTTGATTGCTTAATTTGAAAATTTGCTATTTAAATATTATTCGAAAGAATTTAATTCTTGCAAGTTACAAAATAAAAGATTTTTAGAATTTAAAAAATTATACAGCATTCATCTTAAAAAAATTTGTAGCATTCTCAATCTTTATTAATGCTTTCCTTTTTTCCTCGATATTTTGTTTACCCAATCTTTGAATTAATTTTAAAAAATGAAAGAAAACAAAATAAATGCAGCTCTACTATCACTTTACTTACAAATGACATTCAAAGAGATTGTTTTCTGATCCGATTTAAACAATCTACGATATTTAATAATTACGATAAGTACTTAAATTGCGATGATTGCAGAAAAGATATTAATGATGTGATAAACAATAAATAATAGAAGCAGGTTTTTTGCAATGCTGGCTTTAGAAGTTGGCAATGAGCTCGTCAATGCGTTTGTTTGCTTGATTAGCTGTTAACATTAAAGTAATGAATACATTTATCTTCATTCTATTCCTATCTTTACACTCTCATTAAATCTATTCTCGACGAAAAAGTTCAGGAAGATAGCAATCAAGAATGTGTTTAACAAAGTCCTTTTTTTTTCGTAATATTTAATTTTGGATGTATGAAAGCGTTGGTATATTCAGTGATTATTGAATTATTCTTTGAATTGAAACTAACCTTCTTTGAGCCTATCTATGTAAATTGGTATTCAATTTAAATAAACATAATTTTCTCCTAAACAGCTCCTATTAAACCACAACAATTGCCAAAAGTTTCTTTCTTATCTATTTGACTTATTTCCATTATTAATTATTCCCAAAAGTTTAATGGAATAGAAATCTTTTTATCAACACATTATAATATTAATCACTCTTAGCCGTCATTAATGGATCGAAATTCTGTCCTTTTCGGAATTTAATCTTTATTAGTAACTCAAAAAAAGAAAAAAAAAATCCTCACTATTATTGTTCGTGGTATTAGATAATTATGATATGTGAGATCTATTTCCTTATCTTTCCCATATATTTTGATATCATATTTCAAGCTAAAACTATCATATCCCTGGCTAATGACTAGTGACTATGTTGAAAAAAGAGAATCTTAACAAATCATAGAAATATACACATTCATAAAGATTGTTGAAAAATGATAGATTCATTATATATTCATAGAAGCAAATATTTTTTGGAAGTAATAGTTATATATTCATGGAGACAAATATTTATTGAAAAATAATACATTCATTATCGTCATAATTAGCTTTTAATTTAGTGATAATAACTTGTTATTGCAATGAGGAAGTATATGTTACTATTACAAGTTTCGATTGGATTCACTAGTCTTCTCAAGTTTTATTGAATTTTTTCTTTCCTCTTTTCTGACAGATATCATGTTTATATGCTTTTTCAATATTGCTAAGTGCAAAATTAATATAAAAATGATATGCATAAAAAATATCAAAGTTTTTTTTTCAAAATTTAATATCCTCAAAGATCTTTGCATGGCAAGTGCTTTGTATTAAGAGCGAGAAGTGATATAATAAACTTACACGACAAATAATTTATAGGAAAATTTCTCATACTCTCTTCAATTTAGCTAATGTAGAGATTTCTGATTAATCTTTTTTTTTAAACGTATTTGTGTCACAAATTACTAAACTAGAAATGTGAAGCTATTAGGACATTAATGGTCTCTGCAACTAACTTGTATACCTTTTGAAAGATAGAACAATTTATGGTCAATTTTAAGGTAAAGGTGCAAATTAATGAAAAAAAAAAGTATGGCACTACTTTTATTGAGGAAGTATTGAGAAAGCTCGTATGCTGAGCAAAACTTAATTTTTTATTTTTTCGATAGTTTCACATAACGATAAATATTGTATTAATATCAGCAATAGACGAACAAAAACGTTGTTTTTTAGGTAAGGAAATGGTACCCATCATACTTGTTACTCAAATGTTGATGAAAATTTTGAAATGTTAGGCTCACAATCTCTGAGCGTATTCCTAAATCGAGCAACAAAATCATTCCGTTCAAGTAATCGCCTTGAAGTCTCATCTAAAAATAATGATCATCAAAAAAAGACACGAACGCATCATTATTCGATCAATAATCAACAAAAGCAAAACTTACTTCGATCTCTAGATACGTTATCGATATGGAATTTATATGGTCCACATCATATCAAGTAAGTGATAAAAATAAAATTTGAAAATTTAGTTATATTTTCTGTGCTTCAAATGTATGTAATATGCTTCATTGTTATTTCATTTATCAATTTAGGTGAAATTCAAATTTTAATTCTTATAACTTCAAATTATCACTTTGCAAAAGAAATTACTTCAAACAATCACTTCACTACATTTTAGATGAATTTTTTTTTTGAAAAAGTTATTGACAAAACTATCATAACTTCCAGGATTTGAAGCCTAATTCGAGATTGTATCTGACAAAACTTATTTGTGCTATGATTAGAGGAAAATAAAAGATGAAAATAATGCATTGTTAGAAAGAAGACTGAATGCCAAGTACCAATATAGATCAAATTAATGAGCAGAGAAAGTCCTTTTCTTTATAGTAGGAAATGAATGAAAATGATGGAAAGTTCTAAAAAATTTTCCATTCAGAATAAACATTGAATTGTGACAATATAGAGTAGAACCAATGGTGACCATTGCAATGTGTTTAGTAGGCTGGGCCATGGAACCCAGAATAAGGTTATAAACAGCAAATTGCTTAATGCTGTACTTGACAGATATTCATTGACTTTTACACTGACTCTTGAATTTTGATTTGAGCATTTGACTGTTTCGATTCGATTTAATTTCATTCAACTTCATTTTAGTGTATCATGGAAAATTTGAGGAAACTTTCGTTTGACTTGAGTTGCTTGAAAAATTAGTTTTCAGTTTAGTTAATTATCAAATTCAAACAGTTTCATTAGATAGATGTAGGATTCGTGATTTGATTTTGCAAGTGAAATATTGATAGATTCAAGATGAGGTAAACGGTTGTTATGAACTTTAGAACTGATTATTCCATCATTGTGGCAGACTGTGGTGAATGTGACTGCTCGACATTCATTCATAAGTTGCTCAAATCAACTGGCAAAAGCATAACAACAGGTAAGTACTGGTATCTGATTCATTTAAAGGCATGAAATCTACATATTATGATTGCTCACATCATATACATGATTAAAAATTCTTAATAAATTTAAATAATTAGTAAAATATACGATATTTCTCTTTATTTCCCATCTTGCTCTTTACTGTTATGTATGCAAGGACATTAACTCCGCGCTACAATTGTGCTAAACTTGCATTCATCTGCTTTAATAAATAGAATTTTTGATGTGAAAAAGTTATGAAAAGAGTTGAAATGATTAACAATTTGCAGATCGTCAAACCAATGTGATATCGTTCCGAGTCGACAACTTAGTAAAATATTTGACTTTGGTTGAAGTGAACTTTGAAAAAGTAGAAATTCGAGTTTTTAAAAATAAAATTTGAAGTAACTGTAGCATATTAAGAAATTCTGTAAGTAATGGCATAAGTTTTTTTTTTGCAACTGTGATCATAACTTGTAGTTTTCAATAAATATATAACAAATGAATTAATGATTTGTAATACTAATTATGAATATTTAATTTATAGCTTTTTAAATGACAATTGCACTACTTTTTAAATTCATACAAATGAATAAACATGACTACAGAATACTGAAATGAAAAAAAAGGTTCAGAATTTCGTACCTCATGTTTCTTCATTATAGAAGAAATGATATGTTCATAGAATATATAATATTTATTGAAAACTGCAAAAGAATATAAAATATATGTATTGGAAATTTTGAGTTTAAACTAAACTCAGTTTTGTCATTCTCAGGTTTCAAATTAATAAATTACTAGTGAATCAAAACTAATTTTCGAGAAAATTTTGCCTTTATTCATGAATATAAACTGAGCAAGAAATACATTAATTATTCTTTAATTATGCATTTAAATGCCAGAATAGCATTCAGAATCTCGTTTTCAATTTACTTAACATTATCGATGTACAACTTTTTTTTTTTCTTTTTTTAATTTTGAAAAGTTCTCTTTAAAGTTCTTTCCGGATTACATGCTACAGCAGTCACGAAACATTTATCAATCTTCATCATTTGCTCAAAGAAAATGAATAAATTGACAAGCAATATTTTTTTCTAGCAAGTATAAAAACAAAAAACATTTAATAAGTTTTGAAACATTAACCAAAATCAAATATCATATATTTTGTTAATTAAAAAATATTAATGTTTAATTATAAATTTGTTAATGAAAACTACTGAAAGTTTTTATTCATATCTTCTTGGCATTTAAAACAAAAAAAAATAATTGACCCAAATCTGATCAATAAATAATCTTCTATTGCTGATTTATAAAATAAAATAAATCATTGCTCAATACATTGAGATAAGTTTATTTTCATTTCTTTTTGATTTTTTCAGAAAGATAAATTTAGGCTGAGATAGGAAAACTCATTGCTGCTTATCTTGAGTGAACTTAGAGAAACATCACGGACCTCTCTTATCTATCAATAATATCAGTCCTCTTGTTGAGTAATTGTTAGAAATCATTTTATATTTCAATATATCTATGTTGCAAGGTACTTAGAACTTTTAAATCATTGTAAGATTATTGAATTAATAGGAAATCCATCACAAAAATATGGAACCATAATAGATCACCGCATATTTCCAAAAATTCAATGATTTAGTCTTGATTTAACAATCTGCAAATTGGCGTTTTAGCATGATCTTTGGTCTACTCTGGATTTCGATGGTTGCATGCTTCTTTATTCACCGAAGGACTTACACTCTTATAAATATGCAATGAAAAAACTTTGTAAGTATCATTGCATTTTTATCTGTTATTCCGATGTAATTCCTTTTTTCAAAAAACATGAAATTCTAAGAATTTTTGTTTTTTTGAAATGATAGTGCATTTTTTATGTGGAAATAGTTCGCAATTTTCAGCGCAATTAAAAGATCTGAAAGAGAAATATTTACTTTGGTTGATTGGCATCACTTCGGATCCAGCTTTGCCGTTAACTAAATCGAGGATTATATCATATGAACGTAACTTTTCTGAAATAATCTTTAGAGTGATCTAGAGAAAGAATTATCCAGTCGTTTAAGCATGTTAAAGTCCTTATCCTAAAAGAAGCAAATTGACAGGCTCAAATAGCCAAGAAATAAAGATAATAACTTTGAAATATTATCCAAGTAGAGAACAGTACAAATAGTAAAAAAACAAAGATTGTGAGCTTTTAAGCTTTTTTTGCTGTCATATTTCCATGTTTTTTCTTTCAGAGGCTAAAGCAGAATCCTCAAAAATGAATGCACGGTACTGGGAAGTAATACCAGATGGGAAAACACCGAGAAGTCCATTAACATATCATCAGATCGTTATGGAACTAATATCTCTAATCAGTAATTCCAAAATTGACACATTTTCTCCGAACAAGATAACTTTTGAATTCAATAAATGCTCGCAAGTGATACGGAAAGTGTCGAGAAGTTGTGAGTATATTTCATTCGCATAAATTCTAAATCGCTTTCTACATGAATAATTAATTGGCATGTATGTAAAATGCGCAGGTTTGTATGCCAGATTATTTATTTGTCTGATTTTCTCAAACTTCATTTCACTAATAATGGAGAGAATTAATCTCAATCATTCCATTTCTGCTTTAAAAATAAATATTATAATTGTCATATAGTAAGTGATAGAAAAGCAGCTGCATAAGTTTTATATCTCTTAGAGCAAATTAAACTTAGTAGAAGTCATCAACTTTTAAAATTCTCAAATTTTTTCCACTGCTATAAAAAGATTGTTAAAATAAATGCTTTAAAAACAGTCTTTTATTTCAAATTCCTTAGCCATTTCCTTTTAAGCAATTTATGGTAGCAGGAAATTCGGCGCAACACTTCCTTTGATAATGCATTTTTTTTACATGATATTTTTAATTTTTTTTTTTGTAATATTTCTAGCTATAATTTTTGTAATATTTCTAAATCAACTTTTCCTCAGAAAAATCGACCGACTTCTTTGCATTTTTTCATTTTTCAACAATTTGGCAAATAATCTGTTAGTAAATTTGATTGTACTATCTATTTCGTTATTATTTTAATGACTTGTTTGATAAATTTATTTCCAAAAACAAATTGTTTTGAAGAAACGCAAATGAATTTCATTTTATTGTTCATTCAATCAGAAATTCAGAAACTAGTAGAAGAATTTATGAGAAGGAAAAAAAATTAAGGATGGACAATGCATTTGGAAATTGACCTTCCAGATTCTTCGTTTAAAAAAGCTATTTTTTCAGTCAATTTCATTACTATCATTGCTGTTATGTGAAGCCAATTTAGTTTTTGAAAAAAATTCTCATGCTATTAAAATGTTGCTATAGCAACTTTCGCAAAGGATTGTCTTACTAATCATCAAGGAAAAAATACTTTTTTAGTGAGATCAGACATGAACTTTGAAATTCAACTTTAGTAATTTCAAAAAATAATCCAAAATTTAAGCTTCTTCAGATGTGAATCATAATATGCTTCAGTTTTTTCGAGAGAGATATATGAGGAAATAGAAAACAATGAAAATTCAGTATCGGATAACGAAAATGGGAACATGGCAAAAAACTTTAGGAATTTCATCATTGGCCAAACTTTTATCAAGAGACTAAGGGAAGTGTAAATATGCCGATAAATTGAAAGACTGCAGGGTCAGGAAAAATTTACTACATGAATCTTTATAATGCAGTTGAGATAATCATAACTCTGGAATTTATTATCAGTTTTATTCTGAACTTTAATACAAGGATTTTTAAAACTGACATAAATTGATATGAAACTGTTTATTTAATTAGTTTATCATTTTGCCATCAATAGCTTTTCAGTTTGGTATTCGTCCACTTTGGACTAAGGAAAGCCCAATTTCTGTGAAGTGGAAGAATAAGTTGTTAACTTTAAATAAGTTTAGTCCAGCAGGATTTTACTCATCGGCAGTGAAAAATAATTTCATACGTGAATTCAGGAATAAACTTACGTCAAGTGAAATTTTCAGAAAATGCCAACGAAGAATTTAATAGTGACTTTGTAGTTGGTGCAAGAGGTAGAAAAATCTATCTAACTGCAAAAGATAAAAAATTGGTAAATGCATGGACTAAAGCAGGATATATAAAAGCAATGAAAATTCCAGATACAACTGTTATTTTTGTAACACCAGATAAATTTGCGAAAATACGATCAAATCAATTGTATGGGATGTTTGAGTCACTGTCTGTTTAGCAATTGGAAAGATCATGGCAATCATCCAAGAGGTCGAAAGCCAGATCCACGAAATTCCTGTATACAAAAGACACTGCAAAGCATTATGCATGACGGTGACATTGAAAATGAACTCATGTTTTCTGGGCATAATGTATACAGATTCAAGTAAGATCCATTTTATGAGAATGGTTACATAACGACAGTAAGAGAATTGGTGGAAAGGATGCTAACTGGATATTAAATTATATTCCAATTGATAAAAGAGTATTACTTTATTAAAATAAGTATTTAAAAAAAAAAGTGTTACGATAGTGTGAACAATAGTACTTTAGAAAGATATGCGTCACCTTGTGTGAAAAAGTCCGGTAGTAGCGATGATGTTCAAAGTTTTTATGGTTTCGTGATACACAAAATATCATTACCATCATATTTCATTATTTGCCTTGCAAGAGATGATTCTGGCTTTAACAGGGCGATAATGCAAATTCATAACGATTTATAACGACTGAATGATATTTACGTTTTGAAAAACAATTGCTCAAAATCAAATTTTAATTAGTATTTTTACTGGTAAAGCTGTCAATTTCAATGCAAGTAATTTTTTAAAATGATTAAAAAATCAATTTTTCGTTAATGTAACAAATTTTAGATTAATTTTTCCAGTCATCTGGATGCGAAATGTTGGCAAAATATGCCTATATACTTCTTGTTGATTGCATGCTATTAGAAAAAACGGACAACAATTATCAAGTTAAGCAGGGTATAAGCTGAAAATGTTATTTTGAATTTTGCAAATAACGGAATTATAGGATTTCTACATTTCACTTCCGCATCAGACAATCATCTTTTTTCGTAACAGTTTTCACATTTGTTAGGGGAAGGAAGCAAAACGAATAATTCATTTGCTTGCTCAACAAAATAATACATTTAACTTGCCGCATGTATAAAGAAAATAAGTTTGATGATATATTACGAAGGCTGCTCCCACTAAATTTTTACCACAATGAAGCTAAACATTTTTGTGATGGATATAAATAACCATTTGTGAAAATTGCTTAATTAAATTAACTTGGAAATAATGATAAATGAAATAGGGGAAAGTTTAATTAAAGTTTCATTTTGTTCGGATATGATTAATCATATTTCATTTTATAAAATGTGACAGTATCTTTAAACATAAAAAATTAAATAAATAAATGAAATACTGCTATAAATAAAATTGCTCAATTTTCTCAAAGAAAAAAGAAAAAAAAAAATTGAAATCATCTGTTTGAAAGATTCCCAACATACATTTCTTTGGCTTTTGAAGCTTCTGTTGGAGATTGAAATAAATACAATATTAATGTGGTGAATCCAGTTGTAAAGCAAACAGCTTGCTTTGTGATAAATTGGCTGCCCTCCGTTTCTTCACTTGAAATAATGAAAAAAATAAACTGAATTAGATGTATTAAAACAAATATTATTGACCAAAGAATTTATCTTAAATAACTTACACTAATCCATGAAAATGAATTATTTCACAAAAAGGACTAAAATAAGTGATTGAAGAAAAGTTTGTGCCTTTTTGAAGGAAAATTCTGTCAAAAATAGTAATAAATTTCTTTATTAAAAAATAAAATAGTAATAAAAATCTCTAATAAATGTTGTCCGATATTATCAATTTACTTTAATCCACATAATAATTCCTTCATTTTTTGTTTCGGGGAACCTTTTAATTGCAAATCTATTCACAAAGTTCTTTCAGAAGTATTTGTCACTCCATTCGTCGCCCATTGGAATGCAAATGCAAATAAATTCGATTTTTATACAGAATGTCGAGTTTTTCAATCAAAAGTTTGTGATGCAAAATGCGTCTGAAAAATCCGAAACATGACTTATTATGAGCAAAGAGTGTTGAAAATCAAGAAGCACGAAAACAGTTTCAAATAGATCAAGGGATAAACAAATTTCCCGCTAAAACGCTCCATTAACAGATAAACAAAGCAGGATCAACAATCATGAGGTAACACATTGGAGATCAGGAGAGGAGGGAGAGCTCTCGAAAGGAAGTAAGAGATTCAAATTTTGGAGCAGATCAAGTTACTGCGATGACCAAGCAATAGTTCCAAGTTTTCTATACCGACGCAGCGACAGTTCTATAACGACAGGATCGATTCATCGATAACAACAATTCGAAAGATTTCAGATCGATAGGAGCGACAAAAAGAAGATTATTCCAGTGATCAATATGCCGGGATATCCTCTGACACTGTTTGTCCAAAAAAGTTATCTATAAAAATGTAAATGTTTCCTGTTACAAATGATAAATTTCCAGAAGTTCTCCACCAATTGTTTTCAAATTTTGACACAACTTTCTATTCAAATAGACCATCTTTTTTATATAGACAACTTATTTTTTTTCTCACGTTTCACGTCCATGACAATTAAATGTAAGTAAGAGCTAAATTTTCTGACTCCGCCCCGCATCGCGTCTTCATGAGCGGACAGAATTTATTCACCACACGTTCTTTCTGCATTGACTGCGGCTGCTTCCTCCGATTTTTCAAGTTCTTCATCGATTGATTTGAAATTTTCGTACCTTTGCATTGCATTCGAATAGGCGAGTGTTTTTAAATAAATAAGACGAGTAATTTAAGCTTTTCGCTTATTTTTTGTTTTATGAGAGATGTAATTTGTTTACTTCTTAATTTGTGGGGAATGTAGTTGCGTTCAGAAATGTCGAGATCACGACAGTGTATAATGAAATGTTTCCTTCAAGCAATTTTGTGAATTATCTCTTCTAATATTAGTTAGCGTCTTGGATTGCATCTTTGTCGTAAATGTTCAATGTTCATTTTGACACAACGTTTCAAGTGTTAACCCATTGATTTGAAATTTTGATACAACGTAGCATTCGAATAGGCACGTTGTTTTTGTATAGATGCATCTACTTTTTTTTACTTTTCGCATCTGCGACAAATAAAAGTAGGTGAGCGGATAAACCTATTAAACAAGAATAACTCCAAGCGCAACTGCACTTCCATAGGTCAAAAATACCAATAAGATCGATAGACTTTGATAATCTTTAAAAAAATACGCTTGGTTTCTGCAAATTCAAAGTTGACATGGCCTTTAATATGCAACACTCAGTAAGCTCGGCAAAGTATGCAAGTATTTTAATGCAACGTTCTGTCATAACTTCAAAACAATGGACAAAAATTTTCAGAGATTTAAGATTTTAAACAAACGAACATTTACGACTGTTAGTGTCTCTTAATAGCATATATAATTTTTTTCAGTAGCAACAGTTCAAAAATTCAGTTGAGCAATTTTTCTTTTTTTTTTTTTTATACCGCAAAATTCCAAAGATTGATCCTGAGCTTTGTTGATGGTGAATGCAAACGCCGATCGAATTGGGAATTGCAATCTCTTAAACTGAAATGGTATATCTGTTGGAATCAAAGGAATGCAAAGGAATGAAAGCATCCTCACTTTAAAGACCCTGTCAAGATTGTTGTTTCTACGATGTTGTTTATTTTTTTACTGCGAACCATTGCGAAGTTTTGACTGGTTGATATTTTGCGATATGATAATTGGACACCGATTCTGACAAATCGAATGAATTCAAAAATTCTGTTGGGTAATTAACCGCCTCATCTGCTTCCACAACAGTATCGACGGACTTATATGTGAATGCCCCGCTTTGAATGTTAGACTGAATAATGTAGTGAAGTTCATGGATGTTTTTTTCATGGCTACAAGAACAGCTCTTCATTCAGTCAGTCGTCATTTTTATAATTGGTTTGAGTATTGGGAAATACTTTTTCAACCAACTTTTCTTTTGATGTTACTGAATTGCAGAAGTTATGAGACAATGAAATTCGTCCTGTGGTCAGATCAACTGGCACCTTTCCGTTCCCAATTTCCAGCCATCGATGTGAGAAGATCCTAGTTGATCGATCGATTTGCAGCTGGACACGCATATTGCAATTAATTTTAACATTTTGGTCTGATATCTCCACGCAAATCTTGCAATGATCGATCAAGAGCCTCGACCGATTTTTCGTGCGTCATCGTACATTCATCTCAAACAGTAAGTTTACATTTTGCAATACTGTTCCTATGTCGGATGTTTTGGAAATGCTGCATGTGGGAGTTTCAATCAATTGCATGCTCAATGCAATTCTTCCACCTGTTAGCGATGTTGCGACTATTCCGAACGATGCAAGAGCTAAGGCTATTTCATTTTGGGAGTTGCTGCCAGAATCAATCTAATTAGGAACGTTTTACCAGTTCCTCCTGCCGCATCCAAAAAGAAGATTTCTCCAACTCCCTTATTGATGCACTATTTGATCGTAAATGCCTTCTTGCTCAAATGTTAGCTTAGGAATATTTGATTGCACATATAACAAAAGATCAGTCGTGTTGTAATTTTATTCATGACGCAGTTTTATATCGAACGAAGCAGCAGCAGATCGATTCGGTAATGCCATTCCAAATTGATTAAGAACTTTGTTCGCGATTTGTAACCACAAATCTTCAATTATCAACGCTTTGTTGTAGATTTCTGCTGTAAAATTCATGTTCATATTTGAAGTATTTGGTGGAGAATATCTTCAATCAAATGCGATATATGTTTCTCCCATAACTCTGTTGGAGATGAAGAAGAGCAGACGGTCAATATGATTGTAAACAGTGTATGAATTTGATTTGGATGTGACGTGTTGCATGCGTCATTAATACATACATCCGTTTCGGTCGTTCTCCAATAAATCCAAAGCTTAACATGCAGGAAAGTAGCCTGTCTAACGCCGTTGACAATTTTTAATTGCTGGAAGGAGATTGAATTGGACAAATGTGCGAAGGAAGAAGCATTCGTCTTGATTAGGATGCACGGTGTATAATCTGCCTATCGTAGTTTGTTTGAATATGCCTGATTGTCCGTCAACTTGATTTTCTCTTTTGCATCGTTCAAATGATTTTCTACTCGCATTCCATGTGTTATGCATAAGCACTTCCAAATATAACAGTGTTTTCGCAAAAGCGTCATTTTGACATAATGTGAAGAAAGCAGTTAATGTTGCAGCCGGTAGATTCAGGGCTTCTATTGCACATTTGCAGCTGCGAAAATAAATGCGCTGTCCAATTTCTAGATGTACTGCTAAGTGAACAATACCTGGACTTCGTTCATATATGGAAAATGAAAGAATTCGCTATACAGTTTATTGCTGCTTATGTATCTTCCAGCTTGATTCTGTGCGATTTCATCGATATGTAATACCGCATTCCTTTCTAGCTGCACGCCAAAAACTGCCATCCAGCTGCCTTTATTCACGTACTAACCAATGTACTTGATCGATTTAACAGTATTCCAAGTTTATGTTTGCTTTGTATGTTTTTAATAGCAAAAGCGAATATGGAACAACCCACCGGTTATCCACTTCGATGTCACCATTCCACATTTATATGACTGCTCATTTACTGTCATCTTCTGCTGATTTTCTTCTTCATAAAGGATATTCATCGTTTCTTGTAATTGTGTTGGATACTAATGACCGAGGATATCGCTTGGAGCATTTTCTTCTATATGCATGGTAAATTTGGATTCAGTGGACCGTAAGTCCATGTATCACATTTTTCATCACAACTTCATGCAAATCCTTATCGACATCGGCATCGGGTATTTCAGCACATATTACATCTCGATTTCGTTTGAAGTGATTTTGTCATAAAGCCAAATTAGTATATGTGCATGTGGCAAACCTCTTTTTTACCATTCTACTAAATACATTCAGCAGCGCACAGACCCAAATACTTCATGTTTACCATGAAATCCATCGGCGACTTCAGTTTCTATCTGAAAGCACGTGTTTTGAAGTCATGCCTGTCCATTGGCGATTGTCCAGGAAGTAAAAGATTTTGTAATCATCCCAAGCTGGATTGCATGTGAATGTAATAAATAGGTTTGGACTTATTTACTAGATATTGGCGAACCTGTGCAATTGCATCTTGAACGTACTCATGCATAAGACTTGGACTGCCTGCATATGAAGATGGCGAAATTGTTCGTCTTCCAACTTTAGTCGTATCACCGTCATTTACAACTGCATCTTGCAAATGAATGCATTCTTTAGAGCGAAGTTTGGTCTGATTCAAACGGATGAATATCAAACATTCGATTATCTACGATATACTGGTGAAACAACTGACGACACTTCAAAATGTGATTCTCTTAATTCTCTCGAATCATTAATCAGTATGAATTATAGTTCATTACGCTGATTGGATTTATAATCTTAACGTTGAAGTGATATTCATCGGCAACATCTTAAAAAATGATCAGACATTACAGGACACCGTATCATTTATGAGTTTCTGCAATTTTTGTTAATTCTGTGAAGAACAGTATCTCTAGATTGGAATTGATCTCCGACTCTAACAACTGCCGCTTCGTCTGTAATTGAAGCATTAAATCTTCAGCACGTGTTTTGTCAGCATGAATAACGTCAGATGGCATCATGTCAATTGTTGTTTTGAACAAACACATTAAATTGTTATTTCATGAAGTTACAGTTGGAAAACGACGGATCTTACTATGTCGGTATGAATTTCGCAGCGTGCATTCAATTCATCTTTGCTATCACCGATGAAATACATTTGTAGGAATTTATGAATCCAACATCTGGCAACAGAAGTAGGGAGCCGACCTTATGATAAATTTGTTCTTTCACTTTGAAAGTTGGCATGAATTGTGTTGTTACGATTTCAGCACCGAACGACGTCATTTGGAAGCACGAGTTGTATTTTCTGATTTTAGATAAGGAACGCTTCGATTCGGGTATATCCATCAGGCAAAGTTTTTTTTTTCTTTTTGGATCTAGTTGAGATGATTCTTCAAGTTGAGGTAGTTTAATTCTTCCGGCGGCGCAATACATTCCTTTCATTTCTCCATTAAATTTCAGAGCCTTGCAATAAGGACATGCTTCAGTCATAATACTGGTGAGAACATGCGGGCTCAAATTATAATCATCAATTGGGCTGTATCGGAATGCAGGGCTTGATTGCTGAGCACGGAATCGTGTTTGACACTGATCAAGAAACACTAAAGTGAAGTGGGGCAATATAGTTTCAAAAGTGATGACAAACATGTTTACCACCACAAAACGCTACAATTCACAAATAAACGACAAAGATCGACGCAGCAACAGCAACAAATCGGAGTTCGAAGGGTTCCAATTCGACATTTCAAAACGACGCAACGATAACAATCCGACAATTCATTTGAATAGTATTCTTTTCTATCAACGATAAAGGAAAAAAATAATTCAGTGATCAGCTTGCTTGGATGTTTTCTGATAATTGTTTGTTACGAAGAATCACTCTTTATAATCAAGAAAATCTTTCTCAACAGCAATCATCTCTGTCACACAAGACACAAAATACCTCCTCACATCTATTGCTGACCTAGCCGAATCATAATAGCAAAAATCAATCTCCAGTCCAACTAAACTATAAATCAAATTATAAAGTATCAGTTTTTTTCCCCAACATTAGAAATATGAGCTTTCTCTTTCTTTTTTCCACTTAAACGGAATGAGTTACATCAACGCGTGTATAAAAACATGCGAGTATTCGAATGCAACACTGTTTCAAAATTTCAAAGTAATAAGTATGGAAATTAAGGAGTCTCTTAAAATAATGAGAAAATACTCATTAAACGAGTAAAATTATTTTACCCATTTAGAAAAAACAATAAATTTAATTCGAATTATATGTTATACATTAAACTAATTTACATCGTTAAAGAATGCACTGCTATATATTCAAGAGAAAGTTACTGCTACTACACATACATTATAATCAAATATCTTTTCCATTAGTTTCAAAAAATATAACTAATGAACGTTATTGACTTTTTTTTCGGAATTGTCATGAAATTAATTAACAAATAACAAATTTGCTGCATTTTGCTGTATGACTTAAATAATTCATTCGTTAAATGAATTTAAAACCGATAAAATGTACTTCCACTTGATATATTGAAGCAAGTCTAAACGGATGTAAAACAAAAGTAAAAAACATATTAATCATCACATCAATATTAGGTGACATTTGTTCCGCTAGATGCTATGCGTTTTCGGCTTGAAAAAATTCGTTCCTGTTTCAGTTTGCTTAGAAAATTCTCGAACTGAATTGATGCACATAAAAAATTCAGTCATTGCAACGTCTATTTGGAAAAAATTAATCTGTTCAAAAGAAAAAATAAAAAGCGAATGTTCGAACATATGGTTTCAATCAATAATAAATAGAGGGGCATCTGCTATGTTACACTGCTTGTTCAACCTATTTTCTTTTCTTCAGTAAAAAATATCTCAGCTAAACCGAAATATATTTTCATGTTCCATTAAATTTTATTTCTTGTTTTGCACTTCCCGACTTCAAACTACATTCGATCAATTATTAGAAGAATTCTATTACTATTCTTGATTTCTAATGGGAGTAAGTTAAAATTTTATTCTTAATATGAAAAGCCATAAAGATTTCTTAGATGAATTTCATAAAATTGAATAGATATTCAAAAAACTTGATAAACATGTGACGAACCATTTGAATCTAAAAATCATTTCGTTAATTTTTTAATTGAAAAGGAATTATTTGAAAGATTTAATAGTCATATTACTCATACTTCAAGGAGGTTGGAGAGGAGATAACTTTGTTGCCGTACGATTATGATATTGGTGATGGTGGTGGTAGTGGCGAAAAAACGAAAGAATCCGAAATAGAAGCGGGTGGCGATACTGGTAACGGTGAAAAATCAACAGAGAATTCGGATCAAGCAAAAAGTGATGCAGAACATTTGTTACCTGATGATCAAACCGTTGAAGGCGATGATTTTACAACGTTTCCCACTGCTGAACCAGAAGAATCTGGAGGAGAATTCGGGAATAAACATGGAAGGCAAGAAGAACTGCATGAACATGACACACCAGCAGATCAGCAACCAGAGCCTACAGAGCCAGAAGAGCCATCGCAACCCGAGAAATCTAAGACATTTCCTGTACTTCCACATCCGGAACCAAACTTTCCACAACCAAATGTAAACCAACCATCATGTCCACTACCAGCTCCAATTCATCCCTGTCAACCAAAATCGCATCCAGAGTTACCAGAACCTCATAATCAGCAACCAGCGCCGATATCATCAGGAGGATCTGAAGTATGTCAGATCATTGCTACCGGTATGAACATGGAAATGCAACAGTATGCATCATCGCTTGCTAGTCAAGCTTTTGCGCAGTAAGTGCCTTTTATAAATACAAGGCAAATCATTTGATATTTGCAGATCATCTTCTGTGAAAACAAAATTCTTCCGTTAAATTAGATGCACTCATTAGACTTATCTTTTAGATGAATTCATTTGCTGTTCTGCCATCCGAACACTAATGCAAAGGATATAATATACTGTAGAAGATATTTGCACTTTAAATAAATGCATCTCTTAATGTGTGCAATCACCATTTCTATCAATGTTTCAGATTCCCAAATCATTTGATGGCCATTGCACGTCATATCATGATGAATTTCGAGGAGCGATATGGACCACCATGGAGTTGTATTGTTAGTAATGGACAGTTGGGATTCTACCTACGTTACGATAGACAGAATCATATTTACTTCGCATTATCCGGACATACTATTTTTCTCTATAAAGATTTTACTTCGTGAACAAAATTTGTATAAATATCATTGAACAATTTGCATTAAAATATTGTGAAAAAGACAATATTGCAAGTTGAAATAATGACAATGATGAAGAATTTTATGCTCGGAAATTTCAAAAATTTCCGATTGATAAAAAATTTAATTCAAAAAAAAAGAGGAAAAAAAAAACGAAAAATTTATTTTCAGAGTGCCATTTCCAATTTTATAATTCATTGAGTCAGCTTTAAATTCTTTTGTTTTATCAATAGTAGACGATTTTTGATTGTTGTAAAATTCATATTGTGTTTTTTTGCATTTTTTTCTCTCTTAAAACGTAAGTTTATTTTTGAAATATTTAATCGAACTTGAAAGAAGCATGAGAGATGTTAAATGAATTCTAAAGCTGATCATTGTTTCATTGATTTTGAACACATCAAAAAATTGAAATCCGCATTTTTAGTTAATTTCAAACAAAAAAACTGCTTTGTGATTTCGTTTCATTGGAAAGATTAAAAGTTCGATAATGGCTTGTCCCCCATTTGTAACAATTAGTCTTTATTCATAACTAGACAAAGTCAAATTTCACAGTAATTAGCTATCTTTATCACTGCTAACTAACATTATGACGTTTTCAATGCTCATTATCAGTATTTTAATCATTATTGTCAGTAACTATCAATGTCATCCAGTTGTATTTCATCACTACCACTAATTACCAATCGTATCAGAATTACTGTTGCTTTGCGCTTCAAACATTGGACATAAATGCTTATAGCCTTTGTGCTTTTTCATTCTTCGTGCTTATTTTTGTAAAGATTGTTCCAGATCATTTCAGAATAGAAAGTTTTTTCAACATTGTCTACAAATTTTTTTAGCTATTGAGTAAGTTTGAAAAAATTTTCCCTGTAAAATTTTCAAAAAAATTAAAATTGTTTCGAAGCAAAATGCCATTCACTGACATCACTGATATAATTGTCATTACCATCGCATAAACTTATCGTCAAATTATCAATAATTCAGTGGAAATAATTTTAAAATACTTGCAGATGACTCTCTCCTCAAAATCGCTCATACTATTCATTCTTTTTCTATTTAAAACAATTCAACTTCTTTTGTACAATATTTATAAAGAAATGAAATTGAACAATATTTGGTTGACTTAGTCATGTTAACAATTGTTTTTGAACAAACAAATACTTATAGATAATGTTGAAGTGTGACAAAAATTAGCAATGAATTTTTTTGAGACGCATTTAGATTTTACATATTTCAACAGCCCTCATTATATCTTCAATTTCCGTAATACTCTTAGTTTTATTTCAATTCTCTAAAATATATTCGTTTTAATCCAATTTTAAATTCTATACTATGAATTGTTTCTGTGAATGTTCTAATATTTAATTTTGGTTTATTATTCATATACTGATCGATATTTTTTAACAGTCATATTTTAACAAGTGCATTTTTTCATTAATTTAATATTTCGGAAGGAAAATTTTGTCGTTTACGGTTTTCTTAAAAGTTTTTTCCAAAGAAACTGTGATATTTTCAGAACTTGTTTAGAGATCTGTCTAGAATATAATGTCGGATTCCCAATCAGTTGATGATCCAAATCCAAATTACTGTACCGAAATCGAAAATGCTCAAATTATGGCATCGGGTATGGACGCCGAAAAACAACAATACGCAGTGCAATGCGCTAATGAAGCTATTGCTCAGTAAGTTTATATCATAATGATATAAGAATGAAGTGATAATCAGCTAAATAAATAAATAAACGACGAAACGAAGTAGATGATAGGTTTTTTGTTTCGAAGTTTTGGACTTGTCAAGTTTGGAAGTCTTATAATCTCAAGATTTCAGAATGCTTATAAATCAACATGCAGCCTACTGAAGAGTTGATTGGATTCTTTTTCAATTTTCATTTAAATTATATTTATAACAAATATATATTTTACATTTGAAATATATTTACAACAAAATATACTTACTTATAATACACACAAAAGTAAATGTACTTCTAAAACTTATAAGCTGCATGAAATTGTATTTAATACTTTAATCAAATTTTCTTTGCTTATCCTTCAAATCTTAAATTAGAGATTATTTATTTTAATTTGGCACACTTGCAATTTCCCGTCCTTTCATTATCTTTCTGGGAATTTTTTATTTGAAAGTTTCATAACATTTTGGAACAATGCAAAAAGTTTCAAGTGAACTTGTCATTATTATAATTAAGAAATGAATAATTTCTTTAGACATCCAGATCAAAATATGGCAATTGCTCAGTACATAATGTCTCATTTCGAAGAAAGGTACGGTTCATCATGGCACTGTATCGTAAGTGATGGAAATTTGGGATTTTTCGTACGATACGATGCTTCAAATCATACCTATTTCTCTATAGGACCAACTACTATATTTTTATTCAAAAATCAGTGTCAATAATTGAAATTTCTTTTTTTTTTTCTTAAGTTTTAATTTCATTTGATTCTAAACTACAATTGTATTCCTTATTGAATGAGAAAAGAAGTAAAATAGGAGGAAATGAATCATTTCTCGTTCGAACAAGCAGCTGATGAAGAAAATAATGAAGCACTGTGCGGTAGATAAAGTCGAGTTTTAATTTTTAAACTATTTATAATGTTGTACTACTGATATTTCTGGCTAAATATTTTCGCAAAGGAAAGATATAGATACGACGCGGCTGTGAAATGTCAGATTCATTCATGTTCTCAATTTGTATCTCAGCTATCCAGCGTTTTGCCATAGTATCATCTGTTTTCGACGATCTATCATCCTGGAAATAGATCCTTCAATTTAATTAATTTTCTGCAAAAATTTTACAATAAAAATTCCACACTACAAAATATCTAATTATCTTTTTATTTTCTAGAAAACTAACGAATTTTCTTTTTTTTTTTTAAATTTAAAAAGCTTAAAGGCTTTCAATTGTAAAAATCATAAAATTTTTGCTATTTTTATTTGGAGAGAAACGATGAAAAATTGATTGTTTGCATCTGCAGAGGAATTAATTTCACGAATTTGTAAAATTTAGCGTATAACTCACTTCAATGCTTTTAGTAGTATCTGCCCAACCACTATTAGATATAGCATAACCATCGAATAAAATTTCCAAACAGCTCGCATTATTTACATCTGCATATGCAAAGGAAGAAATCAAATTTTGAAATCTCTAAACATCCTCTTTTGAATTCGAAATCAATACTGAATTATTACTTTGATTTTTAATTGAATAATTTTTGAAAAAAAAAAGCAATGAACTTTCGAAATAATTCAGTATATTTTACCAGTTGAAACACTTGCATTGTCGATATTTGTTATGGGAAAAGAATCGTAGTTTTTCATTTGATTATACATAGGCTGCCAGATTGGTGAACTGCACTTCACTATTTCTGGAGAAATAAAAACACAATATTTCCGGTGGGATTTGCGGAAAAAAATAAAACTCGAGAAATTTGATAGCTTTGAAAAAGGTTAATCTTTAGAGAAAAAAGTTCAAAGAACAATTTGGTGTTATAGAAAATTAGTTCTTTATTCACTGAAAAGTCTGTTTGCTAGAGGAGTCAATAACGACTTTTCTGATGCATTTGATTTGGGTAAATTAGAGCAGACATAGATCAATAAGTGACTAGAGTGATAGCTTCAACCATATTGATTTTCAGAACTTCTTAAAATTTAAATTCAGTAATGCTCGCCTCGTTTCGATGAATTTTTCTTAAAAATTTTTGCAAGTACAAAAGAATTGGATGATGTGCCTTTTGTTCGATCAGCATTAGACTTCGAACACTTGCCAGTAAATAATCGTTTAATTGTTTGTACTTTTATCCTGAACGTTGAATTCAGAGAGATTTGAAAAAAATTATAGATGAAATAATTGATCAATGATTCAGAAAATAAATGAAAAAGAAGATGAAATTAGAAAATACTTACAAGAATACTTTCCTGTATTCTTTATTGAATGTGTAGTAAATGAGACAGTTGATGGAAGAATTCAAAATTACCAGGAAATTACTGATATCAGTGAGGAAATTGAGCAACAAAGTGCTTGGCTCAAAAAATGTTTCAATCACATTTACTATCAGTGCCTGAAAATGAAAGAAGTTTTTAGGTCACTGAATGAAATGACATCATCGATTTCTTCAGAAAAGTTTACACAACAATGATAAATTGTTCTTTATTATTTTAATTTGTTAATTAAATCCCTTTTATTTTGCAAGCTATTGTTTTTTTTTTTTTTTAACTTTGCTCGAACGTCTTTTTTCTGGAGAATTTCAGCATCGTGTTGATTCTAATAAGGTTAATTATTCGGATATTTTTTTAGGTCAATTACAACGGCAAATATAAAACCGTTGATTAATTTAATAAACCGCTGTGATATAATGCAAAAGCTGATGCACTTTCATAATTATCGATCGATTATTTTCAAATGTGCTAATGAATTCAGAATTTCTCCACGAATTATGCAATTTTCGAGAATTCCTGTTCGAAAGTTAATAATAATATGCAAAAACGGATTATTTAATTATTTAATTAAATTTAAGGTCGTATGAGCGTGATGGTTACGCCAGTTTATGAATGTAGACGACATCTGTTGCGCAATATCCCTTCAAGACAGTGATGGATTCGGAATAAACAAACTAAATTCTCCAAACCCAACAAAAACCGATGAAGTCATACCAAAATATTGCAGCACAAGAACAATATGACCACCATAATCATTGTTATACTATCATCGGATTCGGCTACCTTATCACTTCCTCCAAGCATCTGACGATCGTTTGATTGATGCATCGTATTCTTGACATGACCCAAAGAAGCTGGAGATATATGGGAAATGTAAACGTATATGGGATGTTTTTATATGCGAGATATTTAGGATTAATTTTAGAAATTCAAATGCAAAGTGCAAAATTCACCCGTCATAGCAATTCGAGAAGCATTATCTTTGATGAAACCCATTGAATTTGATCGTGGGATGCTGCAAATTTTAATTCTCAAAATTTTTATGTATAAAAACGAATGAGCGAGTGATGCTATATATTTTTGAAAAGAATAGTCAGGGCTAATAATCAAGGAGAAAGAAAAAAGATACGTATGTAAGAGGGGAAATGTATGTCTGCAAAAGAGATTGTCATCAAGATGTCATCAATATTTTTTCCATGCCACAAAATAAGGTTGAATTAGAAAGTGACAAGATCTACGATAACTGACAAAGGAAATAGAATACTATCAGTGAGTTATAGCCATCCAACAAGTTGATTAAAGTTCCATATTATAACTCAATTTACAAAAATGAACAGTACTTGATAGCATAAATGAAGAATAAAAGTTAAGAAATCAAATAGTAGTTCAAAGATCACATGTATATAATTAAATGCAATGTTGACGTTATGATAAATTATTTAACTAAAGATTTCAGAAGATATGCATTATTTAACAATAGATCTTATTAAAAGATTTTCCGGACTTTCATCTCTTCGATTTATCAAAGGTATTCATAAATTAATAAAAACTTACGAAGATTGCTGTACAACAATGATCGCATTTAAAATGGATAGAAATAGAAAAGGAAGTAAGGTCATTAGCACCATATACATATATACGTTATAGATCGTGTTGATTGCAAAAAATAAAGGAGTCGGACAAATTTCGACTATCATTTCCTGAAATATGAAGAATTCATACATGGAATTATCAAGTTTAAAAAAAAAAAGGATAAAAAAAAATTGTGCGCAAATAGATATAAATCACTGGCAATGAAATATATAAATAAGCCTTGAATTGAGAAGATTGTTTTAAAATTTCAAAACAAAATATTTTTCAAGTCAAAAGAGTGGACATTTTGAAAATTCATCATTTTCAAATTCCGTTATCGAGATTTCAAAATCCGTTTAAGAACAAAATTACTACTAGGGTTGATGCCCTTAGCCTTCAATTGCACAAGTTTTCTATGTTCAATAAGGTGAAGATCCATTAATACAAGTTATATCATATACAAAGTTTAAAAAGGCCTAGTTTACCTAGTATTTTATTTAATCTCTTAGCAGGAAGCATTTGGTTGTCCTAAAAGCCTGACAATGATCAAGCAACACTTAGTGCAATTTTTTCTTTTTTTTTTTTTTTTTTTTGAATGAACGGATTATGCTTTGTCATTTTTTTGAAGCTAACTAATTATTGCTAATTTGATTTTGATTGAGATCGAATCAATAAGATTGAGATCGAAATTTATTGAGAGATAAAAAAGATCAAAAAATGACCTTTGAACCACTATGTAAGCATTTTCTTAAGTTGAATTGTGGAAAACGTAATGAATTATAAATGATGGAGCATATAGTTATACAGGTGTTTATTTCACAAGCACGTCGAACTGTACAATAGCTTGCACTGAATGTTTTCCAACATATCTTAAAAATTTGAACTTAATGAATTTAGTAAATTTAATTAAAAGCAACGTTTCTTATCAGTAATTTCCAATCGAAAAGGATTCTAACGTTAGAATTTTAGATGTTCTTTTCACGTTTCATTTCTCTCAGATTTTCTTAAAATAGCTAACGTTAATATAACAATCAACTGCAGCTGCAACAGTGAAATATACGCTGCATGTTTGTGCCATGTATCCGAACGGTAATGCATAGACAGTTGTATAAGGTGCACGTGATAATTCCGGAATATAAGTCCTGAAGACGGAATTATCGAAGTAGAATTTGGCTTTTAAGTGAAAATTAAAGTGGAATCGTTTGATGATTCGAAATATCACTTTGAAGTGAATAAAAATTCCAGGCCAAGCTCATGGGACCAGCTTTGTTAGAAATTTACGACCGTATAGTTTTTTTCATTGCTTGCAAATAAGCAAATTTTGGAAATGAAAAACTCACCTAGCGGAATCGATCCAAAAAATGAAAAGACCCGTTATAACAACCAAAAAATCGCTGCAAGCAAGAAACAACAAATAGATATTGGATGAACTACGCATCCTGCAAATAATAGCTAATATTTTCATTATAACCCATTCTATTAATTTTAGACTTAAGATTAAAATTAGACTGATTTCATTGTTTAATTTGCGACTAACCTTTGTTGAGAATAAATAAAAATATTGACAATATTTGATGCAACACCAAAAACCGAAATTGATGGCAATAAAATAATAACTGCTATGTAATTGAACCTGAAATTTAGCGAATAATTCTGAAATATTGAAAGGATTAAAATAGGAAGAAAGAAAGAGATTAAGATCGGAGGAATAAAGATGTTTAGAAAGCTAATTATTTTTAATTCTATTTTCACTATTTCCCGGTGGATATGGTTAAAACAAAAGCACGAACTTAGAGATGTCAGAAAGATAGTGGAAAATAGACAAAATGAAAGATTCATGTCCGAAGGGAATTGAAGGGCGTCAAATCACGCATATTTTCTGAAGCTAATTTCAAAAAATTTTTTTAAATTAGAAGAAAACAATATATACCATTCGTATGAGAGCGAGTAATCAACGTGTTGCAAGTCGGAACAGATGCATTTGGTGTCATTTGGATCCTGTTCCGAAATCATTCTAATTCTGCAATTTGTCTCAAGAATTTCAAATTAGTTATGCTGAACTTTATCATAGGTAAAGCCATTTCGATTGTTGATGTGTCGAGGAAGAAGAATTTTGAAAAGTTTTTTTGAACATGTCGTGAGGAGAAGTTAGTGAAGACAAGCAAGTAAACATGCAATGTTGAAAAATTAAAGGAGTAATAAGTGACATTGGATAATTCTAATTAACGAATGAAAAACGAATGAAAAGACAAGTGATGAGGGGAAATGAAGTTATAACATATGTCAATTAAAGAAGATTATTAAATGAAAAAATAGATGAGAAGAAAAGATTAGTTAAATACTTTTTTAATTTCCTTTCCATTTATCAGCAAGATCCTATCGAAATATATCTGCAAGGATCTCTAAGCATGAAGTTAATTCTGTTTATTATAAACTGCTTCAGTTGTAAACAACACCAATCTAATTTATGTCAGTCATTTTCGATAAAAAATGTGCTCCAGTTAAAATTAGAAGTAATTTATTTTTGTTTTTGAAAATTCCTAAGATCAGAAATTTCCAATAAACAAATCCAATAAGATTGATTGTAATTGTATTGAAAGTTAGATATAAATATGGTTCTAAAAGGCTTATCAAGGATAATGGCATTACTGAAGAAAAATTGCGCTTGTCATAAAAAAGTATTAAAGTTAGCCAAGATGGATATTGCTTGACCAAGAAACGGTAAATCATTAACAAAATCACAAATTCTCTTTACGCAATCTTGAAACACTTCGCCTTGGCCAATTTATACAGTGTTTGTTTGTCATTATTATTTTTTTCAAACTCATTCAAAGAAGGTTCAGCCCATTTCTGGCTTATGAGCATTGATTTTTGGGTATATTCTTTTTGCAGATTCAAAGATTGAAATTACTGATATTGCCATCAATAAAGATATGAAAAATGAATTTTTTATTAATAAAATGCATGTAGGGAGGAAAGCAAACAGAAAAAATTCCATATTTTATAAGATGCAAGTGATAAATAAAAACTGGCGCTGAAAAAAAATTGATACAAAGTAAACTAAAATTGAATCATTAATTCAGAAGAAATCTGATGCTGACAGGGTACTCCTTCCTTCTTTTCTTCATCTTAAATAACAAATATTTTAGATATCGAAAATTTTTTAAATTTATTTATTTAAAGCTAATCGAAATCCTTTTGTTGTGATGTTTTTAAATCCTAAAACTTGACCTAAACTTGACCTAAGCTTCACATTCATTCGACTGAAGGTATATTTTAATTGATAGCTTGTGTAAAAAAAAAAACTTAATGCGAAAAATTTTTCGATTTAAATCCATCATAGTCAAAAACTACCGAGACTAATATAACTTGCTGATTCATTGGTTGTTTTGATATTTCGTTCATATCAATGCAACTGAATAATAACATAGTCGAAATATCGATTCAGTCGATCTTTAAGATTAATGCTATTCGTGCAATGAGTTCAAAAAATTATTTTATCAGAGCAAAAAACTAGTTAAGAAAAAAAAAATATTATAGTAATAAGAATAATTTGAATCGATCTGCGATGGAAAGGGACTGAGTGACAGGTTGAAAATACGTAGTACTTGGCGAATTTCTAATTTTCACAGGCGACAAGTCAACTTCATCACAACTTTTTTGAACATTAATTTCTAAGAAGCAAAAAGAGAGTAAAAGTTGAAAAACTGGCCATATTACATTCAAATTCATTGCTTCTTCATCGCCCATCACGTAGCATGAAAATGAAGTCGAAAGCGTTGATATAGTTTATTAGACGCAGCTCTGTCATCTACTATCAGTTTATTTCCATTCTTCTTTTTTAATTCATCTCTGTTCTCATCTTTCCTTTTTTTTTTCGCCGTAAAAATGATTCGTAAAATATCTCGTAACGCGGGAAATTTTTTGGAGGATTTCTGGAAGAATTGCAACATCACTTTCAACCCTTGTCTAAATAATTTAGATTAAGCACAAAACTGCTATTCTATATGTCAATTTCTCGATTTCTTTTCTTTAATTTGTTTCATTTGTGATTACTAATAAAGATTTAAGAGACCTGATTACGGTAAAACCAGGTTTAACAAAATTATCGATTCTAAATTACACTGAATCAATGGAGAAAAATTTTCACCACAATTCTGTAGTTTAACTAACATAAACAATTTCAAAAATATTAAATAAATATTGGAGATTTAATTAAAAATTGAAAGATTCTTTGAGTGATTACTTCGTTAATTGAGATAAATTTGTTGTAATTAATTTGTTTTCGCCAACGTTATTTAGACAAGTTAATTATTTCATGCCAAAATTTTAGAAAACGACATAAAATTTTCAAAATCACTTAAAAATTTTCTGCTAATCTGATAAAATTTAGAAAAGAATCATAACGGAAATATAGCTTTGAACAAATCGTTTTTGATTCTCAATTATTTATTCCACATCCAGCAACGTATATCTGATCTCTGATACTTGTTCAGCCGGACATGTAGTAACGGAAATATAGCTTTTAATCAATCGTTTTTGGTACTCAATGTATTTACCCTCTGAATTTCCTGGATTTGCGTAGTAAAACTCAGGAAGTTAGTCTTCTCAAATTGCAATCCGAGAAACTTTTTTAAATATTATATCTTTATTATTTCTTGATGCCTTTTTTTTGAGAATTTTCAATAAATATCAAAAACAATTGGCAACAGAATGCGCAAGAACTTAATTTACTGAAGTAATTAGTGCATTGTTTAATTAATTAAATATTATTGAGGGCTGAAAGAGCCAAATCAATGGTATGAGAGTCGTAAGATGAATTAAACGAACCATTCAGCAAACAGCATCTTCAGCTTTTTTTTCAAAAGATCTAATCGATTTTGTGGCGATTTAAAATAAGCAATTTTGTTAATTCATTGAAAAAAGAAGCAAATTATAAAAATATTTAGAGGAAAATGAATAAAGTCATCTGTAATAAATAATTAATGGGAATTGCAATTACATTTTTGTTACCAAATGCTAGACAACTTAATAAACTACAAAAGAAAAGAGAATAAGATCAATGGGAATAAAACATATTACTCCATTAAAGGATAAGTAACTTAACTTTTCAAGAAACTTTTAATTGTATAGTTTTGAAAGGATCTGTAAAATCATGAATTCCAAAAAAATTATGATCAACTTTTTTTTTTCGCTAAAAGCTACAAATGAATCTAGCAGGATAAAATGAGTAACTAATTAATTAATTAGTAGTGAGGAAGATGATTTCTGAAAATATTCGTTGTTCTCATTATATATATCAAACAAAAGCCAAGAAAATGGATTTTCCTTTTCTGACTCATAAAAATTGATTTATTCTCAACTAAATCCCAACGGAACTTCCAATTTGCAAGCATCAAAGTTTCTGAGAAGTAATCAGTAAATTTAATCAGTAAAACAAAATATTTTGTAGATTTAATCAGTGAAATTTAGGAAAATGCAGCGAGATTGTGATTTGAGAAAAGTGATATAAAAAGGAAAAGATTTTTTGGAATATTGCAGAGAGGATTATAAAAATAGCAGCATGGAGCAAACAAGGATGAATCGAGTTTTGATTAATGTTACACATTTCAGTCGCAGAAGCATTCATATCGGTTCGCATTACCCAATGGACTTGCAATGGATTACTGCTGGGAATCTTCAAAAACTCTTGATCGTTTTGGTCTGGCTAAAAAACTATTTATAATAAACGATTTTTTTTTTTTCAAATCGCTCGATCCAGTTCAAGTTTCTGCAATGAGATTAAGTAATTGTTCGGCTGTTGATAAAAAAATCAAGTTCAATCAATTAGATAAACTTTGTCTTATAAAAGGATTACAATTGCTGGATATAATTCATTGATTTGACTTTTCTATTGATCAAATGCTAATAATTTATCAACTATTTATTCAATCAATAACTTGTAGCGATTCTTTTGAAATGATTTTCATCTGAAATCCAGTTTTTGGCGAACTAAGTTTTTGTAAATCGCAGCAAAAAATGCGACAAGTCATGTGAAAGCATTTCAGTGATATCGAGAACATTATATTGACAAAGCAAGCGATTGCGACAAAATTATTATTTTTGAAATTTACTGCTCTGTTTTGAGAAACCGTGAAGTATCGATCCAAAAAATACAAAAAATCTTATCAATGAAATGGAGCACAAACATTTGTTGATAATATGTTTATGTGATGTAATATCAAACAGGAGATATCTTTCATTTACAGTGATAATTGGAACTGAATGCTATTATTTCATTTTAAGCTTTAGAAATCCATTCTTATTCTATCGATTACATGAGATTAGAAACGTATGAAAATGTTTTTTCAGAAGGTTGGAATTCGAGATTCAAACAAACAGCTCGAATTTTTTAGATTGTATTTCTTTAGGTAGAAATGTGATAAAATTCTCAATAATGCAATATTATAAAATATGTTATAATAATAACGAACATAATTTATCACATTATTTATAATCTGATAACAACATAAATCAGAGAATTATTTTAAGCAAAAATTGCAAATTTTGACCGAAACAACATAAAATGGATTTTATAAGAAAAATAAAAAATGGAATTTGATGAACTCAGCTAATATGAAATTCAAAAAACGAAGAAAATTCCAAGCTTATTAGAAACAAACTGTGTTATGATGAAAAATTCACTTCTACACCATTACTATTAAGAACAGTAACATTTAGAAAATGTGAAGAATTTAAAGTTATTTCTCTTTCCTTGTGATTGAAATTTTCAAATATTGCATTTCTTCTTTTCAACTCCAACGAATTTATGGCTATCTATTTTTTTGCTTTTACCGAGGAATAAATTCCGGAAGACAGCATACCCATTATTTGAAGTCTAAAAGACTTGCTTGAATTGTAATCATTCGTTTATTCTCGACTACTGCCCTACATTCGTGTAATTGAAATGATGGATTTGGTACTGTAAATTTGCCAAGATTCTACACTGCTTGTTGTTCAGAATTTGATATCACAGAATAAACAGACAAGTACAGAAGTTTTGCCAACGTGTAAATAAATAGTTTATCAACGTCTTCTATCATTAAAGTTTATCTTATCCCTCTCAATCTCTATTGGAAGAATTATATTTCAATACTAATAATTAATTACATCATAGAATAAATGAACCATTTTAATCAAATTTTCAAAAAAAAAAAAAAGAAACTAAGTTTTTCTCTACACAATAAATCCACCCATCCAACTGAAAATTTTTTTTAAAAAGCACTGAAAACAAAAATATTTCAACAAAAGTTACTCTCACACATTCATTAGCGAAGCTTGTACTAAATTTAAACGATAATCTGATTTTCAGAAAAAGCATCTTAATCGCAACATTTCTGTGTTAGTAAAGAACTTCTACGCATTTTTTTTCCTGCTGAAGCTTTTACAACAATACTTTATTTTCTTAGAAGAAATACGGAATTCGATTGAAATTATTTAAGATACAATTTCGATTTTGTAAATTATTAAATCAATACTAAATAGACTGCTATCATTTTGAGTCAACAATATTTTATTTTCTGTATTAAACCTCATAAATAATGCTGCAAACTTTTTGTACCTTTCAATTTCCTTACGAAAATCGTCTCCAGAGTTCAATTCTTTTTCCATTCTCTGTCGCTCCTGCATTACGTTTTACCTAGGTGGATCAAAGTTATAATTAGCATCTAAGCAATCAAGCAGCTCCTTCTTAATCAAGAGATTCCTCATTTCTTCAAAGTGATCACCAATTTTTTTGACACAACTTTTTAGTAACAGTACTTGGCAAAATTGCAAAATTAATTGAAGACTTCGAATAAATCAAAATGACTGATTTTTAAAGAAGTCATATCACTTCAGTTAACGAAATCTTCGTGAAATGTTTTTTGTCAGAAAATTCTCGTAAACAATGAAAGAATAAAACCCAACAATGTCCAACTACTTTTTTCTGCCCATTCAATCTTCTTATCTCATCTTTATTTTTTTCTTGCTCTGGCCAAGGACAAGAGGAATCTCGGATAGTAGTTCTGAAGCTTGCAAAATTGTTGGAGATCTGGAATATAATAGGATTGTTTGTTTATCAATCTTAGTGATTCTTAATTTTTAGGTCTCCATCAAAAAGTCAACTTTACCTCTTAAATTTAAATAGATAATTTGTATTGCCTTTTAAATATAAGCAACTTCTTTAACTTGGACTTGAATTATCGTGCTTTAAAATACCTGAAAATAGACATAAAAAATCTTTCTACGTAACTCAAATGTTTCGTCATTATTTTTTCGCGTCATTCAAAATTCTTATTCATTCCCATATAATCAAATATGACCTTCTGCTTTTCTCGATCAATTTTTTCTTTTATTTTGCTTAATTTCAATCTTTTTGCAAATAAATTCGCTTCATTCTGACAGAACTGATGTTCTAATCAGAATTGAATCCCTTATCAAAATATATCATCATTTCTCGATTTTGGTGGATATGAAAGAAATCGATGACAGTCCTTTTAAAGTTTATACCTCTTTATATTTTCAAAAAATTAGCAGTCTACTATGATTAAGAAATTAGACGATAACTGAATGAACAAAAAATAAATACAAACATCTGAAAGCAATAAAACAAATCTGAACATCTTGAAAATCTTGAATCCTTTTGAACAATCGCAAGAAATTGTTCATTCATATTTCTTCCAGACTGCTTAAGAATGTTAAAAATTAATTTAAATTAAATTTAAAAAAAACCGTCTGCTTTTCAAAGTATTTTGTTTATTAGATTATGTTAATTAATAAATTTCGGTTTTTTTTTTTTAATAATAACACTTTTTCATTCGACAAAATTCATTTTTTTGGAGGAAACTGAAAAAGAAAAAACGCTTTTATTATATAAGTCATTTTTGGGATCATTTCAATTTATAAATACGGGAAATCAAAACTTTTCATTTTTGACAATAATTTTGAATTAAATTAAATTGTATTTTAAGAGGAATTGATTTTAAATAATTTAAACATTGAACACATTGTAATCAAATAAACCAGTTAAACACTCGATTAATTATCCCTAATGTTACATAACAAATAAATCAGACATGAATTTTCTAGATTCAGTAATTCTTTTTACCATTATTGTCTTAATTTTGTAGTAGATATTTTGAATTTAAATACCTGCTAGAAAATTAATGAAAATAAAAAAAAAGCTATAAATGTGCACATTTAATCAGCCAGTGATTATCAGTTAGATTTTTCTGGCAAGCTACTTATTAATACAATAGCTTTAATACTGCTTTTTAAATAATGATGACATTTTCAACGTTATTACATTAATGATGAGTAGAAGCATTGAAAATGTTTGGAAAATTTTTGAATTCAAAAAATTCCAATAAATGATGTCAAGCAAGTAGTTGCCATTGATCAATATTATTAGCTTGAATTAATGAGAAAAGAAAAAAAAAGTAATAGAGCATAATTATCAATTCATAAATGTGAAAGTTTTGAATTGAAAACAATCCCAAGCAATATATTCTGATAAATTTTGCATGTAGAATTTTCAGGCAAATTAATTGCATCAAAAAATTGAATTAAATCTCATTTATTGGTTGCTTATTCTTGAGTTTCATTTATCAATTGCTATTCGTTTATATTTCTTGTTGCATATAAGGATTGATTTCTCATTTTTTCTACTATAGTTTCATGCGACAACATTTTAAAAATGCATATTATTCCCACAAAAAAGGCACTCATCAAAGTTAGTTGCTTGAATTGCGGACAGCTTAAATGATGATTATAGAATTTTAAAGTTGGCAAGGCTGCTTGTTTTATTAAGTTCAAACAAGTCTGAGAAATCCATATGGACTTGGGCACATAAGTCATGCAAAGATTTTCATGGTATTGGAGTTGCTAGACTGATGTTAGAACACTGTTGTAAATTTTTCTAGTGATTAATAGTGTCTAAAATTTTTGAAATCATATATTTATTTTTAGACAAAAGCTTAATTCAGTGCTAAATTTTAGTCCTTCATTATTACCTTGGAAAGAATGATCAGAAACTCAAATCTTCTCTTAATTTAAAATTACATTTAAAAGATTGTTGCACAGATTTTCGCGCAAATCTCGAAATCCAAGAAGGTTGATTTTTAGTAAAATGATGATTTAATATAATTTGTTATATATATAAACTTCGTGTTAGAAATCCAGCCAAGGTTGATTTCTTTTGAAAAATGAGTCTCTCTATTGGATTTCCAAATATTTTGATCAAATAATCGGGATCATAGGCAGTTCTCATATTGATTAAATGAAGTTGATTAGCATAATATTCTTCCAAATGAAATAATTTGCGATCTTCACTGGTCCATCAATGTTTTTTATTCCGAATAGGAACCTATTTCGCATTACAAATGGATAATGATATGATAAAACAGCATATTAAGAAAATTATTTCCAGATTAAAAAGAAATGAAATGAGTTAAATGACGACATCTGCAAAATTTAAATTAACAAATCTCATTCAATTTATGCCCCATTACAACTTTATATTTAGATCAGTGCGTAAAATGCTCCGAATTTTTTCGATCGAATTTTCAAAAATCATTCTTTTTGGCAGAATGGGTTTTTTTTTTTTTTTTTGACCATTTCGAATCCATTCTGATTGAGCTTGTTTAATGCGATTTTTCCAAGTACATTAACTTAATTTTATATCGTTTTGTCTATAAACTTTATTTTGATTTATCTGATAATGATAGAATGATCCTTAAAAGTAAACATTTAATGAAAGAAGACAGCATTTACTTTCTTAATTTTAAAATCAAATGAAGAAAAACAGTTAGTTCATTCCTATCTATTGACAATATGTGTATTTGTTAAGTTTTTTAAATTTTCTTGGGCAGAAGTTTTTTCTTTTTTTTATCGCTTATTGTCTGTGATGAGGAAGTAAAGGCAAATTCCGGATTACTCTGCAGTTCTCTCTGCTTAAAACCATCGAATTTAGAACGATCAATTACAAAATCCTAAGTAGCATTTATCATCAAAGATTCTCGTTGACACACTATTGCTCTCAAAAAAAGAAAAAATATCGTTCTGATCCTTTCAGTTCAGGCGGAATGTATTATTTAAAAAATAATAATAATAAAAAAGTTTTCTATAGTCTTTATGAAATTTGTTCTTAAATTTGATAGATGATATGGCGCCGAATAGTCAAGCAGCAAGTAATCTTCGATCTTCCATTTTTTGCCCTTTCTATCATTTGGCTAGTCTGTAATTCAATTTAAACGAAAAGAGACATTTCATGGCCATTATAGCAATAACTTGTTGCCAAGTGGAATTTTCTTTTTCTAACTGGCTAAAGCTAAGTAATATTTAGAAGTGTTGAAGAAAATATTTGTAAATGGCGCATTCTTCATCAAATGCAAACAAATTCATTTTGATGACACTTCCGTCATGATGACCTACAAAAAGTTCGTTTTATCAAAAAGCTGAACTTAGCAACTCTATGAAGAAGTTAGTCAATAATAATTTTGCTACAAAGTGGCTTTAATGCAGAAAGCATTTTTAAATTTAAAATTTCGAAGAAATTTCATGAAATCGATATGGAATAAATGAGCATTCCTTAAGATGTAATTTTACAAGCAATCATTTTGGCAGTAAAATGAAGCATTTTATTTTAAAGTGCTAGCTCCTAAAATATTCATAATTGTAGCCTACTGAAGCGAATTGATTGATTAATACTATATTTCATTTATTTTTTCATGCCACACATATTTCTTTCATTATTGAACTTATGATATAACATTTGCATTTAAAGAAATACCTATTAAGTGAAACTTAGAAATTCGAAATTAAAAGCCAACCTTGAAAACTAATGTTAATGGAATTAGACTTGTTACTTGGAAGAATATGATAAAATTTATTTTTTGGAAGTTAAAAAATTAATATGCTAAGTATATTTGATTAAAGAGAGACTTATTTAGATAACAATTATGTTTATTATAAATGTATTGCTTTTAGAGTTTGATTCTATATTTTTTCTTTCTCTTGTTTTCTCTCATATTATTCAAATTTTTTGTGCTTAAATTTTTAAAATGCTCTTTTCCATGAAAACATTACATTCAACAAATCTTTTATCATAATGTATTATTATCAACGTTTTAACTGCTTAGATTTATCTGTCCGCAAAAGGAAAATATGCTACTGAATTAAGAAAAGAAAGAGCGTGAAATTGGAAAAGTTAGGAATGAAATAGAAAAATTCACGAACCCATTCTCTCTAACAAATAATTTTCATTTGCATAAATACAGATGATTGAAATCATTAAGTGCCAAAAAATGAAAGGAAACAAAATGCAACGTTTCATTGAAAAAGAGAAAGTGTTGGGAAAGATCAAAATTATTTTAATATAAAATATATTCAAATAATCAAAATATCGTTTTGGAAAAATATTCCTCACATGAATCATCGCTGAAGATAAACAGAAATGAATGTTACGATATCTAATGTAATTCTCATCTTTATTTGCGATTACCAAGCTTTATCTTCAACAGTAAATACCGGGAATCTATGAATGCTTTCGTCATATAACCCAGCTCATGGACAATGGTGGGAATGTGGAAAAGAAATGTCCACTACAAAAGGACTGCTATCGATTGGAGAAAAAGGAATTTTCGACTCAGAACTGATTTTAGCCAACGCGGCAAGCGATACTTCCTCAATTTTTGTCAAACGTATCTGAATCTTTAACCAATCTCTTAGAAGAATATCTCAAATATTCTCTCAACAAATATTACGGTTATCAACAATCAAGAAGAAAACTCGATATTCCAACTACTGAGCGATATTCTTATCAACTATCGTCAACCTATTCGATGTCGATAAATTCGTCATCAGAAGTATCATTTTCTGAATATTTATTGTCTACAACAGCTACAGAAGAAAAATATATTTTTCTTTTTCACTACAGAATGTTATTATAATTCTAATATACAAATACAGCTTTTGCAAACACATTATTGCAGGATGAATGAATATTGCAACATTGAAAACAAATACAACTAAACTTTAAACTCCAAAATTTCTTTATGTTGATTGCAGGTAATTTTTAAAAAGCTCGCAAAAACTCACTATGAAAAGTGACAAATAAATCTTTGACCTATCAGTTAGATATCAGAGAATTCATATTCGTAAACCTTTGATTTTAGTAATGATAGTGTTGTTCCAAGTAGGAATTGCAGATTTTGATGCATTATTTAATTACATATTGTTTAACTGCACAATTTTTAGGGAAAAGAAAATTTGATATAATTAATATGAAGAAAATAATGTAAGGATGGAAAGTAGAGAATCGGTCTATTAGAAAAGCCAAATTTGGGATGGTTAATTCCGAGTAGAGAAAAAAACCTCACAAATATGCTTTCATTTTTAATTGGATATTTAATGGATGCTTTTTTTTCTTGAATTACTGAATTATATGTTCAATGTCATAATTTAATTTTTATTAATTGAAAAAATATTACTGAAACGAATCTTTATATTTTACTATTGTGATCTAAAAAAAGTGTCTCTGGCATAATGCATCAGACAATTCAATTGAGAAGTTAGGAGTCTCATGTTTAGATTTTTGTCTAGGAAATCGAAAAGAGAAGAAGGCTTGTTTTCTAATGTACCAAGCGAATTATCATTTTTGTATCACTTTTTTTTTTTCGAATTATCGGAATGCTGAATAGAGGCATCATTAAATGCTAACAGTTGACGCTGCATTTATTTGTATTTTGGAAAAAGAAATGTTAAAATGTTCAAAGCTTATCAGTGAAGCTATCTAAAAATCGAAATGAAAAGGACTAGGTTGACCATGATTTTGACAATCAAACTAAGCAGTACTGAATGAACCAACAATTAGCAAGAACTAAAAGATAACTGTTGGTAACTCTGTTAAAAATGAAAACATCACAAAAGAGCAGTTGTTTTCTTAAATTTATTAAGTAAAATGCTATGTTATCATAGCATATTTTTGTCCAAAATTTAAGCATTCAAACTTTAAAATTATAAAATTGAAAAAATGAAAATTGACATCATGAATTATAATAAATAAGCAATATAAATGAAAAATACAATTTTTTTAAAAGTGGATAAATATAAAAGATTATGAAATCTATAGCGAATCTAGAAAACATTAAACTTTTCCTGAGATTCTAGAAAAACCGTAACAACTTTGCCAGCAAGTGTAATTGTCCTCATAATTAATTTTTTCTCTTTTTTTTCTCTTCTAATTTCGTTAAAAGAAATTTCGAAGTAATATGATATTAAGTGTGAACTTGATGAAATCATTTCGAAAATTTTTATCTTCTCGATCACCTCTGTAATTTTATAATAGAAGAAGCAAAATTATCAAAAATATTCAAATGAACTCAAAATAGAGAAAAAAATTGAGAGAAAAATTCCTTTTTTTTTTTTTTTTTTTTTGTTCACATTAACATAGTAGAAGTTTTCGTAGCTTATAATGTTATAGGTTTTGATTAATTTTAATTAAAATTGAATCGATTGTTAATTTTTTGGATCGTTTTGATTTGCCAGGGCATGAGGGAAGAACTAAAACTGGTCAGGAGAGTACTGATATCACGCGAAGTTTTTTTGAAAATTAGGTGAGAATTGACATATAGTCAAATGATAACAGTAATATTTCTAATATTTTACTGCTATTTACTATTAAGTTTTTAGAATTTTTAGTTTAGAAATTTTTTCAGAATTGAATTATTATTGTAGCCAGTAAAAAGCAATATAATCACTTGCTTAATTGCATTATCAAACAAAGTCATCAAATTAACTCAAATTATAATCATCAATGGAACAGTTTCAACAATAGCAATTTGTCATAATGAGATTTTTTTGACAAAGAGAATAATTAGACAATTATTTGCAAATCTGAAACAATTAGTAACAGATAGAAATATTAAGAAGTTGAAAAGAAGAATTGAGAAAAAAAGTTGGGAAGATGGATTTATATTCCAATCTGATTATTTTATCATATTTTCGAAATTGTAAACAACACTATGAATCGATGCTTATTTCTCTTCCAAAAATTTTATTGATTAAAATAAAAGGGTACGTGAAATTATGCATGCTGCTGTTCTATTTCAAGTTTTCTGGGTTTGAATTTATTGTTTTCACACAGCTGCAACCATCGTGCTTGAGCATTTAGCATAAGATTATTATTATTATTATTAATTCTTCTGTTTGCTGCTGGTACAGGAACTGCCATCATTGCCAGAGAGTTTCTGTTTGCTTCCTTTTTCCGTAAGCGATTAAAGATGTGATAATTAAATGCAATCATGATAAATCTGAAAAAAATGACCAGATCAATGATATTATTATCGAAAGGATACGGTAATTAAATTAATTAAGAATTTCCCATCTTTTTCTCGAATCTTATTGAAAATATAGCAATGGATGTTGATTGAAACGGGATTGAAATATTTCGTTTGAAAATGAGCAAAAAGATGACAAACGAACCCATCAGTGGCGTGCATAGCTAGCCAGGCACCAATATTGAACAAAAAACTGTAGAATGGCGTTGTAGCTTGGGTCGCGACACACCAAAAACACACGAATGTCAGTACGAGAATTGTTTCCGAGCAAACAGACTAAAACTATGATAGCTTATCAGTATGAATGATAACAATCAGGATGAAGAGTTCATCGGATTGAGGAGGAAAACTGAGAATGTGAGTTGAAATGCAAAGATGTTCTATGCTAGCCAAAAAGATAATAGTGAAAGTTATTATGCCTGAGGGCCATTTTAGATTATAACGAAATTAAATCACCTGAATAAAATATCGAATCTCGTGTGATTTTCGTTTACGCGTTGCTTGTTCGATCCCTTGCATCGGCTGAAAAAACACATTTAATAATTGCTGCAAACATAAGTTTCAGTGAAAAAAGCTTATTTTCATCTATTCACCTATGACACCATCACTCTCCATTATATTAAATAACATGTAATATTTGATTGACCAAACAATACCTCGATTTAATCCATGAAATTAATTCATTTATTGATATTTCCATTCAGAACTTGAAATCAATGTATAAGCTGATTTTTTTATCAGTCTGATAAATATCTTTGCCATCCTTTCATTAATTTCACAGTTTAATCATGAGGTCTATTTTTTAGTAGCTGTTAAGAAAGTAGACGAATTGATTGCTATTCTTTCTTCAAAATTTTTCAGTGCTATTTAACTTTTTTTTGGCCATTGCTTTCATCTCTTCATCTGGCACATTAGTTTAGTACTATCAATTCGTATACTTTTCCAAATCTTAATGATTCTATGCTTCCTTCAGTTCTTTCCTATTTCTTTCCGAAACTGCCATATTTGCAAAGAAGCAACAAACAATGGTTGAGATATTGTTGTAAAAAGCAAGTTCCAAGTTTAGAGAACTATTTAATTTCACCCAAACAATAATAATATTTGAGCTAAATAAATTGGAATAATTGTAATAAATCTCAATTATATGCTATGTTGAAAGTAACCTTCGAAAGTTTTTTTAGCTTGAAGAATGTCAATATGTCGAGTATTACAGTAAATATCACAAATACCAAATTTACATAAAACTCGTAGTAAAGCGAAATGATTTGGCCACACAATGCTTTGGAAGAAACAAATAGCAACAATCTACGGTCAAAAAAATAATGACAGCCATCTGAAACAATACGAATAATTAAATTTCCCGAGAAAACTTTGCTTATATAAATTTTTAAAGATTTGCGAATATTTTTTGGAAAATATCAGTTTACAAATTTTACAGATTTTCTTGCCAATAGAAAGCAATCCATATTACTTTTATGGATTTATTTTTATTTTTTTGAAATAAAATTTTTCAATCAAAAATTAAGTGCAGAAGTTTTTTTGGAGTGAATGAAAAATTTACCAAACTGATATACACAACTTTGGATGAATGAAGCAATCCATATCAGCGCAATCCAGTTTCTTGTTTTGTGATCATTGAAGTATGTCGCATATGAGAATGGCTTTGCGATAGCGATATAACGATTTAGGCCAATCAACACATGCGTGTAAATGGCAGCATAATAAAATAAGATCGTAACTTGGCCAATCGTATAACTTAATCGTTCGTTTTCCATAAATCCGGGTGAAGATTCCGGAGATCTACAGATATATTTTTTTTCAAACATTGAAATGTTTACTTATCAAGATATTACAGGCATATCTTATTGTTGAATAATGTTTGTCGTTTTCAATTAATAGAAACTAAGAAATTTTTTGAATTAAACTGATTTGTCTCATGACTGTTCTAAGATCATGAACAAAGAGTAGTCCATCATTTTTCAGAAATATATATTATGAGTTATCATTTTGCTTTAATATAATCAATCAAAGCAAAATATGTTGTAGAAAGTATTAATTATTTTATATGATATGACGTAATGTCAATAACACATAAGTTTATAAGTTTTAATAATATTATGTCTTTTATACATAAATTAATAAGTTTATATGATCATATATCATTTACAGATGAGTTTCAACGTTAATTTTATTTTTTCTCAATCTAAATTTCAATAAATTTTGTTTTAATCCTTCTAACTAGCTGGAACTTTGATTTTGATTCGTTTAAAATATCATATGCAAAATATTAGTAGATGAGTTAATTATCACGCTTTGATAAATCTATGAAGTAATGTCAAAATGCTATTTCCATTCTTTTTTTTTTTCTTTGAGTGTTGACAGCTAGTTTATTAACTGATATTACCATGGTTAAGTGAGCATTATTTTCAATCTTTATCGATATCAATTAATTTTAATTACGCAATTTGGGCATGTCCATAATCCAAGAATAATTTAATATATTTTTAAGTCTTATTTTCCCAATCACTTCATAAATGAGTTCCATACGTTATCAGTGTCATGAAAGCGTCATAACAGTTTTAAAGGGACGAAAAACATGTTTACGGCCAAAACGGTCAAATTCACAGATAAACGACAAAGATCGACGCAGCAGCAGCATCAGTTCGGAGTTCCAAGGTTTTCAGTTAGATATTTCCAAGCGATTTGAATTTTTTTAAAACAGATTTCAAGATATTGTGGACAATGACTTATGTATTTCTTCAATATAGATTTCAAGATATTCTGGAAAGTGACTTATTTGTTTCTTCAATATTAATGGCATATATCTCCGTGGTTATCAAATTACAAATTACTGAGGTATCATATCTTAATTCTATTAACAAAGTAAGAGATTGAATTAACATTTATAACTCCTTGGTTACGCTAATTTAATAAATTTTCGTGTCTTATTTCCTCAATCGCTTCATAAGTTATCTCCATTTATTATTAGTGTCATAATAAAATCTGCAATTCTTGTTTATTCCATTTCTTAATTAAATTTTGCTCAATTGCGGATCATAAACTGAAAATCAGCAGTCTTTCTGGCAACAATTCTGCGACTATATTAAGAAGAAAACATGTTTTTAGTGAGAAATATTGGTGCAAAATAAAATAAATATCTGGAAATACAATAAGATCCTACAGAACCTTCTCTAATTATTCAGCAAAAAAATAAATACTATTTAAATGTATACATGATTAGCTAATAATAATGATTTAGCAAGAAAATTACAGTAATGTTAAACTTAAATATGCTAAAGATATATGTATTAAAAAAAAAAAAAACTTAATTTTGCTGAAGACACTAATATATCAAATTCCAACTCTCAAGGATTTACCTTTTATTGAAATACTTGAAGTTTCCATGAAAACATTTATCATTTCAGAAAGTTTTAGCGAATTCCAAAGATAATTTGAAATGATCGAAAGAAGAAATTAATAAAATTTAATGAAAGATTAAAGAATCACGGAAATCCCTATGTTTTTCATATAAGCAAGAATAAAATACTCAAAAGTATAAAATTACGAGAATTGGCACTTTATACGATAATCAATGGAAATTGGAAAATTTTGATATTAATAAATTGCATTCCTTATATATAAATAATTTACTTCAGGATATAATACTTATTCCGCGCCAAATAAAAAAATGTAGTAGTGATGTATGAAGCGTTGCGACGCTTCTGCGACGATATTATTTTGTGGTACTTTTGTTTTTGAGTTTTCACGCTTAAAAGTTCTTGAAAGCGAAAACTATTAGTCTGTTCTGCTATACGTAATTCCAAAGTATTGAAAAGCAAGTATGATGAATGTTTTTGCAATAACTAGAAAGAATATTAAAGAAACTAAATGAATCGAATATTTTGAATTAAATAAACATCAGTTTTTAATGATACTTTAATTTGGTTCAGTGAGACTTTCTTCTTTCGTCCAATAAAATGCAATAATTTTTTTATGTGAAAATTTATCTTTTAATCTGGATGATTTAGGAGATATTTTGATGCAAAGAAAGCCGATTTCTGAAATACTGTTAGATAAGTCAAAATGAATCAGCAATTAAGAATCTTCTCATTGACGGCTTCTTTTAAATCTCCTTTGAATCATGTTCTCAACGCCTGATTATTTATTTTTTGATTAGTCTGCTCATCTGATTTGAAAAACTTTACTCAAATTGTTTACCGCTTATTAATCACTTAGCTAACTTTCAGCGGCCTCGTTTCCAATAGGCTAATTTAGAAAACTTACGATGCACGATTACTTTTCATCTGAATCACTCTCTGATCACTATTGATATTGCATTTAATTCAAAGATATAAAGGTTAAGTTTAAATTTACACAATGCAATTGTACCGGCTGGAAATTGAAGAAAAAAAAAAGAAAAAAAAAGCAAGCCAAGCATGTTTTGAGAAGACAGGTGAAGAAAATGAATGTATAATGCAAAATTAAGAATTAAGAAATCGAAATGAAACATCCAGCATAACTGTAGATACTATAATTTACTTTGAATCTAGGCTGATTAAGAACACTACTAATGAATGATTCATTCATAAAAAAAAAAGAAAAAAAAAACTCCTTTTGTACATAGAAAAACTAAAAACTTTCCATGTTGTTTATACCTAACTTTGTCTTCCTAAGTTTGTCCCAAAATCAGTAACATTATGAAAACTTGGTGTTAATTAGAATTCTAGAAAAAAGAAAAAAATTTCCAAATATTTCATAAATGACTAGGTATTGTTGAACAACAAGAAAAAGGAGGAAATTTTCGAGTTTTTAACTTCCAACTTTTTCTAAAAAGACTGAAAATTCTAAAATTTAAGAAATTTTGGTTCTTATCAATAGCATAAGATAAAATAACTGGATGAAGATAATTAGATAACTGGATAAATGAACTTACAAAATCAACTTCGCTGGTACCCATGTAGCAAAAACAATCAGTACTCCGAGATCGCCAACAGCCTGCGATACGCAAACATAACCGAAAGCATTGTGCATGTGTTTTGTGCTTGCAATCACTACTATTGCAGCACCATTTGTAATAATGCCCAGTACTGAGAGCTGCAATACAAACTTTTCTTTTCCTATGTGCATTACATCATTAGCAAATGAATATTGAGTAAAATTACGACGTAATTACGACGTAGTCACGTAGTCCTGTCCACGTAAATCTATTACAGTCAGATGATTTCGTGACATTTTGATGTTAGTGATGAAGAATTTAAGAATTTCGCTATTATTTTCACTTTTTTTATTTTTGATTTATTAGCAAGTAGAAACCGTTAAGCTAATCACAGCAGCGTAAATTTCGTCCGATCGGCTGGGTTGCACTACTTGTTCCATACTATTTAGTACAGTACCGTATGAAGAACAGATTTCAGGAATGAGTTATTCCTGAAAAATATAATTAAAAATTTCACATCCTTTGGGCCTTTTGAAATCAAGACGAATATATATGTATTTTCTGGCTCAAAAGTTTATATCGGTAGATACTTCTATTTACTATGCTTCATTATTTCAAACATTTTCTATAGCAAAAGTTTTAGTTTTAACTAGCATAAATCAAGTTATCTAAGAGATGAAAAAAGGCGAAGAGCAAAAAACGTTGGAAGTGATAATTTTTACATTTGAGGAAATTTTTCTCTCTAATTTAAATTGAATTCAGTTGAACGTTTTAAACATCTTTTGCAAAAAAGATTAAGATAACATAAAATACCAATCAGATAAAAAAGGTGAAAATTTTATAGTCATAAAAGAAAAGGAAAACGTTCAATCAAAAATAATTCATATTTTTTGTTGAAATTTAGAGAATCATTGTTCAAAATGTATGAACATAACATTTAAATGCGAACATGAAAGTAAATAATGCTATAAAAATTTGACTCTTTAAAAAGTTTGAGTGAATAATATAAAAGCTATAGATGAAGACATAATGAACACCTGCTTTTCGAAGTGCCTATCATAAAAAATTCATCATTTTTAAATCACAAGCAGTCGAACTTTGTACGGTACATTTTTCTTCAAAGTTTTATTACTTAAAAGATTGATATTTTAGAGAAAATATGTTTTTTTCGTGAGCAATTTTATACATTTTATTTCCATATCTTCGCTAATCTATCTTCTAGAAAGTGTCATGTAAAAAAGCGAGATAATTAAAAATTACTGATTAGCGATTTTTATTGGATTTAAATTGAATTATTTCAAGAAAAAGTTTTTTTTTTTTTTAAATAATAAATCACAAACTCAAAGGGAAATGATTTACATAACAGTGAAAAAATTGATTAGAAAAATAAATAAAGTTCATTTTTTTTTTTTTAAATGCAAATTATTACTTCTGAAACAACTTAGTTTAGATGCAGAAAAGCTTAACTCTTATTCACACATCAAAATGTCTTTTTGCTTTTTTGGGATAATAAATATGCATATGAATTACTTCTATTTTTCTTTAATTTAGTCAAAAATCTAATTTTTACTTTTCCAATGATATTTTGCTATTTCTCCGCTCTCGACTAAAACTCATTTGAATGAGATCACTTTTGGTTAAAATAGATTTTTTCCTTCGTTCATTTCAATAATAATCAATATAGATTATACTGTGCTAAAAAAAAAAGCCTAATCTATCTATGTCCTTTATTGTCAAATCTAACCTTAAACAAGAAAGTGAATTCAATGTTCAAATTAGTTGAATTATTGAATTTTCGCAGAATAAGCTCAGAAAATCATTCACTTAAATATTTATGCAAAAGAGCAGTTAATTGATCTGTTACGAAAATGTGCAATTCTAAAATTTTTCAAGAGTAATTGATTTTTTCAGAATTATTCGATTTTTTACTACTAAATTCAAGCAAACATGAATTTATAAGAGACTACGCAGTGATTGCATTTGAATATTGAGCGATGAAATTCAAATTGAAAATTTCGTGCAAAGCAACCGAAATGAATAAAATTCTATGCAAAAAATTGATAAAATAAGAATTGCATAAAATATTCTCTGTTATAATATTGATAATTGTGAAAAATGACTTCGCCTGCGAAGCGGTCGGAAAATAAGATGTAAAAATATATTAAATTTCTTGTTAGATTGTGGGTATTACGATGCTTAAATTGTATCTTTAAAAGTAACTAATACGTGGTTATAGAGGAAAATACTCATTTAATTATTGGATTATTGGTTAATAACTAATTGTCAATATATTGCAATGAATGCATAGAAAACACCATTCTGAGTTTAAATTATTTCTCGACATTTATTAAGATCCGATAATTATTTTGTCAAGATGGAGGTTAATTGAAATCATATCAATAGTTAGTGAAAAAAATAGAACAAAACTTATATGAATCAATGCGTGGGCGTGAATTTTTGGTTTAATTTATTATTAATTTTCATTGATATACTTGCCAGAAGAATTGCTGAAAATAAACCTTTCAACTTAAAATTTAACTTGAAAACTAAATTTGAGAGAGTCTTCCTTAAGAAATTATTAATAAAAAGATTGGAAAAATCAAAATTTCTCGCAAAAGTTAATTTGCAACGTTTTCGGAATTTTTAAAAGTGAATTAGACTATTGGATTTTTTTTTGATTTTTCAAATATTTTATACTTAAAATGATTCGTAATAAGATAGTCTAAGAAATATTCAATTTAAGAGAGTCACTGAAATCATCAACAGCAAAATCAAAAAGTGATAGGTAAGCAAGAAAATTTGTTATTATTTGCTGAAATATTTTCCATTCATGTGTAAACTTAAAAATCCATTCAAATGTGAATTAAATTGAAAATTTAAATTCTTTTAGCCAGTTGAAAGATAGAGATAGAGGATCAGGGACAATCAAGCAGGAGAATGAAAATATAGCAACCGGACAGGAAGGTGGTGGTTTCCGGAAATTGATGATGCGAATTAGCGAAAAAATTGGTACCACCCAGAAGACTGAATATACGAAATATTTCCATGATATGTGCAAAGAAGTGGACGAATATAGAGTAAGCATAAGAAAAACGAATGGATTAAAGTGATAATTGATATGATAAGATATGCAATTATTCACAACTCTTTTCAGCTTTACTTTGAAATTTGTTTATTTTCAAAGTTTCTTTTTGACTGATCATTTTTTAAATCAAAAAAAGATACTAAATTATTTCAGGTTATCATCGAGGATATAGCACAACAATTAATTTTCATTCTTCAGCAAGATCCACGTTATCTGCCAAAACCACCCGGTAAAATGGAGATTCAGGCCCCGCCGCAAGCAGACCCTTTTGAATTATTAGAATCGGCACTTAAGATAACAGGAAATGAAATGGAATCAAAAAAGGTTAGATTCATCTTTACATGGCTTTTTATCAATTAAAAAATGATAGAGAATGCACTGCAAACTAATTTTTGTTTAAAAATTAATTTAATTAACCAAAATTTAATTTTGTCTTGCTAATTTAATGTAAATTGGGAAATCATCAGAATAATACAGTTTTCAGTACCTCATAGTCAATGCTATTGAAATGTAATTTCGTAATAATTGCAGGAAATTGAACAAATTCAAACTTCAGCATTAAAACTAGCATCGTTACATCGCGAGTATCAGCAAAAAGCTCATCGAGCGATACACGGTATTCGAACGTTCATCAATGTCGATTATGAAAATATTCGAGAAGCAAGAAATAGTAAGCTGATGCTGCTGCATGTTTGAAAAGAAAGAGTTTAAATTTAATATTAGGCCGAACGGGAATTTCACTTCACTTTGAACTTTTAAAATTGTTCTCATTGATTGAATGATTATCGTTTTTCAGCATTAGAAAAATTTCGCCAGGCGCTTGATTTTGCGAAATATGAATTAAAAAGTGCCAAAACTCCTGAAACAATTCAAGTGAACAATGCCCTTTATGCTGATGCGTTCAAAAAATTTCAAAAACAATTGTATAGTGTATGAAAATTTTTTAAAAACTGGAATTTTTTTTTGTTCAGCAGATATTAACAAAATACATTGTTTAGTAATGGAAAAAAATTATATGAAAAATGCAACGAAAAATATTATCAGTAGTATAAAGAAGGTGATAACATAGTAGATGCTTGTAGAATTAATTACTTCTTTCGTTAGGCTTTATATTTGTTCGTTAAATTTTGTAATTTTTTTCAAGCGAGTTACTAATGTGATGATAATTCAATAGACAGTTGTAAACTCAGAAATATTTACAGATTGAAAATATGCTAAAACAATTACCTGAAGCTCGGGAAAAATATCGCATAGAAATTGTGAAATTTTTTCAGGTAATTAAATTTCTAAACTTAAAGATGGATATTTTTACCTCTTATTACTTTCTTCATTAAGATAGGATTTCTTTTCTTTTTATCCAATTTCTTTTGGAAAGGAATAAGTAACGAAAATAATAAGTTTTCTTTGACAGCAACGTTGAAAAAGTAATTTCGCATATAGTCTTTATGAATTCAATTTTTTGATTTTATTAAAATGTTTGAAATGAATGGAATGAATATCGTGAGAAACACTTCGATTCTCACATTATTGAAAGAAATGTTTTTATAACAGAATTTTTGTAGATAATGAGAAAATACCACCAGGACTGTGCCGATGCAACTATTTTGTCAACTTAGATTTACAGTTGTCGCTTAATTCGTCAAATGTTGAAGCATTAAAAAATGAGATAAATCAGATGATATTCCTTTGAATTGGTGGAAAATTGCAGTTTTTCACAGTAAATATTAATTAATGCTTAAGGCTGCTGATTTCCTCAGTAATAACTTATTGATTATAAATGATTTAATCTTGTCATAAATGAGTAATTCAATAATACCTGATACTACATTAGGTGAATATTAAATCAAGTGAATATGCATGTCATTCACATGGTTCATCTGCTTTCGGAGCTGTGATCTCTGATTACTTGAGAATTCATTTTCATAGAAAACAAAAGACAGAATCAGTGCATTTAGCAAAATTTATAGAATTATAAATTTGCGTTAGAAATATTTTAAAATAATTTTGCATACTATTGCTAATATGCAAGTCAATCTAAATTAAATGCCATATTTGGCTTTGATTTCATGGTTTTAAATTTATTTATTTGTGATTTCAAACAAATGGCAAAATCTGCCAATACTGTTCCCGTAAGGATTTTCGATTTCCTCATCAAATTTTCCAAGAAATAAAAAACTCTTCGAGAAATATTTAATTTAATTCTTTCAAGGGATCTCAGCATGAAATCAGGTAATATCATACTTTTTATCTTCACAAAATTATTCCAATGCAGGGTTATCACTGAGACACAGTAGTAACAAAGGATGAATAGATACGATACAAAATTTGAAGTCATTTATCACAATGATATTACAATTACGACAAAATCATGAATAAAAAAAATCTTCAGTCTTTCGAAACGAGAAATTCTCACAATTTTGTGACAACGTGGGAAATAAAAATAAATATATGCAGAACATTAAATTTAAACTTTTTTATTTACATAATTCTAACGCAGTTCAGTGAAAAAATTCAAGAGCACCAATTAATTTTGGTAGATTAAAAGAATTACTATGTAATTGAATGTCTATCCATTTTGTTTTTTGAATAAAAAATTTCGAAAAATATTTAATTTGAATCTTTTAAAAGCTCGCAGCATGAAATCAAACAATTATCGGTGCTTTTTGTCTCCATAAAATTGTTTCTTTGCAATAAGATTACTTTTGAGAGACAGTTAATTGGAATCTTTCAAAGGCTTTCAGTATGAAATCAGGTTTCTTAAAGAGCTTTAAAAAAAATCACCATGACTTTTAACAGTCGGATTGATCGTCTCGAATTTCTCAAGAAGTTCTTCGAAGTAACTTTTCAGCAAATTTCTATTTCAAATTCAGAAAACCTTCCAACTTTACGAATTCCAAATGACAGATTGTATAAAATTTCATGAATTAAAAAAAAACGAATAAATGAAATTTCAATTATAAATTAACATGAAAAAAATAGAAAGAGATCAACAGAAAATGCATGACACAAACAAAGATTAGAGGAAACTTATGAGAAAATTTATGACATATCCCACGTACCTGAGACAGACAAAATTCTTCTATAACTATTGTTCTACAAACCTGAAAAAGTGAATAGGTTTGAAGCCGAATTCAAATGATAAAATTTTTTTGTTTTTTTTGAAAGTCGTATACATAAAGATGAGATTTTTATATCGTATTATGGCTTAAGTTAGTTGTAAAATCTACGAGACCTAGAAATATTTAAATAAAGTAAAAAAATTAACAGCAACTAACCAGAATTTGTAACAGCAGTAAAATCCTAAACAAACTTCAAACGAATCACGAAACTCGACTGTATTATCAACAACAAATCACCAGATGGAACATTTCTTCACTGGATTCATCGGTGAACCTTCCGGACAGTGGAATGCTTCCGAGAATTCCGGCCTATTCTGAAGTGGTATTATGGCGCGATATTTGTTTGGTGCATGCACATCGGCCATGATAATTTGCAAGTAATGCTTCGGCCTTATCAACGAGCACCAATTCTGCAGTTTATTACAATGAGTGAAGAAAGAGACATTATTAATGAAATAAACAAATATAAAAATATAACAAACTTGAAAGCTTATCTCATCTAGTTTGAAGAAATTTCAGTGAATTCAAATATGAAATAAAAGTAGATAAATGAGATTTGCTGAAGAAATTTTATGAAATAATTTTCAAAGATTTTTACCCTCACACTCGTCTACTAATTTGAAATTAATATAGAAAACCTATATAAATAAAATATAAATGTTCGGATATATCTGCTTTTTTTTAACCTAAGACTAAGTGAGCAGACTGAATTTATTGATCGCGTTTACTTTTTGTATTGTTCATTTTCACACAATGTTTCAAGTTCATCATCGATTGATTTGAATTTTTGATATTACTCGAGTAGGCACATATTTAGGAACTTTCGGAGATTTAAAGTTTTGAACAAACGAACTTTACATTTTTGTTTATATAGACTTGCTGGACTAACATTTATTTTATTTTTTATATAGACCATAATTCGCGTGGCCGGATCCAGCTATTTTTATATAAATTATAATATTCCATTATTTCTAATCATTCTTTAAATTAAGCACTGGAAAATCATAAGCAAAAAAAAATTTCTTTTTAAATATGTAATAAATGATAGTAATAATAATAAATAAAAAAATGATAACAATAAAAGATTGAAAAAGCAGAGTATTATTGCCTATAAAGTGTATAAGGAAGTTTTGTTAAATATTGAGCTTACATTAGCATAGGCAAGGAAAAACATCTGCATACTGGTCATGTTTTGAAAACCTGGTAGTGCTGCTTCTTGACGAGAATTTTCTTCAACCCATGACTTATAACCCTTCAAATCACAACAAACATGAGAAAAAAAATGAATCGAATTCGATCAAACGAAGCTATTTGTACTTGAAAAAAATTTTTCTTTTAATGAAAGCATTGAAAAAATAACAAACTATTAGTGCTGTTTTCAGGCCAGCATTGTCAGCAATATTTTCTCCAACAGATAAATGTCCATTTAAATATACGCCTGCTTCTTCTACTTTTACTGCATTGTATTGTTTTATGAAACATTCCGTTTTCTCATGAAATTTATGTGCTGTATGTGCATCCCACCAATTGTTCAAATTACCATATTCATCAAAACGACAACCTGAATAGTTATGAAATTCACGAGAATGGATACAGATGGTTTGGAATTGAAATTTTGATTTTGCTAACTAGGAGCAAATGAATGGAATAAATTATTAGTGAAACCTTGATCATCGAAGGAGTGCGATACTTCGTGTCCGATAACAGCGCCAACCATTGCATAAGTGATATAACTTGGTACACCAGGTAACATAAATGGAAATTGCATTATACCAGCCGGAAATACTGCAAGTTGTAAAGATTGATGAGAATTTCGGCTAGAAAATAATAAGATTTATTCGAAATATTATGGCTTCATTTTACTAAATACAAGTACAGGATGTGACATTATGAAGTAAAAGTTTGCATTCATTTTGCAATGATTTGCATTGATAAAAACTTACTCATTTCATTCAAGTTGGGCGCATAATAAGCATCAACCTGAGCTGGACCTTGGAACCAAATTGATGTATCCACGAATTTCTTCAATCGCATTAATTCATCGGTAATGCGAGCACATTTGATACGTATTGTAAATTCTAGCAATGATTCGTTATCTGTAGTTTCGGGCTGAAAAAATTTTGTTTAGCAGAAATTTCAAAAGGCAAGAAATTCAATGCTGTCAAAATTATCAGATTTGTGGATAAGAAAATTCTAATACATCGGTCATCTATCAATTCTCAGAATTTTAAGGCATTAAAAAAACTGCTAATAACCGAAATTCTGAGAGCTACTAATGACCGATTAATTTCCTAAACTTACCAATGCCCAATTCTCCTTCATATAACTTTCGTTGAAAATGTAAAGTGGGAATCCACTCTTGTAATTTATGTGTTGTGCTTTGATGATCGCCCGTTGTCGTGTCTCTTCGTCCATCCAATCGACTGTTTGCAGTTGCTTGATCAATTCACGTTTAATATGCTTAGTCAGATCGTTCATCTGAATCAAATTAAACGATTTTGCTTCTGCTCTGATCACAGTTCACAGCACAATCTCAAGAATTGAAAGCAAATCCTTTTTATCATCATAGTCCATGGAACATTGCTATTGCATTTTCAATTATTATAAATTTAATTAAAGAACTAAAAGGCTAAATTTTTTGAAAGACAATAAAAGTAACAATTTCGAAAATTTACTTTTTTCATAGCTCTGAGTTGATCAAAATGATTCGCTACATAAAGCCCTCCAACTGGCATATCTAGCATTGCTGTTGTTAGGAAGACACAATCTTCCCATCTGAAAAGATTAGCAGATTCTGTAAGAACAATTAAGCTTAACTTTCTTATCACCAAACAGTTCAGTTTATAGAACAATTATTGCAAGTACTAAATTAAATAACTTCGAATTAAAGACAGATTAGAAACTTAGCTTATAGAAGTTAATAATCTTCGAAATGCTTTATTTAGTCGCAAACTGTTTTCTCAATTTCCAATGTTTTTTTCGTTTTCAAGAACAAACAAATTAACCTTTCCGCGACTGGAATATTAGAAATGTCAGTTTGGTTAGCCTTAAATGCATAGAATGGTTCCCGCATTGCAGATGGCAGAAATGTTGAATATCCCTGAATTACTCGCCATAACACGTAATTAGCAATGGTCCGTTTACTCGACCGCCGCATCACTTCCTGTAATAGGCTTCAAGAATACAATATTTATTTGCTGGATTTTCTGAAATTTCAATAATTTGTACCATAAATTTTTCCAGTAGGTAAATGGAAAACTTATATGATCAGAACGATGGATCAATGACAATATGCACCTGAATTCGACGAAAATACTCTGGTTCACGTATGATTACTGTATCATTTGGAGTGAGCTTCTCTAAACCATCAAATATTGTATAAATGTATGTTATCAGATCCATCTGAAAGTTTTTATTTACTTCTCTGCTTCATTTAATTTGTATTTTGTCACATTATCTCAGCTTATCAAAAAATTTACAAATGAAAGCTTGCAATTTGTGTGCAAGTATCAAATACATATTATCCATTATATACAAAATATTCATAAAAATTTACATGTGGAAAAATTTTGTCTAATTGCCATAGTTGAAATCGATTGTTACCACGTTCAGGATCACGTCGAGTAATTTCGTCAATCGAGAAATTAACCAACCGTGATTCAAATTCAATTGCTTTTTTCATATCATGTTTGGCATGCATCAAATCAGCTCCTAAAAATTGAGATTTAGCTCACTCTTGTTTGATATCTTTTTGCTTTTTTTTTTTTTTAAATTACTTCATTTCAAACTCCTCCATTAAAAAAAATCAATACCCAAATTAACGGCTGTCTGTATCATCAGTGATGTATAATTTTCGATTACTAGATCATATATTCCTGCTAGATATGACCATCTCGGGCCTATTCCCCATTTTGGTTGATCAACCTGCAAAAAAAAAAGGAAAAATTTGTTGTATTTCAAGAATACTAAAACTATTCTGATTAGGAGTTAAAATTCTGAAGACTATAGATTCAACAAAGTATACAATGATCTGTATTGTGATTTTTATCCTTACACTCAGAATCTGGAAGAGAATCTGATATTCTGATGGATATCATGTGAGCGTATTTGGATGCTCTCTAAACTTAAATATTGATTGAACAATCAAAAGTTTTCAGTTGTTTAAAGAAATAAAATGTTAATGACAGTAATCGAATTATTTCTTTCTTTTTTTTGCTTGCAATGTGTTTTGCCCATGCTTGAATTGTCTAAATAGCTGCATAACAATCTAACTTATCTTTTGTTTACTAAAAAGAAGCGTAAACTTTGAAAATTTTCGAAAATTTTCATCCTTCTCAAACCACGTAATAAATTTACCTCAATAATAAACCTGGAACTGTTGATTGGATCATGTGATACTGCTAGTTCCAGAATAATTGCATTTACAGCTGTTTTGTTCATAATATGTGCCAATTGCTTTTCCCAGCTGTTGTTCCAAGGCTTCCAGGTGTGGCCATCTAGAACTGGCCATCCACCTAAATCACGGAGTAGTTTTCTCATCGATGAAGCACCCGTGACTTCTAACTCTTCTGAAAGTAACTGTTAGCATCCTTCTGTAAAATTCTCCCTCATTTTTTATTCCTTTTTAGGTAAAATTTAAAATATAAAATTTGACTTCCTTGACTCTCACTTTCCAACGATATTTCATTGTCAGGAACTTTTTATCTCACAGTCAGCAAAAAAGGCAAAAAAAAAATCGCATATATCGATTTGTTCGTTTAAAAAAAATTTTTCATCACTAAAAAAGGATTATATTACCAAAGAAATTTTAATTAGCATCTCCATATTTCATCTTTCAATACTCGATTTAAAATAGTTTTGAAATTTGAATTTTCGACTGCTTTGCTTGCTGTATATATAATATTAATATATTTATGTCATTGGAATTCCACTTAACGAACCTTCATTAAGACATTTCTGATAATATTGCTTTGCAAGGCGATTCCACGGTTTTTCATCAGCAGTTACCGGAGCCTAAAAAGCATTTGTCGGTATGAAAAATTAATGAAGAGTATTTCTAATTGCAAACATCTCCCTTAAAAAGTATTAATTAAATTTTTAAAAATTCGGAAATCAGAAATGTAAATAGAAAAAATTGTAAATAAAGTTGAATTTTGAACCTGCAGCAACTTTCTGATTTGTTTGTTGAGACGATTTTGCATATCACTTAAGGTGTGTCTAATGGCCTTATTGGGTGGTAAGTGTCGGTTAACTGGATAATTGCCACAAGCATATTCATAAAAATCATCACAAGGATCAACCTGAAAAGAAGCTGAAATGCAGGAGAGAAATAGGATAACAAATGAATCGTAAATTTAAAGCATTTTTCTTCTGATAATGAAGTATTACCCAGAATTGGACCCAAAATTGGATCATTTCGGCCAATTAATTTCTATTTTAATTCACTTGTTTGTTAAATCTTCAAATACAAATAAAATTTTCTTTCAATCTTTCAAATTTTTTTGGAAAACGAAAATTTCGTCAAATACTTTGCAAATTTTATCAATGATCGTTCAATAAAGCGTAATATGATCCGGTCGATACATTATAATGTTTACTCATTATTGTGACAGACAAGATGAAAATGATTATAAGAAAGGAAATTTTTTCTGTTTCTTGAGATATGGAAGTTGAAAATTTGTTTCTTACAATTAATAAAGAAGAATTCAATCTAAAATCTATGCGTTAAAAAGTGAAAATCTTTCGTATCACATCAATCCCACAGCCGATGTGCATCATTATCTTTTTCAAATTGACAGAAAATATTTTTAAATTCATCCCAAGTTGAGGGAGTTTTTCAAAATGCAAAACTAAAAAAAATTACTGTCAGTAGAAATATGTCGATTGATTCGCTGCTAAGGTTTATGATTTATGAAGGTGATCAAATATTAATATTCCCTAAATTTCAGACTTTGGCTGGTTCTTTGCATTTTTGTTATCGATATGTTCCTATGATTATCATTTAATTATTGGTAATATCAGCAAGGAATGAAAATTGGGGAAAAAAATGAAAGAGCTTATCTTATCATTAAGATTGCTGGCAAAGAATCCAGAAATCTGGGCACATTCCCTGGAAGTGCATACATAGCCGTTGTGATATGATGCACTATCATCAATGCCCACTGATAACAGGTTGTCCTCTTCGAATAGATCTCGCTTCACATTACTTGGAAATGATGAGTCTGAAAAATTCCACGAATTTTTTCTTCCAACTTTGAACTTTTGGACTTTTGCAAGAAGTTGTTGCAAAATATTAATGATTAGGATGAATTTCCATCGAATTCTGATATTAAAACTTTTAAAACTTTAGTCATTGCATTTTTGATATAGACTTTTTTTTATATAATTGCCTATTTTAACATATTCTATACAAATTAGAAATCAAAAAGGTACTATAATAAGTACCAAGTTGTATCTTCATAATTCTCAATGAAAATTTGATTTATTTAAATTTATGAAACTCTTCACAAACCTCGATATACAAAAAGCCATAGCGTCAAGACACCAATTAATATAGACAATAAAACAGAAGAAAATATAAGAAGTCCAGTTTCCAGGCATGTGAAATCAAATAAACATCGCCTGAAAGTTATTATAAAAGATTTTCGAAATATGCAAGTTCGAGAAATTATTTTCTTTCGATCAAAATTCATAACTTAGAATATTTGGCACTTCTGATATCATTCTGCAATTAAATAAAATATTCAAGAATATGCCAATGCAGTAAGATACCATCGTCTTCAGATTTTGCAGATCTTTTTTAAATTTGTTTTACGAAAGTGAAAATAGAAATACTTTGATGGATTCCGATTATTCCACAGGCTGCCATTTTGGTCGTAATTTTTCATCGCGAAATGCAGAAGGACGATTTATGTAGTTCAGTAATGTATCCAAATGATCTAAAAATATTTGCTTGTCATACTGATCTTTCCATTTGATTACAATCATCACTTGTTAATATTGGATCAAAGCAGTGTTATGAAAAAGCGAATAAACAATATGGATTTGATAGATTGTTCAATTCAGAAGTTTCTTCACCTATTCTTCTTGTCGCACTTTAGTAATGGATTAGAAGTTTCAATATTGTATCAGATCGTATGGAAGCCTGTCTTCAGAGCTTCGCATAAATATATAAGCTTGAAATTGTATGAAATAAAAAAAAAAAAATTAAAAAATCTTATTCTGAAAGTAATGCATGCTATGGATATCATTAAATGGACATCTAGCATGAATTAGATTAAAGCATACAACTATATTGAGAATCCGAATGAAAAAAAAAAAAAAAAAACCAAGAATTGAAATAAATTATCAGGCTGAATATTAAAATAAAAATGCAATCGAAGCGACAAACCAATTTTTAGCGTTTTTCGCAATGAGCAATCATTCTAAATTTATTGTGTGCGGAAAAAATCTCGGGAACTTCCCAGGATGGATTTATATTTTCCAGATGAATCTTTAGTCTGCTGAAAAATTTTCAAGTCAAGATTGAATGCTAAGCAATCAATACAAATTTTCATCAAACTTTCACAATTTTTCATCAACGCAAAATATAATCTGCTTCAAAATCTTAGTATTAAAAAATTTTTGAAAGTTGCCCAAAATTTTGGAATGGAAATTTTTTTCAGATGTGGAAAAAAATGATAATTTGGATATGTTGCAGAATATGAAGCAAAAAATCCTGCTACAACTGTCTTAATGTCATATCAGCAATTCCTATATCTTTGTTTGCTTTTTATAACTACTGCTAAACTTAAACTAATGTTTAAAATTGTTTCAAATTCAATGAATTTCAAACATCTTGAAAAGAATAATGACTAATTGCAAAATGTTTTTAAATTAAGGATTCTTACACCTAATTTCAAACTTTTTCATGAACAATTCGACAAATGTGATGGATCCAGAATTATCATTATTTTTTGTGGTTCGATTACTCCCAGTAGAAATAACTGCAACTATTGTAAGTGTGAGAAAATTAATTGAAAGAATGAAATATATCGAAAATTGGTATCAAATTTTTCTAATCTTTAAAACGAATTTAATATTATTTTCCTAGTAGTATGAGGATGGATAAGATGATGATTATTCATTTAAGACTTGAAACTGCATATTCAATTCAGGCAACACAGGATTTGTCAGAATGTATTACCTATTTAAGGAAAAGGAAAAGTGATTCGACTGGATTTCTAATTGAACAAAATTTAATTTAAGTCAAGGGCTACGTCAAAGGTTAGATTAAAGGTCAGGTATTAATCCTCAAGTTGGGGGGAGCGTGGGTAAGTGTTGAAATGACGGAAATCGAGAAGTAAGTTTGACTGAAACGGAGAATTTTAATCTGGCGGATGGAATTCGATGACTGAAACGGAGAATTTTAATCTGGCGGATGGAATTCGAAAAAAACAAATTGATGGCTACTTTCTACTATGCTTACAGGAAAGGAATCACCAACATCAATCATTTGAAAAAGTTGGAAAACTACACAACTGACAAATTGAACCAACTTTTGTCGCTGATAACGCAGCAGCTGCGCTTGGCAATGTGTAAAATTTAAGAATTCACTTTCAAGACTAAAAAACAGTGTGCTTGCAAACTTAATTGATTGATATAAAATTGAATTGGAGGCTGATAACAAAATGCAGTAAACAGAATATTTTTAGAGTATTAAGAAATTAGTTTTCAGGTATGGCACTTTAATCAGCAATTTGAAGTACTGCAGTTTTACTTATCTTTCGGCACATGCAATGGTGTGACCTTTGTTGACCTTATTCACGAAATGAAATATATTCAATTATAAATGAGTGAAAAGTATGCCAAATCATTTGGAGAAAATTTGATAGGAGACAATAAATGCAAAGTGAAAATAATTTTTAAAAAAAAAAAGGAAAAAAGATGAATGAGAAAAACACGAAATTTTTATGAAAATTTACACGAAAAACCTAGAAACTAGCAAAATGGAAAAAAATCTGAAATAACGATATCAAAAATTAAACAATTTTATAAAAAAGTGGGAAAAGGTTAAATGATTTAATGTGATTTCTGGAAAAGTTTGTAGACTAGTTGTTCTTCCCATTCTGTAAACTTTTTAAGTCATTAATTTAACTTGAAAAGGACATGGAAATCACTTAATCATTTATTATTTTAATAACTCTACTTGTCTCTTAACTTGCAAAAGTGAATTTTGCACTGTTTTACTTTTTTTAATGTCTTAATTATGTTTTCATTTTCATTTGTTCGTTGTTTTTTTTTTGCTTGTTTGTTTTTTTATAAGAAAGATAAGAATTTGATAATGGAAGAGAAAGAAATATTTTATACAAATGTTGCTTCAGAATGATCATAAATATCCCAGAACATAATGTTTCACAAATTCACAAAAATTTTTCAACTCAGTTTTAAGCAATACTTGATTTTCAACCGAATAATCAAAAATTAGCGATAGATTAAAATTTCTTGAACTTTCCTGTCTTTGTGAAACAATATATATTATTTTGCTCAGAAATTGCTCCCTTAGATTCTTTTTATGATTCTTAAAATTTTCAGATATTATTTAAGTAAATTCTTTTAATGTGTAAATGCAACAAGATTGCAACAAAAATTTACATCTTCTATAAAGATGAATGCATGCTGAGGATTAATAGGCTTTTATCCAGAAGTAATTCAAGCACTGATCGATCCGGAAAGGCTGAGTGAGAAAACGCTTTAATCACTCTCCTGGGAAATGAAGCAAATGCTGATTTATAGCAGCACGGATTGAAATTTCATCTTTTAAACTAAACTAGCTGAAAGTAAATGAAATAAAAAGTTAGTTCTTGAATATTGGCTAAATTAAAGAATGTGAAAATTTGGAACATTTTTAGTTTGAAGTCCTTTTCCTATATTTGTGAAAATGCACTTAACATTTATCATTATTCTTGAAACAATTAATTTACTTGAGCGAGCAAGTGGATTTAAATTTTGAAAAAATTCAAAATGATGGACTTTAAATTAAATGGCATTTCAAAAAAATTGGACCAAATGCTTGAGAATATTATAATGGAAGAAATTTTGCTATTCAATGTTTTCTTTAGAAATGAAAATAACTGAAGGCATGGGATATTTAACTTCTAAAAAAATTAAATTTGTCAATTATGCAAAGAATCAAAACAATGCGCTTTGAAAACTTTTCCGCTCATTTTCTTTTGAGACGGAAAGTTTTCGTTAATCTGGAATATTTAGAAGGATCAAAGCAGTAAAAAAATTTGAGATAACAATTAATTTGTTCAGAAACTAATGTTCTAGCATCGCAGGAAATTAATCGCAATAAAATTCGATATCTTTCGGAAATATTTCGAAATTTTGAAAATTATTATTGTATTCCAGTAGCGCAGAAAATCTTGTATTTTTGGAAAAAATCGGCAATTCAAAAAACATGTGGATGGGAATTTTGCTTCAATAAAACACTAACGGATGTTTGTTCTCATTATTTCACTCAGAAAATTTATATACTTTCTACTATTTAAAGATTAGAAAAAAAAATGTGAATAATAAAATTATATGATATCGATGATATTAGATATCAGTGGATCTTGTTTTCACGATTCAGAAAAATGTGGAGAATTTATTTACGGTGGCATACTTTAGTCTCGATTTTTCTTCGATTATGGCTTGCGCGTTTGTCAAATTTCCTTAGAAAATTGTTTGACAATAGGCCTAAAAAGAAAAACAAAAATGAATGTTTTAAAATTATATTTCTGGAAAACTGTTAAAACCTCAAAAAATAATGAAAAACGCACTGCATTGAAAAAAATTATGAAATTATTTAAAAACATAGAAAGGATTTTCAAGAATATATTCAATGATATATTTTTCCAGAATAGTATCAATTGAAGAGATATGATAATTACTAACTGAGATTTCAATATGTTTTATTCGATATTTCAATACATAATCAAATTATTGTGCAGGAGAACTTTAAATTTCAACAAGTTTTATGGTAAATAATAACTCATTTTCTAGTCTTTTTGGCATATTTACTTTTTAATACATTTGGATACTTTCACTGAAAATCAGTGATCATCGATTATACAATGGTTGACAATTACCTATATCAATAAGCCTCCAAACTCTTGACTTTTCTGTAGAAATGCATTATTTAATACATAATTTTTACTACTTATTTGTATTTTTTCGAGCATTAATAATTTGCAATAAAGCTACGAGTTGCAAGTAACCATGAAAAGAAAGAACGATTTTCATTGATCAATGCAGAAGTGACAGTGATGATGGATGATTTTGACATATAGAGAGATAATTTGTGAAGGAAATTGTTATTCGATAAGGAAGCTTAGAGCCAAGTATTTTCAAGGCTTTATCATATAAACTGGCTCTCACGATCAGAGTGATAAAAAGAATGAATTTCCGTTATTTTAATTCATGGTCAATAGCAATTCGTTACAATGAGAAGGAATGAATTTCTTCACCAATAAACAAAAAAAAAAGGACAATTTTCATCATGCATTGGGTCGAATGATAAAATTTTTGAGTCAAAGAATGCAAAAAGAAAAAAAAAATTACAAATGTATTTTTATAGGTCAAAGAGATCTATATCATACAGTTGTAATTTTGTCTTCTCCCTCTTCAAGATCCAATTTATTTTGATAATGCGATTGAGAAATATAGGCTCTAAGCATTAATTCCTCTTTTACTTTTTTTTGTTCTTTATTCATTGACTTTTAGAAATTCTATCCGTGAAATTCTTAGCCTCAAGAAAGAAAGCAAATATAGCTAGTCGAAAAGCAATCATTCTTTTTCTCGATTTATCCAGTAAACAATGTGACAAATGATATGTGACAGGTACTAAAATGTTGTTTGATAGAAAATGCCTCAATTTTCCTACTCATTGCTTCTGGCGTTTAACCGAGCAATTTGTAAAATTCGGATTTAACTTCTTTTTTTCTTTTTTTTTCCAACAGTTAGTTATTTTTGCCGTTTCTCGATTTATTTCGTTTCTCCTAATCTTTTATCTAAACTTCTAATGCTATACACTTTACGGTGCTTTTCTTCTCTCAAACGATGAGGTTTTATCTTCATCTCATCATTTTTCTAACAAACATTCTCCTACTTATCTTTCAACATTTGGATATTTGCAATTTGTAAATTATTGCCATAAAATTGAAATATTCCGGAAATTAATAAATAATTGAATAGCTTTTGAATTGTATAACTTAAATTTTATAATATGAAATTGCAGACGATACATTTAATAATCGTATACAATATGGCAAAAGATGAAAAAATGATAAGCAACAAAATGATAGCAAAAACGCCCTTCAGATTCTGGTCAATATAAAATTTCAGACAATAGCATTAAAACTAATAATACTAAATTAATTTTAAACTCATCGAGACAAGTTAATTTGTAAAAACTTGAAAAAAATTTCTAAAAAGATATACGATCCATGTTTTCGCATAACAAGCTACTAAATCTCTTAGTGCCGATTAAAGTGCAAAAGTGATGGAAAGACAACTTGATTCTTTTCTTTTTGTTAAAATATAATGGGGCGCTTTTGGCGACAAAAATCGTGTGACGCAGTTCATAATTGCCTCAAAATCGCAAAATGCACATGTGGCAAGCTCTCAAATTCATTATAATCAAGCACTGGTTGAGTTTTTCGTAATTGGATGAATTGACAAACTGATACTCATTAATAACATATTTCATAATCCAACTTTAAACTAACTTTGCATGATCAAAAGTAAATATAATTAAATTGGGGAATGAAATTAAAATTTGTAATCAGGTTTTAAATAATTCAGTAACTATAAAATTAAATATTAGAATTTCAAAAGAGAGGATAAACAATACGACAGAGCAAAATGTATTGCCAAATTAAAATATTTAAGACAAATTACGCTTGAAACAGCATGAATGTGACAGAAATATGGGCAGCAGGATGACTACGACGATGAAAATTTCGTTTCAAACAGATATTATTAATAATATTTAGAAAGACAACAGGACACAACAGTAATTCTTAAATGATGAACATTATCGATCTTCGTGGATGATACAATTAGGGATCAGTTTCATTCAGCCATACAGAACCTACCTTCAGATTATTTCTCTGATTATTAAATGATAGATGACCTGATTGACTGACTGATGGATTGTTTCAGCGTTTATATATCTATCTCAATCATTTTATTTGAAATCTGTCAGCATTTCCTGTTTTTAAAAAGTACTCATCCATGTTTTAGTTCCCAGACGTATATTTCAAAAAACATTCCTTTTGGCATGCAGCCAGTCTATATATTACGTTTGAAATTAAAAATGAAAAATTAGAAAGCCAATAGTGTTATGGATGAAAAATTTGAAACAATACCACTCTCATCTGAAATAATGAACTTAATTTAATTCAAATTAATTAAGATGAAAATTGATGGTGCACTGTGCATTGGGAAGTAACATTAAAAGGTCAAGGGTTACAACGCAATTCAGTGATGATCAATGTATAAAAATATCCTCATTCAGAGCGATGATGGCCATCAAAGACAAGACGGAATTGCAAATAAACGAAAAACATCTTCGAATTGTAAACAAAACCGATGTGAAGTATTTGCTTCTCTGTCATAAATGCACTGTGAGGATTAAATTCAATTCATCGTCCTCTTTCTGCTCTATTTCTAAAATTGAGTTAAGAAGTTTCTACGACTAAACATTTCACATTTTCGAAGTCTTGGCATCTCTTCCTACTAACAACAGATGACAAAATGTCGCTTGTTGAATATCAAATTTTTTAATTACTAATATCTCCATATGTTTCTGGAAGATTTTCTTCGTTATCTTTATTCACACTTTTTCTTTAAAATATTTTCTTGCCCGATTTAAGGGATTTGTTATTTTTCATTTCTTTGCCATCATTTCTACGACTCTTACATCCAAAATCTTAAATTTCAAAAAGTTCTTAAATACGCACTTATCTATGCAAAAACATGTGCCTATTCGAATGCAACGTTGCATCGAAATTTCAAAGCAATCGGTGAAGAACTTGCAATGCCATGTCAAAAGTAACAATGAACAGTTACATTTTTATTTACATAGATTATTAGCTAAAAAAGGCATTTAAGGAAGAAGACTTAATGTTATAAATTGATATTTGGAATAGAGAACGAACCTAATAAAAAGTTAGGATAATAATGATAATTGATAATAGCACTTTAAATATCTTACCATGCTTGTCACCATTACATTTGATGTTACGTTCATTCGGAATGGCATCATATTAGCTGGTAGTCATAGAAAAAATTAGATTAAGAATAATTAAAATTAAAGTTGTGTCATTTCTTATGCATTTAATATTGAATACACAAAGGTCTTTAAGTAATTATTTCTGAATTAAATGTGCATGGGTCATTGGTTGATTTCATCTTCAGATAATCGAGATATTTGATGCACATTATTTGGTTTATTGTTTTATCGAATGTATAAAGACGGAGACTTTTGAATTTTTGATTGGAAAGTTTAATTTGATTTTTATATCCCTTGGTTTACTTAATTAATTTCTCAGAAGCGTCATAATTTCCCAACGATTTGCCATCGCTATTTCGGTCTGAAATATTCTGCATATTAATCATTCCAACGTAAGATTCAGTAGTAATATTGTTTTCTGTTAATTTTATCTAAATTATGAAAAAAAAATCAAAAAAGCTAATCAGAAATGAGTAGAACCATTGCTTTTAAATTAAATTAGCAGTTATGAAATATTATGATCTGTAATTGAAGACATCTGAGTCACTGAAGTATTACTTTAGACCAATTTTGTTCCGATCATGATGTTTTTAGACTACAATTGCTAATTTTTATGCATCTGTAAGGAACAATTAGTACCATTCTGTTACTTATCAACCATACATAAATTTTCCTCAGTAATTCAACAACTTAAATTTTTTGCAGTGAAAAATTTGAAATTTAAAATTCAAGAAACGATTGGTTTTTTGCCACAGATTTTATTAAAAATATTTTTAAGAAAAATTAGGATGTAATTATACAAAAAACTCATTTTAAATATGAATCTAAATAACATACAGACATGATTGCATGTTTAAATGAATTACATATAGAACATCATAGCATGAAACCATGAGAAATCATTCTTCCTCCATGTAGAAAGTACTTCATGAAAATTAAATTGATGAAAATACTCAACAGCGGTTCTGCTTGCTTACATGGAACAGAGTTAAACTGTTTCATTTTTATCAAACAATACAGTTCTACATTAGAAGTATCAAGTGCAATATATCAAATCTACTGAAATTAATAAACTTCATGAAAACTTTTTTTTTTGAACTGTTTACATTATCACTTGCGATCAAACGCTGCTAAATACGAATTACTGAAAAATGACAGTTTGAAAAAATGAGGCATATTTCAAATCTCAGTATTCTTTGATGTAAGGAATGAATAGATTTTACCTTGTAGCAAGTATTTCAGCACGCTTTTTTCAGAATTGTAATTAGAACAATCATCATTAAGTAATTGGAATTTGTATTCTAAATATTTGTTGTTTTGACTATTTAAAATTGCATGTGTTAGATAGTAGAGGAAGGGAACTATTCTAGAAATTTTCTTGGCTGTGGTGCATAGTAGCAGAAATTCATAGTCCCATGCGATCGAAATTTTCGGTTTTTGTTATAAGTTTATATTTTGATAAAGTTTTTTAAGGGAAAATATTTTAAGCCATTGGCTTGATAACTATTGTTTTCACTCAGCAAGATTCCAAAATAGTAAAAGAAATCACTTGCAACATCACTTTTAAATCCATTTGCTTCCGAGAAAATATTCTTTTTGAACAGAAAAGAAAAACCTGTACGAAAAGAAAATACGGCTAATATCTTAAAATCACTAACTTCTTTTGTCTCTAAACTAAAAATTAATAAATTGGATTTCAATTAAATTCAGACCACAATAGATATTTTGTGCTGAGCAGCAAATGAATGTAGGTTTTAATTAAATTAATGATTTACAGCAAACCAAAGAATCGAATGGAAAGACAATGATTGTAAAACCAGATCAACAAATATGAAATATTCAAAGCAAGAAAACATATAAAGCAAGGAACCTCTTTTAACTTTTAATAAAATGTGAGATCTAAAGAGATATTCTATTGATAAACTTCAAAGTTTGCTTTATTCGGCTTTTCCTTTTTTCTTGCCCTTCTTCTATTGGCTCTGCCAGAATTTAGTTTCTTACCTGCCAAAAATCTAAAATGCAATATGATAAAAAGTGTTATGCTAAAGCTACTTAGATAGAAAAAAAAAAAGAAACCTGCTAAAAGCTATATTAGAAGTGCACTAAATAAATAAATAAGGTATCTAATTTTTGGCAAACACTTATTCATAAAAATTCAACAATATTTAAATCTAGAATAGTTCAAACTGAATCAGAGTAATGCAATTTTTCCAACACTACCAACTGCGGATTGAATTTTATGTTAGGCCAATAGTATGGGAACCATCGTATTCTTCTCAACTCAACTCCCCTGAAAAAATAGCTTTAAAGAATGAAGACTTTTTTAAAGCATTGAAAAATATTTTCAGAGAAATGGATAAGCAGCTACAAGTTAGAGAAATGGATAAGCAGCTACAAGTTATTAGTGAAGTTTTCAGTTTGAACAATTCTGATTATTTCAGCTGTGAATGAAACAATCAGAAATCATGAACTGCTAAATATGCTGACAAAATTTTGAAATTTTGGTGAACGGAATCTTAAGTAACAAATTAATATAAATGATGCAAAAAATTACTGGAATACTTCAACATCATATGAAATTTGATGAGAGGAAAAGAAATTTGCTGCAGTAAAGTTGACAATATCAGATTCCGTATACGAACCAATCAACAAAAAATCGAATCGTGCAAGTTGTGATGGTTCCAAATTTTCAGTTTTATTGTATCTGTATATTCAAGAAAATAATTTGTAATGCCGCAAATACTACTATCTTCCAATCAGCTCATATTTCATTATTTAAATTCTGACTTCAAAATTTCGCAATATATATGAATATGCTTCCCTATTACACACCTTGATCACTTGAAACATAAAAACTGTTTCAGAGAAAAGAGTTATTGCGGAATCATCTGAACTTAACTGCACTGTTTTTCATGTTATGGAAATAATGCAAGTCTTAATAGTTATTTTGAGCTTTTTGCCGTAGACTGGTTCTCTTTCGCTCATAACTCATTTCCTTAGCTTAAGTAGTCTCCTTTCATTTTGGTTAGCAAATTCAATACAATTTTTTACTAAATTACTTACTCCCAAGCATCATACCACTGCAAGAATCGATTAACACCAGTTTGCGCAGCGTAATTATCGATATAAACAGAAACTGGTTTATTACGATCGAAATGTCGCGAATACTAAAAAAAAATTTTGCAAGTAAAAATTTTTATTAAAATATAGGTTTTTTGAAAGCAATTTTCTAAGAAACTTTCTTTGATTTATATTATATCTTTTTTTCAATGACCACTTCTTTCCTAATTTCTCAACTCAAAAGCTTTTATGATAAAATGAAACACAAGATTATCTCAATTTATATTATCATTCTTTATCTAATAGCAGCGATTTAGGATAAGGCATAATAATTTGAAATAATAATAAATGAATTTGACAGAATAGATTCATGGAAATCAATATAAAAAACTATGATTCTAAGAATTCCAGAAAAAAGTACCTGAAGAGAAGTGAGTGCTTCGCCGCCAGGATAATTTCTAGAGCTCGCAAGTAGAAAAATGGAAGTACTGATAACATTTACTATTAAATGTAGTATGACTCCAACAGCCATTAACATTCCGAACATCGATTTCCAGCGATTGATCCAAATAAAAAACAAAAAAATCCCGATAAAATTTATGGAAAATCAGCGCGACTATGATTAATAAGACATTCCATGTTTATCATTAAAAGATTATATTTTTCAAAATGTGCATCATAAATTTCTACTTATTTTAAAACAATTATAATTTTAAAATCAAATAACATACACTCTTGCACAGAACACTGCTGATGAAACATTCAAAAGTGGAAATATGTAAATAATAAATCGAAGTTCTTTATGGGGAAGGAACGAATACAAGGAAATATAGCAGACAACAGGCATTAAAATTGGCAGTAAACGACGATCTAAAAGCATGCAAATCTATTAATTTCGATGATGAGCTCATATAAGTTAAATATCAGATGCATTTATTATTAATAGAATTCTCCATTCATTGAATTCTAAAGTGACTAGAGACTTTAAAGATCCAAAAAACAATCTAATTCTTGATATAAATCAGAGAAGAATGCGAGATTTAAATTACTCACCAATTAATGCACCTAAAGGCACCAGAGCAGTTGAAGCAATCATTGCCCGTGGGATCGCAGAATAAAAATACCAAAAGTAGGGTAGAACCTGTAAAGAGTAAAAATGATGTACTGAAAAACTACTGTATTGCTATCAAAGGAAATAATTTTTTGAAAAAGAATTAATCTTTTTAATTTTTATGATACTTCAAACCTAAGAATTCTTCATTTCTGAATTTTTTTGTGGTATAAAATCTACTGATTACAAACGGAAAATTAAAATTTACGCCATATTCATGACTTCTGTTCAAGATTACATTGAACCACCATACTTCACCTTCAGGCCATACCCATCGTCGCCACAAGAAAGAATCTATTGGCACAGATAGACCTAAACATTTGTATTTTTTGAGTAAATATTCAGCAAAATTCAGTAAAAAATTGAACAATCTTGATGTATTGAAATGAACCTTCCAGAAGAGAGCAGAAATTGAAAACGACAGAATCCAAATATAAAAATGCAAATAAAATATATAAATGACTGACCTAAAGTAAGCAAAGCAGTAAACAAGCAATGAACAATTACACCATTCCATCCAAAGAGAGGTAATTGGTGTGTTAAAAGAGGGACTATGAAAATACATCCAAAAAGCAAGATCAGTTCACATCGAAATAATAGTATGAAAACTGTAGCAAATCGTGCTGCACATAACCAATTTCCATCCAGAATTTTCTGATAAGTCCAAAGTACTAAAGTCGGCAATCATAAAAAACGAAATGAAATGAAAAAGAAAAAGAACAGGAATAACACAATTTCGATAGTTTTTAATTAGGCTTAAATATTAAATATAAAAATCGAGTGGAAATTACAAGGAAGGATGAAAAAACTCTTACCCCCAAGTAAAGCAAATGTATTTGGAAGAGGTCTGGAACAGTAGAATATAAAATGGAACTGTGTCGCTACTGTTAACCTGAAACTTTCTCTCCAATTCACAAAAAACTGAAACTTGCTGAGTAATATATTTATAAGAATCATTTTTGAAAGTTGTTTCGCGTGTTATATGCCTTCCACGAAAAAAAAAAATTTGAATATTTTAAGATGAAAACAACAGCTTGCTAATTCTAAAATGAGCTGGCATTCCAAACTGCGTTACATTCTATCAAATCGTAGTCTATATTACTGAGAGTAAACTTATTATCTAAGGTAACTAACAAGTTTGCTATCAACAACTATCAAGTTTTGAATTCTAAATACAAATTTCCAGGACAAAAGAAAAATACCTGAGAAAGTTTCCCGATAATCGGCCAAACTTTTTATCGATTCGTTCAGCAAACTTTCGAAATGCGAATAAAATTGTTAAACCAAGCAGAAGTCTCACTAGAATTTGCTTTTTTTGAAAAATAGTAGTGTTTTTTGGAGATATTTTACAAAAACTCAAGGCGATGAATGTGAATTGTCAATCACAAAAAAATATTACAATTCATTTAATAAACCAAAACATTACTGTTGTCATCGGAATCTGAAACGAACCGCCGTATAAAATCCAAAGCTTTGAAATATTATTGAAGTAACTGACTACAGGAACAAATGGAATACTAACTGCTACGGCACCCACGAAAGTACGTGGTACCACTCCGGGAAATTCGTGATGATCGTACTGGAAGTTGAAATTTAGGAATTTTAACACAAAAAATTTAACAAAGAAGCTAGGTCTTTTAAAATAATCATAAATCTCATTCAACGTTATATGATATGAAGGAATTTTTTAAAAAACTTGTAATTTAAAAAAAAATTATTTTGGTGAAGTAATCATGACTATCTCATGCTGATGTATCGCAGTGAAGATTTCTTCATTTGAAATTCTACCATTCGCTAGTCATTGATATGTATCTATATAGGAGTTAATATAGAGTGAAAACTTTACTACAGAACTGAATTATCCATGAAAAGAATAACAGACGCCACATGAATTATAAGGAAGAAAAAAAATGTTTCATTCAAAAAAGCTTACTTTGTTAAAATTCAACCGATGATATAAGATATCATGGATAGCTTGCATATTGAAGCTTTCTTCAACTTTCGTATAAGGTGCCATTATTATATGTAGCACACATATTCCTACCAGAAGCCAGTCTAAGAGCCATTTGCTCCAACTCATTGTTTGCAAACCACAGATAAAGTTCTTAAGAAAATCTTTAATTCATTGAAATCTAAACATAAAAACTCATATTCAAACAAACTGAGCAGAAATATCGGAGGACAATATAAGCATTTTAATTTACGAAACATAAAGCAAAATTTTTTGTAACAAATCTTTTATTACTTTCAAAAACGTGGTATAAACAAATACAAGTAAATATGCAAAACTATTGAAGAATAATAACAAAAAGAGTTTTATCTCTCTTCAAGAGTTTTCAAACATGGAATAAGACAAATTTTTTTTTTCCAAATTTCATTCAATAATAATCTAACTTAATGCCTAGATAAATAACAACTTAAAATCACGAAGATCAGAAAAAAAAAAAAGAAAAGAAAAGAAAACGAAAAATAAAAACATCATGAAGTCAGCAACTGCAGAATTACAAGAGTCTGTAGTCAAGAGAAACAGGGAAGAAAATTTAGAGTAAAGAAAAGGAAAAAAAAACCAACCCTTACTTCTAGATTTAAAATATAAAACATAAAAGTCTTGAAACAGCTGAAAGTTAACTTGTTTTTTATGGAATTATAAAAATTCATAATTCCAAAATTTCTCTTACCATCTTCTATTTGGAAAGACGACTTAGTAGAAGATTAATGGCCCACTACAATCTTTCCTTTTATAAACACTAAGTATTTAATACAACATATGATATTTAATCAGAACGCATCCAATCTTTTGATTAAAGTTCCTAATTTTGAGATTTCCTCTCCCATACCATTCACCACTGCATTTGCCTGCAATAAAACAATAACAAGACAATGAAATTGCAAAAGCAAAATCCATTTTATTATGAGAAAAAAAGAAAAAATCTCTACAAAGTTGCAAACTATTTGGTTCATAAATTTAGAAAACCATGCAAAAATTTTTGCTTTAGGAAAAACGTGATTTACGTTTCCTAAAGATCTAAAAAAAACTACGGAAGCTATAATGCTTTGTAGATTTTTAAGATTTACATGGATATAATGCCCTGTTTTCATTGTTACCTGCGAAATTTTCCGCTGGTGTCTTTCTAATAAATCACCTCTGGATGCACTTCTAATCAATTTCTCGTGCTTGTCAATTTGGTGCAAAAATTGTTTTTTTCTTTTTTCTGCTTTCTGTAATCGTCTCAATAATTCCTTCTTAACTAAGGAACCATAATTACCCTGTAAAATTTTACACTTAAAATAATTGTTGAGCGCATCATCAAACAGAAACATCAAAATTCGACTTTTCATTTCGTTTAATTTTTCAAGAACTTTTTTTACGCACCATGAGAGCAACATGTACTTCAGCTGAATAACCATGCACTGGAAAAGGCAGACTACAATGACTGTTTTCTTCAAGAATTGATGATAAGAATGTGACGTTACAAAGTTCTTGAATAACAGAATGGAAATTTTTCAGGTCGCAGTTTCCTCCATAACAAGCTACTAAAATTGAATAAAATAGAAAAATTTAAATTTGAGAGAAAAGCGAAAAATTACTGAGATTAATGCTAAACAGCTTTTTCAAATGACTGGAAAACACAGGAAATAATTATGAAGTAAAAGCATAACTTATTGAAAAACAATACCTTGTAAAGAGTTTTTCATGGAAATTCGAAACTGTGCCCGGATAGACCTTATAGCTTTAACTACTTCTAGAGCGAAGGACATATCTTGTTCAAGTTTTTTATCGATCAGATAAGGCTTCGAATTCTAAAAATCGAAGTCTTCCTAACAGAACAGGTCAAAAATTACGAAACAATTGTTTGAAAGGACTGATTAATAACAGAATGAAAGATAAAAACGAGACAAAAGTAAATAAAATTACCATCTGTGGGCTAAAGGCAAAAGTACTGCTATCTTTTTCTCGTTTGATATGATTAAAAAGATACTGGCTCACAAAAGGCATGAAAATCGAAAGATGAATCAGCGATTTCTCAATAATTTCATGCAAAATTTCAGCGACTGTCTTAAGTCTTGGATAGTCCTTTAACCAAAGTGCATTCTTTGTCGTCTCCTGAATAATATTGGTGACAAAAAGATCTGCTGTTTGTTTAAGCTAAAGCTGTTTCCTTCAAAAAATTGACTTTAATGTGAAAATTGAAAAGATCGGGCAAAGAGTATAAATATTCCCGGAATTTTTGAAACTCAAATTCAACATGAGTCTGTTTTAACAAAAACTACGGTGAAACTCACAATATAAACATCACACAGATCATTACAAAGAAATCGATGCAGTGCATTAAAAGCTAAATGGGGACAATCTGAATCCATTTTTTCGTCCATTATCATTAAAGAACTTTCCAAACGGCTTTTTATCCAACTATCCTAAAAATAATATCCTGGAACTGAGCTTTGGAATCAATCCAGTCAGTGATGAAATTCTATATTGCAACTGATTTTTCTTAATGAGGATCATTTTCATTTAAGCTTAAAAATATTTGGAAACAAACCAAGTTATTTAATTTTTCCCTTCCTCTATCACAGCAAAAGATTTTGAATATCACTGCAAATGTCAGATGTGAAAATCAAATGAAAAGTAACTGACTTCAATACGGTCGTTGCAAAGCTGGTTAGAAACTTCGTAACAATTTCGCCATATTTCTTCAGCATAGTTGCAAAGATTCCATAGTTTATTGCAAAATCTGAATTTTTTAATGTTTTAATTAAATTCTTAATTTATAGGATTCTTTATTAAACTTGTAATAAATATTAAATATATAATGAAAGGAATTTTATTCTCACTTTAAACCTTCCCCAGCTGTTTGTATAATATCGATTTTGATATCCATAGCATTAACGTCATGACGGAGTAAAGCAAAACGCAAAGCATCAGGGCCATGTCGGGAAATTCCTTCAGGAAATCGAGATCTCAGCGAATCTGCTGCCGTTTCTAAATTTCTTTGAATTGATCTGATATCAGTAAAGTAAATATAGCTGTTATTGTTTATAATTCTGTCATCATCGTGAAAGCAATAAATATAACACAAAATTATGAATAATTTATTTTACTTCATGAAATGAGCTCACTTTTTTCTATCTCCGAAAGAGAACTTTTGTCAAGACGTTCTAACATTTTCTGAATTGAAATACCATCAACAACGTCCATTGGATCGATTACATTTCCCAGTGACTTACTCATCTTTTTTCCAGTTTCATCACGTACTAAACCGTGTAACACAACTTTTGGAAAAGGTAAATGACCCGTTAAACTGAAAATTTATTTCGATGACATCTATGAAACAAAAATGAAGACCATTTACTCATTCGATGATAAAAAGACAAAAAAGTAGAGAAAAATTTAAGAAAAGAAATATTATGGAATTCTGAAACCAATGATTTTATTAAAAAAAAAAGAAGAACCTATGACAAACTGCAATCATTCGCGCCACCCAAAATCCAACAATGTCGTACCCAGTTTCCAGCACAGATAATGGAATACGGTCAATTCGTTTTCTTGGCCAATCTGTAAATAATGGTGTCTGGTTTCCCGGAAAATATCAAAAATATTTCTGATAATTATGCGTTATAATATTTCACATAAGTACATGAAATCCATCAAACAAGAAAATTTTTAAATAAAAAATTTACCAAACATAACGATAGGAATAAGTGAAGAACAAAACCATGTGTCCAAGACATCTTTGTCCTGTTCCAAATCTACTTTGGTCATTGTCTTATCATAGATACGCAACGCTTCAACTTTATTTCGAGCCACAATCCACTCACTGAATGAATGATTTTTTCTTTTTTAAATTATGAAAATATTATCGCTTTGTATAATTATCTATCATCTCGAGTTTAAACCAAACCTATCTGAATCGGGACGAAATGCCGGTATCCGTTGTCCCCAATCAAGCTGTCTACTCAGACACCAGGGTTCTTTTTTGTTTAACCAATTTTCCAGATGTGATTGCATGTATTTCGGAGTTACAGTAAGCTGCAACAGAAGAAATGAAATTAAGAATGAATATGAGAAAGCACAGAAAATACTAAGATCAAGATTTTGGCTTTATTAAGCATTAAAACCTATTCTTAAGCTGTGAAAAACTAACATACCAAACCCCGTTCAATAGCTCTAAGAGCTATATCATTCATACTGGTGCAATCCATAAACCATTGTTTTTTAGCCATTGGTTCGATGATATCACCAGTTCGACTACATACTCTTAGTTGCTGTTCATGATAGGGCATCGTCCCACCATATTTATCACATGCAATCAATTTTGCGATTACCTGAATTTGAAGTTCAATACTACTCATTCTTTTTGAGATCTGATAATTTAAAATAAATCAGAACTACTTTATTCCTAGCTTCAAATCGATCCATTCCATTAAAATCGTCTGCATTTATGAGAAACCCAGATTCATCGACACAAGATCGGCTTAAGTCTTCATCAGATAACTGATTTGCATGATTTCTAGCGATTGCAAAGTCAGTGAAACTGTGTGCTGGTGTTATTTTTAAAATTCCTGAAAATAAAAAAAGAATTCGACAATTAAAGCTAAATCCAATCAAAAAAAAATTACCGAAGAAAATCGGAAAAAATTGAAAAATTGATAAATTTAAACTAAATAACAACAAGAGCAGTTTTCATCCTAATGATGTATTGTTTTAAACTCAATTTACATTTCAGGAAATTACTAAATGCTAGATATAAAAATCACGAACCTGTGCCCTTATCAGTTTTCACTGTTGTATCAGCTAAAATAGGTAATGTGCGATATGGAAGTAAAGGATGTTGAACATGTAAGCCAATATATTTTACATAACGTTCATCATTCGGATTGACAGCTAAGGCGCAATCAGCAAACAACGTTTCTGGTCTTGTTGTCCCTACTTCTAAATAATTACTGCCAAATGAGCTGAAAAGATTTGCCATAATTACTTTTGCTAATGTAAATTTAAAGAACTGCAGAATTTAATCATAATCATTATTTAAAAAAAAAAAAAAACCAATATTACAATAAAAAACAATAATGTTGAAATACGAAATGAAATTTGACCTGTTTCCATTCAGAAGCTCATAACGAATTCGATGCATAATACCTACTTCAATAAATTTCCTTTTTAAACCAGATTTATTTATTAGGAAATGATCATTCTTTCCAACATCTACAATATCAACCTCCTAAAAATGCGCATATATTTATTTATTTATAACCATTTATGATTTACATATATATAAATCATGTAATTAGTCATTTTATCCCTACTATAGTGACATTCTTAAATTTTATAGATTGTACAGCACTTGCAAAGTGGTGCAGAAGCAAACCTGATCGGAAATAGTAGTCCTTAAAGTTGGACACCAATTGACCATTCTGAAATCGTTGAATATCAAACCATCACTATACAACTGACAAAACGCAATCGTAACTGCTTCAGAAAATCTCTAAAGAAGAGAATATATTAAAAATTGAGCCTTAAAATTCATAGATATTTAAGAATACTGTTTAATTTTAAAGATAGAAACTAAATTTTTTCTTATTCGATTTTTTCTTACTTTTTCTTTTTTCTTATAACGATGTGATATTTTCACCAGCGATATTTTTCATATCTAAATAACATAACAATCTTTTATTAATGCCATAATCTAAACTTACAATCGATGTTTTTGAATGAATATTCCCCATCCGTCCCGATGTTTATTTAAAGATAATCGGATTAAAACACAAAAAGATAAGTCAAACTAATATAAAAACATTTATCAAATCAAAATGAAAGACAAAAAACCTACCTACATCGTCTAATGTGTAATACATATTATGCCAATCAAGTGTTGCACCAAGAGCTTTCAACTGCTTCGAAATATCGGCCACACGCCTAAAACATAGTTGAAATCATAGTCAAATTCTTCCCAGGAAATAACTTTAACTAATTTTATTTTACGAAGAAAAAAAAATTGATTCGTCTTAGCTTATAAGTTTGATAAAATTATCGTTTAAAAAATCCTACTCGTTTTTCCACTGCCGACATAATTCTAGAAAATCATTCTGCGTAATCTGATGCCTTCGCAGTTTCTTCTCATTCCATAGCATTCGTTCAATAACCACCTGTGTAGCGATTCCTGCATGATCAAATCCAGGATACCATATTACCTGAAAATTAAATAGTGAAATGAGTCATAGGGCAAGCTTACTTGCCCTTACTTCTAGGGAATTGAAACTTCATATTTAAAAAAATGGTCATTTGAAATAGAATACGATCTTATCAAATCACAATACAATTATTTATAACATACTTGCTGCCCTTGAAGACGTCGATATCGACACATAGCATCTTCTACGGAAACTGTCAAGGCATGACCAAGATGAAGATTGCCGGTAACATTTGGAGGTGGTAGAATCATTCTTAAATTTTAATAAAATATTTTATCAAAATTTAATAAAATCTCATTTATCAAATTATAAAATTCAGTAATGAATTCATATTTGATAGAAGATAATACAGCTAATAATATACAGCTTATGCAATCAATATAAATGGAACTATGCTTAAAACTTACCGATAAATTTTCGGATCTGACTCTTTCACTTGTACTGCTGCAACATTTTCCATCCATTTTTCATAATTTTTTATTACAGCATCTATGTCGTAAGAAGTACTCCTGATATATTAAATTATTTTTGTAATTCCTTTAATTTCTCGAAAATCGGACTTAATTTTCCTTGAAAACTTGAAATGATAAACGAATACCAAACAATCCATTCCATTTACTCAGCGTAATTAATTAATTGATGCATTAATATTCAATGGATCTAAACAAACATCATCCAAACCTTTTGCTGTCCTGAAGTGAGGCATTTTTGCTGGTGCAATATGGATATTTTCGCAAGTATAAGCAAATATTTCGCGGATAAATCATCGCCATTTCATTTTTATCTGATAAATGATTGATAATTGATGGTAAGAAAACAAACGAATAATCATCATCGAGTTTAAGTTACTCAAACTGTGAAAATCGAGGCAATCTATGTTAAAACTTAGACACGAAAAATTACATGACAGCCCTCGGAATTAGGACCAAAACAGTTGGCTCCCGCCTTTCGTGACAGTAAAAGTTGTCAATTATGAACACACCTATCTTTTATCTACAGAATTTTTTAATAATGATAATTTAACAAATTCAAGAATAACAACTGAAGAAATTAATTGCAGTGATCAAAAATTGGTCCACGTTCATGATCGTCCTCCATTATCCGATCAAATAATACGGGATAATCTCGCTACAATGACAAACAACGATTTGACGACGTGTTTTAGTACTCTTAAGGAAATATAATGTGTTTAACAACAGTTCAGAAAGAAATAAAATGAGACATAAATTTTTACTGACTTGAAATAATAATTATTACTTACAAAACATAATATGAAAAACGAAAAAGCAATAACAAAAACTATCATTACATCATTATATATATCAGTGTAATCAATGCAATATCATAGAAACAAATATAAGAACTCAGCTATTCCCTTTGTATGTACTATTCATAGCTAAATAGGCATTTTCTAATGTCTTCAATTTTTGATGCTAAAATTTAAATCACAGCTAACTCCTTTCAAAAATCGATCGAATAATGAATTACTGAAAATCTAAAACAAAACAGTTTGACTGTTAAAATCATTAATCGCATCCCAAAGTTGACAACTTTATTTACAGGTATAGTGGCATCAGCAAATTTGTTTCTCAAAAAAATTTGAGAACAAAGATAAAGCCATTACCGTAATACAACGCCATAATTTTCAACCATTTTTTGCCTGATTTTCAAATGAATTTGGTTCACCTCTTCTTTCGTAAGAGCTTCTTCATGGCTTCGATATACTAAACGATAAGTTTGACTCGTTTTTTTCGTTTCTGGATGCACGAATGTATCGGTTATTTTGACCTAAATCAAATACAACTTTCATTTGAATGTACCAAATTTCATGTGCGCAGGAAGATATATTTGTGAATAGTTAAATAAAAGCTAATGAACAAGTCAGACCAGATCATGAGTTTTTCCTGAATAATTATTAAACATAAATTAATATAGTTTACCTGTTCAATAAGTTGATCACCTATGGAACGTATTAAATCGCAAGTTTCAGCAGCCATTTCTTTAGGACCAATACCTTCCGGAAGCCAAAATGACAAGTCATAAAGTACTTGTGGATGAATACTAATAGGCACATATTTGAAATTTTCATTGGGTGATTTTCCAGAAAATTGTGACAAGAACCCTGAGTCACGGCTCCAGAATAATCGGATATCCGAAATCCCGTATACAGCCTGTAAAAATTAGAACTGCCATCCAGGCAAATTATATGTAATAAAATTTAAAATATTCGAAAAATTAATGAACAAAAGCAAAGTCAAAAACAATGAAATATTTAATCATTTTCTAGAAATAAACCGCATGCTATACATTAAATTTAGCAAATGATTTTTATTCACAAATGGCATTTTATAAAAGATCATGTATGACTTACCATAGCAAGTCTTTCAAGTCCAAGGCCAAATGCCCAACCCACTTTATCCACAATGCCAGCCATTTTCAAAAGATTCTGTTCCATAATACCGCAGCCGAGGATTTCTATCCATTTATCTTCATAATAAATTTCAAGTTCAAATGACGGATATGTGAATGGGAAATCTGCACTAACCCATCTCATATCATAATCGGTGCCGAATATATGGTGGCAGAGAGTCTCCAGTGTTGTCTTAAATGTATCATCATTACTGCTCATAAGAAAATAAGGAAAACATAACATATTTCCAACAATTTCTAAAATTAGAACCCCGTAACGAAATGAGACTGTGATAAACAATTTCTTTGTGGTTTTAATCAATCACTGAAACCTTTAAATCCTTGATTAAACATTCTGCGACATCCTTCGTATGTTGTTCCTGCTTTTCTGTAGTTCTTTTGTCGTTCGCAAAAAGTGGTTTCTGAAATTTGTGCACTGATATATTTATTTTCCCTAAAACGACACTTGAAAGAAGCAATCTTTTCAAGTATAAAAAACCGCTTGACCAGTGAGAAAATAAGAATTTTGAATGTTAAATTTTAGTAAGAGGGTAGTTTCGAAAGAAATAGCATACGACATTTTACCGGATATCGATTCAACGAATCGTTAAACAGCTCAGCAGCGGTAAACAAGCGCACACCTTCTATTTGATGAAAACATGGGAAGTGGAGACTATCGATTGCATCACGCCGATACACATCGCCGATTACCAAAAAGTTATCCAGACCTGAAATCTGGGAATGATTAATTTGCATGTAAGTTTTAACGGATAGATGAATTTTTGAAAAATAAAATTACAGTTAAAATAAAAGAAAAATTTTAGTGAAGGAAAGATTAAAATAAATCAGACTTCGAAATTCTTATTTCTTGATAAGAATTTAAACGGAGCATGCTTCCTTAACCAAAGAAAAAAAAAACTTTAAAACGAAACTTGACTAATCAGAGAATGTTGGTGTGCGGATGTATGTGCTCTTAAGCAATAATCTTTGTTGATGTAATAAGTATTTTGAACACTCCGACTGACATGATTTGCGGGTACAAGCAAAGAATCAAAATTATCGAATACAGAAACTACTCGTGATTGATTATCAATTACTGCAAACTGTGGCGACATTCCACCTGAAATTTTGTCATGAGATAAAAATCAGCTAATGATTAATTCTGGTAACTGTTTGATCTATTATTAATGTCCAGAGTGCTTATCGGTCTAATAAACAATATGAACTAATCTATGTTTTATCACTGCACTAAAAGTGCACTATTCACTTTTTCAAAGATCTCAAAAATCTCCAAACAATTATTGACCCTAACTCATCAACTTCACCTTTCACTTGAAATTTTCCATAAATGAAATCAACGATGCGTTGCTTGAGCAAATAAAGTGGATTATCAACTTCGAAAAGCAAACGTCTCTGTAATGTTCGCAATACAGCTGGAGATAAATTCCATTTTTCATCGGGCGACAACGATATTCCTGGAAAAACTATCGCAATACATTAATCATTCTTCCCTCAGATAAACGATGCATGCCTCAGTATTTCAATTCTCATTTTATGGAAATTGGACTATAAATAAGATTCATATACATAATTGACCTTTAATAAGCAGACTTTTAATTGTAAGGTTCAAAAGTTTACAAAGTTATCGGAAAATTTAGAAGTTTTTGAGAAGTGAGACTTACCATCAAGTTCAAAAATTTGCGGTGATGCAGATTGTAATTTGCTTGTTCTTGTTGTCAAAGAAAATGTGAAATTCCTTTTGCTCAAGCGCAATAGATACACCGACTTCAAGCGCATTTGCTATATAAATACCTGAAATTAACTTTCGGAAGTTTCGGAAGTAGCGTAATATTAGATTAGTACTATACACCATTCGGAAAAAAAGTACTGCCTAAATTCAACTTCTTGCCTCTTAATCGTAATGTTTCCAAAGAAAAATGATGGCACATTTTACACATCGATATAGGAACAAAATGAGAAAATTCATGAATTGTTCTGATTAAATGTGAAGTTTCACGCAATCTTAAGCTAACCAGAAGTAATTCCCACTAACGAACCAAACACTCACGAAACGAAATGCAATGAAACTTTTATAGACCAAACAACATCCGGAATCTCACGGACAAATCTCAGTCGTACGAAGCAGTACGTGAAGTATCATGTCGTCGTACCAAACATTTCAAGTTGTCCGTAAAACAATCTGTAGATTCCACAAGATACTCCATAATTTACGTGTACGTGAAGCACTTCCCAGAAAAATTAATCAACCATTAGTGTGGTTTTTTAAAAGAAAGAGACAGATCTTTGTCAACTGCGCGCTCTTCCCAACCAGTGCTATTTTTTTACCTTCTTCTTCCATCCCACTTCTCATTGAATGCAAATCGATCGGTAGTGTACATATAGAATGCCAATGGGGTTGTTAATGTTCATTCCGATGAACATATACTAAAATTGGAACAATACAGAGAAGATTAGCATGGCCCCTGCGCAAGGATGACACGCAAATTCGTGAAGCGTTCCAAATTTTTCCCCTTTTCTATGGATGATGATGGACAGAATTGAGTCTGTGTACGTATTGTGAACGTATAGGCTTGCAAACAGTATCCGTAAAATAGATTCTACACAACTGATTTAAATTGAGAGTGAGAGATATCAAATCGGTTCAAATATTCACAAAGTTTTTTTCATGCTCATTTTATTAAGCGCTTCGATAAATTCAATCAGAAATGCTCTGACATTTTTTGATGTCATTTGGTACTGAGATGGTTTATGTACCATTTACTCTATTACGAATACTTGCGGTTAATAATTTTGCTCGATCGAAGTTGACCCAACAGATATATTTCTTCATTTATCATACACACGAAATCTTCGAGTGTCGGAAAAATGCGAAAGATGTAATTATTTTAAACAAGGAGTGTTAAAGATCAAGAAGAGCGAAGTTTCAAGAGGACCGATAAAAATAACAGATAATAAAAATGAGGCCGACCAATCATGAGGCAATACGTTGGTGATCATGAAAGAAGAAATAGCCCCGAAAGAATTTAGAATGTTCAAATTCTGGAGCAAAGAGAATTCTATTCGGACCAGCAGCGAGAATCCGAAGCGACACAGCAAATCGACAATCAAACAGCAGGTATTCTCTACAAGCAACAAAGGGAAGAATAACCTGGTGATCAATTTGCTTGGATGTTCTCTAATAATTGTTCGTAACGAAGAATCATTCCATCAATCAATGAAAAACTTTTTTAAAACACGATTCGTCTTTATTGCAACACATAATTTAAAAACTTTCGCGACATTTGAAAGTCAAATTATTTGAACAAAAATTTAGTTCAATTTGTGACAATCTCTGTCCAACAGTGAAAGTTATTGGACGATAAACATATATTACAATCCTCCATGTTTTGTTAAAAGTTTCCTCATTTCCAGCATCTCACGATCTAAACATTTGCATATGTCGTTGCATAAATTTAAATTCAAAATTTCTCATTCTGCAAGAAGTCGTACTAATATTTAAATGGTTTTTTGTTTTGTTTGTTAGTAATCCATTTATTTACATTATTGGTAGTAGCACGGTTAATCGGGTGGATTTCTGTAAGTTATGAGTTCTTCTTCGTGGGAGATAGAGGGAAATCGTTTCGGTGAGATACAGGAAGATCTTTTCGATGACGACTCGGATCAATTATCTAACTACGAAGATAGTCTCTACATTGATGGTTAGTCGTATACTTGATTTTCCAAGCTATTTTATATGATATAGATTGGTAAATGATTTCATAATTCAGTTTGTTATATAAATGTGTTGTTTCATTATCTTAATTTTTTATTTAGGATTAAAATACTATGGTATCATAATCTAAAGTTATCATCTTTAATAATTCTATTCTGAAAAGAAATGCAACATTGCCCCTTTTTAAAAATATATCCATAAATGAGGGCTTCAAAGTTTTTGGTATTACCTGATATCTGTGGACAAAACAAATCTTGCCTAATAATTTATTTTCAGATCTTGCAGTCGAGGAGCATCAAAAATTGAACGAAGCAACAATTACAAATCACTTACCACCGAGACACTCGACCAGTACAGAGGAATCAAATATTGACACAGAAGGTTATGATTGTTTTTGAAGATTCTCCGAAAAATTATATTACAAGTTATAACATTTCTTTTATTACAGTCGAGGAGCATCAAAAATTGAATGAAGCAGCAATTACAAATCACTCACCTCCGAGACTCTCGACCATTACAGAAGAATCAAATATTGGCATAGAAGGTTGTGATTATTTTTTGGCAGTTACTATCTTTGAAGGTTCTTCGGAAAATTATGTTACTAATCAACATTTCTCCTGCTAATTTTTTGGGAAATAATTTCATAACTGTACGAGTCATTTTATTTTATGCTTTTTCATATCAAGATAACATCTTTTTATTGTTAATGTATTTAAGGAAACGAAATTGGTGCACGAGAGAATACATATGTTGATTCAGTGTTTGGACGTGGCTTAAGAAGGGAACTGAGTGGTGAAAATGTGGATGTTATAGAGGGAAGTCCATTGTTCAGAGGTGGACAAGGCAAACATTATTATCTTGTTACAAATCTATATGCATAATAAACATATTTATATTCTCTGGGAATGAGATATTCGTTTTAGAGACATTGTTAGGAAACATTTCTCGAATTATTTATAATTTTTTATTTGTCATCATCAGGTTTAGAATTATGTAAAATTTCCAAATAGTTTCTTCTATCTCTAACTTCTGTGAAAAAAAAAAAAAACGATCAAGTTATATTCGAGGATTCAATCAAGTGGGCATTTTGTCGTCATGAGGCAAATTCCATTGTATATTTACCTATATTCTTACTTGAATAACTCGTTCAAATATTTTTTACTTCTTGTATTTAATAATGGAACTCATAATTCTTCAAATTTATCATGCTTTTATCAGTTTTCCGTTTCAGTGATTTACATTAATGAAATAAGTTAAATTTGAGACATTGAGAAGTTACAGCTTTTTTTAGGCATTGAGAAGTTACAGCGTGATCAAGAATCATTTTATGAACACAAGCAGTTAGCACAAGATGACTTCCGTTTCAATGAACTGTGTTTGGAGAAAGAGAATAGTTGGGAGCCATCCATCCATCGTTCGCCTCCTCCGACACCAAAAATCTGTGTTGATGAACTTGCTGCTTTTAGTATGTCATCTTTTATGAATAGAAGTTTATAAAATTCTAATCATTAATGCAGTTTTTTCTTCTAGACGAGTTTGTAGCCATAGCAATGTAGAAGTTGCAGATACAATAACGATTTAACTTTTATCCAACTTATGTTGGCTATTTTAGGCATTTAACAAAATCTTATCCAGGGGTACAGAAAATATACATCGCATGGTTTGAAAAATAAATGTGATTCTCGCCCTCCAAATTGAATTAATGTTCTTAAATAGTGTTTATTAAATATTGCATGGTTTTTTTCATTCATTGTAGAATTTAAGGATTAATGAAATTCCATAGACTACCAGAAATGAGAGTTAGTGGCTTTGATTTGATCTATTTTTCTATTTCCTAGACATATCTACAATTTCAGCCCTTTTCGGGGTAAGTTGGAATAACTGCCAATGAGTCAATAATATAAGGAAAAATTGTTCACTATGCTTTGCAAAAAAAAAAAAAAGAAAAAAAAACGCTTTTCACCCATAAAACTAACAAATTCTATTTTTGTTCAAAGACGTGACAAATTCTCATTTAATACCCGCCATATCATCGAAAATTACAACTCGAAAGGAAACAAGCCGGGAAATTGAAAACACACCACCGAATACTTCCTCGTACATGCGGCACATGAAGAGAGGAAATGAATCAGAGCAAAATTCTAGCGGACCTAAAATGTCTACACCTAAATGTAAATATTGCATGGCATTTTTTATTCATTATTTTAAGGATTATTGAAATTTTAAGAATGAAATTTTAAGGACTAATTTAAAAAGTTCAAGGAATAATGAAATTTTGTAGACTATGAGAGTTAGTGGCTTCCATCTGATCTGTTTTTCTATTTTCTAGACATGCCAAGAATTTCGGCTATTTTTGGGTAGGTTGGAATAAAAGATAATTCTTTTTACTCTAATTTTTTAGATTTGCTAGGAGTAAAAATATTTGTGATATCGAAGGAAACATTCTTCAAGCTCATTTTAGCAGTTTATGTGTTTCAGCAACAGATACTTCTCTGCGGGACTTGAGTATAAATTGCATTTCATCAATTCATCCGGAAACTTCGCCTAAATCAGTTCGTGGAATGAATTCAAAGTTCAGTGATTCTTTCGTAATGGGCCGCAGAATGTCTAAAGTCATGGGAGAATCGTTGACTAGTTCTGCCATCCATAGAATTCTTGAGGTTGCTGTTCAAATGATGATTTCTTTAATTCGATCTAAAATGATAATATGAATAGAAAACATATTATAAAATGTTATTTACAGAATGAAAATTTTGACAATGATGAGAGACTCGTTCAAGCACTACTGCGAGCTAAAACATCTCGTTTCAAGCTAAAGTTTCCTGAAATAATTACAGGAGAACAACCTGAAATAAATGGTTTATTTACATATTTGATGTTGTGAGGTTCTAGGTTTTATGCGACATCTTTACTTTCTTTTAATTTCTGAATGATTCTCTCAAATTTATTTATGTTATAAATCGAAATATTGAAGTGGTAAATGTGAATATAGCTATTATTTGTTTTAGATCAAATGAAACGTTGTTTAAGAAAATGCGAAAACTCAATTGATGCACTGAGCAATGAGAATAAGAATTCTAATGCTAATGATCAAATACAAAAAGCTGGTTGATACTAACTCCTTTTCCATTCAATTATGAAAAAATGATCTCTGAGTCATCACATTTTTATTCTTTTCTGCCAATATTCATAGATTTTGATGAAGTTTCAGTTCTAATTTATGAATTTTAAGCCTCACTTATGCATAATTTCATAATTAAGATAGTAAAAATAGAAGATCTAATCTTTTCAGTAATTACCAGACATGACCGTTCAGGCGTAACCAATAAAACGAAGAAGCTGGAAACTGTACAGGAATTGAATTTATTGCGAGAAAGTAGTAATACCCAAGGAAATTTGCCACGAAGCTTAAAGCTGAAATGGGAAAGTGAAAATCCGAAGGCACGCTATAATTGGTAAGCATCACGCAACAGTAATATAGCTATTTTTTTCATATTATATTCGATCTCTTAATTTGCGTCTCCACGATCGAATAACTTTTATAAAAAAAATATGCATAGATGGAATACCTAGAAGTGCCTTTAGTTTTTGGAATTTTAGGCTAGTTTTATTTTCTCAATTAAGAAATGAAATGTTCAAAGCACGAAGAATGAAATCGTATTAGTAATTATAGCGCCGTAATTCTTTCTAAAGTATTGCTAAAATTTGATATAATTAAGTGAAACACCAGTTTCGGTTATATTTACAAACGGATTTATTGTAGTTCACTTCGGCAAACCGATGCAGAAAATCAAGGCAAATTTCTGTCCTGTAATCCCAATTTTGTTTATTTTGGATTTGTCGGTGTCAGATGTCGTGTAAATAGAACAGTTAGATTGCGAAATATCAGCACAAAATCGCTGAATCTCAGGTTGCAGTTGCATAGCGTGAGTAAAGGATATGAAGTATGTATTTATTACTTTCAGTTATAATTTCTAAATGACCACTGCTTATTATTTACTATTTAGTGATGATTATATTGAAGGAACTAACATATTCTTCAATGAAATAAATAGTCCAAGAATTTTCATGAATAGTTTTCAATATGTAATAATTGGAATTGAAATATATTTATATATATAATAAGTGGAATTGAAACATATTTTTCTAGTTACTGGAGCAGGGCATTGTTGTGTTGAAGCCTGAAGAAAGCCATGTGGTTCATATCATTTTTCAACCTCCATCTGGAGCTTTTTTTCAAAATTATCTGGATATTAGAGTTCTTAACGCAGAGCACATTAATTATTCCGTGAGCGCTTATTCTTAATTACACTGTGTTAATATTTTTGTATCTCTTCCATTATGACATCAAAATTTCCGTTTTAATAGTTACTTAGATTTATTCCAAATTCAGATTCCTTTACTCGGGAGTGGTGGAGTTGCTGCTTTACGCGTTCTAATGCAATCTGGATTGACTATGCTGCGTGATGGCTCATTTGTTCTGACAACTCAAGGAGTAACAAATATCAATTTCGATGTTGAGAATAAGGGTCTAAGGTAATTTGTTTGTAAGCTTTTTTTTTTTTTTTTTGCTACAGTGTTTTTATCCCAATTGAACCTTACTTTACTCCATCGTTCAATATTTTGACGGTGAGTTCGCAATCTTTATTGTTTTTACAATTCAATTGATAGATTAACATTCTTGATTTCATTTTGAATTGTTTTCAATTATGTATTGATCCTTATTTCTTCTGCATCTGATACCTCATATTTTGATCAAAATATTACTTCTAAACGTATTCTCTTTTGCTATTAAAATATTGAGAGTTTTTATTATTCAAACTCTAATGTCAATTCGGGATCAGTCACTGAAATATTATATTTCTTTTATTTTTATTCATTTCCAGAGATGCATTTGTGCGCGTTGTTGTAGTGAATAAAGAGACAAAAAAAGCTATCGATCGATGCACCATTGCACCATCTGACTGTGTTTCCATCTTGCATCGAAGCAAACAAGTAAATTTTTCGAACTTTCTTTTTTTGGAATTTCCCTTTCTGAACGCAATGTGTAGGAGTAATTACTTTCAGTTTTTTGTTTTGATTTTGATTCCCGATAATCTAAGTACAATTTTAATTGTTAATAGATATTCTTTCAGCTTTTATCAATTTATTACTCAGAAAGATTTGTTCAATGTTATAGAAATTCAGTATTGAAGTTCTTTCTCTCGGTGACGAGAAAAGTACTGATAATTCAAATCACTCATTTCCTATCTCTTCGTTTTCAATACCCTCAGTAGCAGAAAATACGCAATATTATGTTCAGCTGTTATGGGGTGAGGAGGCACAGAGACGCCGACTCAAAAGGTAATAGAACTTTGATGAAAAAAAAGATAGCGGATGATGAAGTATCCTGTAAATTTTTGGTTTTATTTATCTCCGCTTCAATTTTTCTTAGTCTTGAATCAATCGCAACAAATATTTATAGAAACTGGAAATTTTTAGGTTTGAAAATGAGAAGTGTGCGAATTTTACTTTTAATGGACATACTTTTACGAAATGCAAATTCATAAACGAAGAGCAGTGTAAATCCACCGCTTCCGAAGATGCTTGTTATGGTTTTTTTGATCGTGATGCATTCGAATTAGGACTGAGAGTAACTTTGATTTCGGTATTTCAAATATTTCCTTTTCTTCCTTTTTTTTTTTTTTTTTTTTGAATTAAAAACAGGATTTAGAGAGTTAAGAGACAGTATTTCATTCCAGGATAAAAAATGAAAAAATGAATGAAAAAAAGAATAGATTTAGATAAAAATCAAAGAGATTTCAGATTTTTATTTCCAATTTCGGATTTCATGAAAATAATTTTAGGTTGTCGATAATCGGCTTGGGATAATAACCCGAAACAGTTATCTTCCTCAGGAGAAGATGCTTACTGAAAGTGTCATTCTCGAACCAAATGCAACCATGTCATCCATAGTCAATAAAAGTGTTGTTGAAGATGTGTCCATGATTTCTACTGCTAGCCGTTTTTTATGAATTTATGATCTTATTGTCTATTTGTTTTTATTAACGAATTTTTAATGAATTTGGTTTTTATATTTTTTTTTTCACCATAGTTTTCATTAGTATCCCATGAATTACTTAGCCAATTGTACTGTGTATGAATTATTTGTTGATTTTTCTCATATACTTATGTTTACTTATTATATGCGCACCGATTTGGAAATGTAAGAGGCTTTAGATGATGTCATTTTTATAGTTACCAATCTCTTATCGTTCCTTTTAACCATTGAGCTTCATTGAGCTATACAAAAACAAACAGCCTCAGTCAAAATTTATTTTCAAGCGATGCGCCCGATTTGATAACATATGCCACGCATTATTTCCCTATTACGCATATTAATTTAGCTTTTTTTGAACACTTTTTGAGAGATGAAGGCTGATTCAAGCATTCCTTAAAAATAATATATTAGGTTTTAACGCATTACTATCAAGTTTCAATAAAATTCGTCCATTGTGATGATACTAAATTGTGTGTGTGTGTGTGTGTGTTTTTTTTTTCTCATTGACAGCTGAAGATGATAAATGCTTAGATAGCTAATTCAAATCTCCTTGTTTTACTTTCTTCAGTTTGATTTTAGATTCCAAAATGAAATTCCACAATTTAAAGTTGGAAACATTTTCCTTGGCTATGCCTCATAGATTGGAAAGCTTATCAGACGTTAATTAAGCTCCATTCATTTTTGCATTTGTGGTAGCAGAGGTATTTTGAACAAATTTCTTTTAATTAAAAATTCTAATTAGCTCCCAAACGCGATTCATAAGTTTATACATTTGCCAAGACAATCTAGAAATTCATAATACTATTTCCTCGTCAAACTGCTATCATCTAGGGATATTCTTGCCTTCGCGAATAATCATTCTGCTTCAGTCATTTATGACAAGATTTTCAAATTCGGATGGAAGGTATTTGTCAAGTGAAATGATTATTAACACTTACAGGTTAACATAAAAGTATAGCCTCTTCCTGCAAAAGAGAAAAAATGAATTCTCCATAGTGAGAACTTCTTCAAAAATATCGAGAACGATGTGGAAGTCTTTTTAAGTTATGCTTAAGTTTTATGTCAGGAAGTATTTTCTTGGGGATCCCAGTTTTTCTGCTTTTATTAGCATTTAAATAGTTTGGAAAAGTATTCAGATTTCCACTCAATAAATCCGAAATGAACCTGTTATTAACTTGAATTATTATTGAAGGAAAATTTGCCACAAAATTACTTTTCAAAGTTTTAAAGTTTTATACGAGATGCTAGTTCTGAACCTAATGTAAGTTTTGGTAAGAATCGAGACAAAATATTGGCTTTAAAAGGGATAAGTAATCAGGACGAATTTTGACTTACTACTAAAGTGCCTGAAGGGAGACTTACCACAAAACCACTTCCCACAGTTTTAGAAGTTTTGGTATGCAAAACGTTAGATTGTCCCAATCTCTGCCTTGAATTTTCTAATTAAAAACTGAACTGCCGAGACATGTCTTTTCATGTTGGTCCTATGGAAAAACTTGGACAAGCTATTCTGTCATTCGGTGGTGACAAAGAATAGAAACGGATGGCAAAGTTATCAGTTTAGGAGGGTTGAACTTTTTTAAGATCCGATTTCGGGAAGTGTCTCTAAGGGATTTGAGTTTTTTATTGGTTATTTCAACTTATTTCATTTGCATTATGAGGTTTATAATTAATTTAAAAAGTAGTCATTGCTATTGATGCTTTATGTTTGATTTTAGGTGAGAGAAATGAGTCGATTGATTGTTAAAGGATTGCCATCGAATTGTACCGAGGAAAAGCTACGGAATTACTTCAGAAGTTTCGGAAAAATTACTGATTGCTCACTGAAATACACAAGAGATGGAAAATTTCGTCGTTTTGCATTTGTTGGATTCGAAACGGATGAAAATGCTCAAAAAGCGCGTGAGCATCTGCGTAACACATTTATGGGAGCATCGCGACTGACGGTAGAAATTATATTCTTTATTTTTTCTAAGCTGTACTGTTAGAAATCGCTAACATTCACTGTAATGAACTTTCAAAAAAGTCGAAATGTAAATTTATTTATAGATTGAAATCGGTAGTGTTTTGGGATTATATTGCATGAATATGTTAGGATTTAGAAATAGTTAAATACGAAGTTTGAAAATTTTCTGGTGGCATTTTGCTTTATTCTTTTATCAGATTTATCCTTTACTACTACTATTATATTCTCACAAGCAACATTGGAAAGTATTATTTTTGTTCTGGAATTTTTAAATTTAGTAAAATATTTCGGCTTCTAGGTCGAAGAGTGTAAGCCATTTGGTGACGAAACAAAACCAAGAGCATGGAGTAAATATGCGAAAGAAAGCAGGTGATATAATTTAAATCATAAAATTTCCCATCAAAGTTTTTAATCGTGCGATCTGTAAAGATATATTTATTGTATTATATTTTTGTTTTTTTGTCAATGGATATTAGCATTTTTAGTGCTTATAAACGTTTGCATCCTGAAGAAGAGGAGAAAACGAATCGGATCGCTTCAGTAGAACATAGTTCACCACTGACAAAGAAAATGAGAAACGAAAGTGATAAAAAATTTCATGATTTCATCGAAGTGCAAAAGGTTAGTACTTTTAGAAGAGTTAATGCTTTTATTAAGATTATTAACTTTTTCTACGCTTAGTTATATTTGAAAATATAAGCATGAAATGTTGTGCACCTCTGAATAAACAAAACCGAAACTGATCGGTGTAGACGTGAAAAAAATCGAAACTTTGATCCATTCTTTGAATTCTTAAATTTTTAGTTTCGTTTTTGTTTAAGATATTTGCTCCTCATGGCTAATTCTCGGGACTTGAAATCTTTTTCTGGAGAATTAGATTCATACTGGAAAGTTTTTGGGTAAATTTTGCTTCATTTTCAGAATGCAGTGCCAATTACAAGCAGCAGCAATGATGAAAGTAGTAATACTAATCTAATAGAGGAGTTACTTTCTGGAATCAGTGGTAAGTTTTTGAAATAAACGAATGGTTGCTTATGAAGGCCAAAATTTTAGTACAAACTGAAATTTCAGTTTTCCACGTTTTAAATAAATTGTCAGAAAGATGGACATTTGGTTATGAAATGAGCATTTATGACAAATCACTCCACAGTTTGCTTTAAACAGGACTATCAATGCTTTCACTGATGGTATTTTTTGATGACAATTCTTCCGCTTGAGAGACATGCTCAAGCATAAGTTTCTGAAGCAGGATTTATGGCATCAGCCACTTAACTTTAATGACCTACTATACATTACGTTACTATAGCTTTGGCAGTTCAAGTCGTCTTAGCCAACCATTAAATCAGCAGTTTCATGGAATATTTGGAATTTTCAGAATTTTTTTTCCTTTTTTTTTTTGATGTTAAAAATTAGTCCCTGAATGCTCTCATAAAAGCGAAAGGACTAAATTGAATTTTCTTAGAAATCTAAAATAATTTCTTGAGATTGATCATTCAGTTGTTGAGGCAGAAAAACATTGTTTTAAATGTGTTGTGTGTCAATTCACATAGTTGATTTTAAAATCTTTTTTTAAAACTAATGATTGTAAAATGGAATATCGTACCGTTATGCATGTCTGAAATCTTAGAAACGCTTATATATCTACGCTTTTAATTAGTTATCAAAGACCATAAAAATTTGTTCTTTCCATGAGTGTTGCAGTAGTATTATTCTTATTGTAAATTATAACAAAAATTAGTTTGCAGGCGATACATCATTATCACTGATAATACGTGGTCTTCCAAAAACTGTAAAAACAAAAGGAATCAAAGATTGGTTCAGTCCGATCAAACTAAAAGGGATTAAAATTGTACGTAATTCAATTGAAGCTGTTGCTTTCGTAACATTTTTTCAAGAATCTGATGCGAGAAAAGCACTGCAACGGAATGAGCAATTTTTGGGTGGTTCCAAGGTGAATTTTATTAATAAAATGTGTTAATATTGGCTTTTATTTTTTTCAAGAATCTGATGTGGAAAGGTATCAGTGGTTAAAAAACATTTTTTATCTCTAGTATTCTTTAGTAATAATATGAAAGGGCAATCCATGGTTTATTATTTTATTCTGTGACATAAGAAAGTGGGAGGAAAAAATGTATCTCGAAAAACGTTACTTACAGTCCACCTATTGTAAATAAACTATCAGTGATTCAGGTATTTTTTTTCTAGCTAGAAATAACAAGAGTATCGAGTAATCAAGTTTCTGATAGAACGGAAGATTATATTCACAAAACAAGAGAAGCAGAAGTTGAAGCATCTGTGGGAAAGATCCTTGAAACTGGAAGGTTAAATCAATTTTTCTTTTCTTATTAGTATGTTCTATATTTCGTTTACATCGCTAGATTTGAGATCTTTTCGTGTCTTGTAGAAATATCACGTTATTCAAATCGGAATTTCCAGACTGTTCGTCCGAAATTTACCTTATACGTGCAGTGATGAAGATCTGCGATATCTGTTTAAAAAGTATGGTGAAATATCCGATTTGCAAGTGATTATTAGCAAAAAAACGGGACAGTGTAAAGGATTTGCCATTGTCACATACGTTTTTCCAGAATCTGCTGTTGCAGCATTTTCAGCACTAGACGGTTCCATTTTAAAGGTTAGGTTTGCGATATTTTTTTTTTGTCTGAATTTCGCAGCTATAATTTATTCATTTATGCTTCTCTTCTACTTACTCATAAATTTTTTTTCTTTTTTTTAAAGTCAGAATTTTTAATTTTATTCTCGATGAATTTCAGGGAAGAATGCTTCACATTTTACCTGGAGAAGAGAAGCGTGAAGTGGAAGATATTGGCATTGTCGGTAAATCGGTGTTTCAGAAAACAAAAATTGCAAAACTAAAGGTATATTTTCTAAAAGATGTATGACGAATAGTGTCTTGTCTAGTTCGATGTAGTCACTTGCTTAAGTCATTTCATGAAATATTTTTTAGAAGGATGCTGGAAAATCTCATTCATGGAACACGCTGTTCCTTGGAGCTAATGCTGTTGCTGAAACGCTGGCCGAAAAACTGGATGTTGAAAAAAGTGATTTGTTGCTTGGACAAGGGGAAATAAGGTATAATTCTGTTGATGAGAATTGAATTTTCTTAATTCGTATCGACAACAGTGAATAAGCAATTTTTGGTTAATTTCTGGTAACTCTTAGTTATTAGAAAACAAAGAAAGAAAAAGTAAATAACTTCGACATAATCCCAAGAATTGGTTATTTTGGTAATTAATGTTTGCTGAGACGAAATTGATGATAGAAATGCAATAATATGATATGACCAAATATGATTAATTTATAAGCAAGTTATTTTATTAATAAGAAAAATGAGAAAATTAATTTCTCTTTGAATCATTTAAGTCATTTTTCATAATTTAACAGTGCTGGAGTACGCTTAGCACTTGCGGAAACGCGACTGGTTAGTGAAACTCGGGAATATCTATTGGCCAATGGTGTATGTCTAGATGTTTTTTCACGGCCTGCAGCGAAAAGAAGTAATACTGTAATTATCATTAAAAATTTGACAGCCAAAGTTGATGTTGATGAATTAAAACGAATGTTCGCAAGACATGGCCCTGTAAAACAGATATTGATGCCTCTTGGTAAGCTGAAAAGTGAATTAATATATTATAATTTTTTCTTAAAGGAAATAAATATTCCAGTCGTTATAGTTTATTATTGGTTAGTATTTAGTAAACGTTCCAACATTTACAAACATAACATTTACAAACAAAAAAAAAAGTTAAAGATATATTATAATTTTTTCTTAAAGGAAATAAATATTCCAGTCGTTATAGTTTATTATTGGCTAGTATTTAATAAGCGTTCCTTTGATAATGATTTCATCGACTTGATCTTCATAATTGTGTCTGGTAGTCATGTCTAATGTAATTATATCAGTTGAAGTATTTCGCATCACGCATTTATTTATTCTTAATAATTAAGTTTTCACATCGTTGATTTAATTTTTAAAATCAAATTTTCTTTTTTAAAAATCTGATATCTTATAGGGGGTGTCACTGCTATCCTGGAGATGGAGAATTCAGTTGATGCTCAGAAAGCTTTTAGCGCGCTTGCATATAGTCGATTTCGTTCTCAGCCGTTGTTTCTTGAATGGGCACCATACGATGTGTTTAAATCAAGTTCGTTGTTTCTGAAGATTTCAATGAATTGAATAACTTGCAAAGAAATTGATTCGTTTTAGAAGAAAAAAACAATCTTCTTGTTTTTTCTAATTTTTTAGGAAAATTGGAAAGTGAAAATGAAAATAATGATCAAAAACAACGTATCATTGAAATTCAGACTGGAGAGAAGAATAATGAATTCTCAGCAGAAGATAAGAAGAAACTAAGACGAAGCAAGAAACACCGTTTGGTCGAAGAATCTATAAAAATTCCAGATTCACAAGAAAAAGGTATGAAAATTTTAGCAAAAAATGTTCAAAAGTACTGTTACCGTAACATTCTCACAAATGATGAGAAATGATGAATGAGATTTGTTTGATATTGATGGATACATTTTTATCTACTTTCTTACAATCCAGAATATTTTGTCATCATATCCCAGCTTTTAGAAGCAATTTACTGATCTAAATCTTAATATTTATTATAATTCGGAAAATTTTTTTATGTTTATCAATTAAATTTTATGAATTGCATACGAACCAAAAATATGCCATATTTGTTTTATTCGCCCTTAGGTTTGCATTTAAAGATTTGTTAAAAATGTTATTATAGGCTATTTTTTTTTAGCTGAATTAGTCAATGTAATCAAGAATGAAGCGACTGTGAAAGATGAAGATATGGAACAACAAGAAGTAGAAAAACACATTGCTGAAATTGGAAATGAGGTGAATAGTGATGGAACTAAAGAAGATGATGACCTATTGTTGCCAGGAACGACATTATTTGTGAAAAATTTGAGTTTTAAAACAACTGACGAAAGGCTAAAGAATAAATTTGAGTCACGATTTCGTATACGATCTGCTACTGTTTCCAAAAAACGAGGTGAATTTTTTCGTCAAAACTGTATATTTGGTATATCAGGGAAGTAAGTTTGTTGGACGAGGCAACTAGAATAATTTTTACTTTGATTATTTTTTATTTTGAAGTGCCGTTCATACAAGAATTATTCATGGCAACTTTTTTAGATCGTCATTGTGTTTTTAAGCAAATATTTAAAAAAAAGAAAAAAACTGCACATATTTTGAGCACGAATTATATTAAAACAAAATAACATTACTCAGCATAATATTAATTTTAGTCGTTTTATTGAGAATATTTGCAATCGGCAACAGATGCTGCACTAACAGCTATGATTTTCTGTTCAGTAAAGTATATATATTTTAAAATTCATAGCGAATATCACTTTTCAGATGCTGCAGATCCAACGAAAACGCTCTCAATGGGATTTGGTTTCATTATGTTTTATAAGCCAGAGGATGCGCAACAAGCTATAAAGGAAATGCAGGTTCGTTTATAGAAAATTATTGTGTCTAATTTTCATGGTGAAAAAATTTTTGTTTTTAAAATCATAAACATAGATATATTATTTTTGTTTTATTTGCTTTATTTTCAGGGTGTTTTATTAGATGGCCATTGTTTAATGTTGAAATTATCCCACAGAGAAGTTGTACCTGATAAGATCATAGCAAGAAAGGGAGTTGATGAGTTGGAGCAAGGCGAAGCTACGAAGGTAATTTTGTTTTTGGTTTAGTTAAATCTTTTTGATGAAATTGGTTTTATTTGCTTGGTTTTAAAAAAGAATGCTTCCTTTTTAATCAACGAGTTTAATAAGCTGCAACAAATTAAATTTCTTAAGATAAATTTAACAGTTTAACAATGAAAATTTTTCGTAAATTTGAGAAAATTCGTACTTCCAGTAGTTTAACGAGTAGGTAGATTAAAATAATGTGATTATAGTATTTTGAGCTTTCTTCAGATTATTGCTATAGTTATTGCTGTATCTTGCATTCTTATCTCTAGCAAAATACCTGTTAAATCTATATTGGTCCACATTCAAAAATAATATAACTACGGATGGAAAATGATAAACTAGTAAAATTTTGGATTTCATTGCTTTTGTCTATTTTTTTTTCTTTTTTTTTTTAAGATTCTGATCAGAAATATACCTTTTCAAGCAACTCGAAAAGAAGTTAAACAGCTGTTTGCTACGTTTGGTGAGATTCGCTCGTTCAGAATGCCGAAAAAGGCAAGTTTACTCATTGTTTATGGTAGAAAAATTATTTCATTATTAATGCCGCTGTTGCTATTTTATGAGACATAAATAATTGCCGCACGGAAGACGTAAATTTCAGCTTTATCTATTTTGTTATCAATAGTTGCTCAGTTACTGGAGTTAGCAATGTCTGCCGAATTTTTTCATGAAAAGCTTTGAAGGCTTATTTTGCTATTTTTTTTTTTCGATTTCTATCTGAGACGGTAATGGCATCATCTGTTCCTTATTTTTAATAATTCAGGTAGGTGCGTCAGCAGAAGGTCATCGCGGTTTCGGTTTTGTTGATTTTTTAACTCGCGCTGATGCACGACGTGCATTCAATGCTTTGATTCATTCAACTCATTTTTATGGTCGAAGATTGGTTCTAGAATGGGCTAAGCCCGACAGTAACTTGGATGAACTTCGAGAGAAAGCTGCTGCCAATTTAAGGTAAATCTCACATTCTTTTATCATTTGGAAACGGAAATTTCATTTCCATCAAGTCGTTGCCACTTTTCGTAAAATGGATTAAATTCATTTAATTTTAATTGGCAGGATTATCGCTTATCCTCACAAAACCTATTAGATAATTTTTGCAGTGGTAACAAAGGAGAAGTTCGGCTGCAGAAAAAAATGATGAAAAAAATTGAAGAAGATTTAACAGTGATCGATGATGACTGAGAGATATGTGATAAAATATTTTTTCTTTTTTTACAGTTTTTCCCCTCAGGTTGATTTTAGTTCTTTCATATTATGCAGAATTTTGTATTGAAATTTCCTGCAAAATATTATAATTTTTTTCTATTATATTCCTTTTTTATCAAATGAGAAATTCTGAGGGAGCGAAAATCGCAGTAAGAAAATTATGGTTCGATAATCTTTCTTTTTTTTTTTAAGGGTAATTTGAAGATTCTATGTTATGAAATCAACAAAAACAAAATAAATATTTGTTATGAATAATTCATTTGTTTCCTAAGGCAATGAATATACTTGCAAGAAAAGTTAATGATAGCTTTAATATGATCTAAAATAACTATGCGTGACACACTTTGATATCTCGGAACTGTTGAGAGCAATACAGAGGATGGTGGCCATTATAATTATTGTGGTTTTTATATAAAAAGCATTATCCAAATTATTTCTCCAATTTAAATTAGTACTAATTAATCAAGTGATTTCTTAAATTCAGGATCATTTATGCTGCTAGTTTTTGAAAGCATAAAATGATTCCAGAAGTTTACAGAATGAAGAACAGTTTACACGTGAAAAACATTTTCAACAAATCTCCAAATCTAGAGAGTTTCTTTTAAGCTTTCAACGCCAAAAATAATATTGCGAAAGTCTTCATTGCTCGAAATTGTAATGTCATAAGAACCTAAGAAGAATAGTGCCATACAAGCTTCTTGTATTGGGAATTTTGATTGGCAGATCGAAAGGAGATCCAGGTACTGTTGAGAGATCGGGAGAAGCAGGTCCGTATTTGATAAAGAAGAAGTGTCTAGAGTTTAAAGACTAAGTAAATGTAATGATTTAAATCCGCTGGCTGCTTCTGTCCCTTTCTGCTTATTCCTTTTCAACAGTTGATTTTGAAAATGAAGAATGAGAAACTGAAAATAGAGCATAAGTTGACTGTTTTCAAACAGGCATGTGTCTAATAATTGCAATAGAAGGAAACGATTGTTATGCAGATGAAGAGATCAATTGTTTTAATACAAAAAGCAATTTTAATAAAATAGTAAGTGACTAGATAACAATATTACTTTACGTTTTTATAAATCATCTCAAAATAGGTTGAGACTTTAGTTTTTTCAATTAGATTTAATTAATTAGCCCCTGTAATTGACTCCTGAGTAAGGAGCTAATTATTTTGTTTGAATTGCTTTCTTTAATTTTTATTTTCAAGAATACACCGCATATTTTATTACCGCATTTTTATTTAAGCAGATGGAAAACAGGTGCAGTTTCTAGAAATTGAAATATCAGATTTCGATGATAGTTGTATAAATTTATATAAAATATTTTTAACACTTGTTGATTCAGCAATCTAAATAAATTATATATATATATATATATTAAAAAAAAAAATATTATAGCAAATCTAAATTCATTTGTTGAATTAAAACAGTGAATCCAAAAATTATTTGCTTACTGAAAGAAAAAGAAAGAGGAAAGTTGATGGCGAGAAGTTCAAAATTCAAAAATTGGCTATGGCAATAACTGTGTATATGCGTCAACACAGGAAATAAGATTAAGAAGCGTTAGTTAATATAGTGCTAATATTTTCATATCACATGCTTAGTTTTCAAAATATCTTGAAATATTTCAAGATTTTTAAACATGTACTCTAAAAAATCAGTCAAAATTTCGAAGTAAACAGATCTTTAAAAAGGCCAACTTATACGGTCGCTCTGAAAACATTAGTGAATTTCCTATCGCCATTATAACCATAATGGCTACTTGTTTATAAATTGAATTCAAAAGAAATTCCTTTGAAAGCATTACATTTTTTCATCATATAATTTCGTGTAAGATTCTAAAGACAATTTTAGGACAGATCTTTAATTTCTTAAAGAAAAAAAAATTTTTTTTTTTTGAAAGACATTTCTTTCCAAAAGAAGAGATAAACAATCTTTTTCTAAAGACTATTTTTTGATACACTAAATCTTGCTTAATAATTAATGATAAGTTGATAGGGAAAGGAAGGAAATCAAAGTAGTGATTTTTTTCAGCGTAATAATTACAAAGTTTTGGGTTTTTTCTAGATGGTCAATTATCTAAATAGCTATAACTACTTACAGCAAAAACAGTTGTGCTACTTTTCATTGAACAAATGAGCTTCGGAAATATATTTGTTCCTTCTTTCAGAAATAAATAAACACAACGAGAACTCTTCTGAAGCTCACAAATGAATCTTTTTTTTTTTGAATAATTTCAATATAATTTATGAGTTTTGTGCAAAAATTACTTTTCTGCTCTTTTTTTCACCTATAAAAGTTAAAAATATTGCATCCATATTTTTTCTTCTGGTAATAACAATTTGATAATGAACTTAATTTATCAGCAATTATTCATCTAAACAAGGAAACAATTTATTATATCTTACGACGCAACACAAATTTTGATCAAATATATTTACAATTGGCTGTATGCATAATCTATAATTTGAATTAAATGTAAACTTAATTTTACTAAACTGTATTTTAGCTAAAATACACCAATGAAATTTAAAATTTCATCCTTTAAATGTAATGTAATAGTGTGCGATCAATGTGACCGAAAGTTATATCTGCAATTTTTTGCATTTAAATTCCAATTATTGTCCACTGCATATAAAAATTCTTGAATAATGAGACTTTTTGAAGAATTTAAAATGTAACTTTTAATGAAATATTTTCTAACTTGACGATATGTTTACTAATGAGCAGAGATGTTGTAATAAGTAGTTGTAAATGCAAGAAACAAATTTTTCTTGCAATTATTGTTTCATTTGCAGGGATAAGAAAATGATAGCAACAAAAAAATATGATTATCTTTTTTGTTTGCTATGTTCAATTTATCATTTATTCATTTTTCTCGAGTTTAAAAGTGAGCTAATGGGAAAAATTTTCATTTGTAAAGCAATGCTGTTCGTTCGTTGATTATCTAATAATATTAAGAATCTTAGCATTCAAGTTGTTTTTCATCTTGCTACCTCCATAGAATACTTGGAAAAATATTCAAAAAAACTTCGAGTTAGCAAGAAATCAAGGCTGCTGATGAAAAGAGAAAAGGGAAAAAAGATGAGAAGGAAGTTGGAAAAGTCTTTCTCTGCAGTGCCTTCATTCTCGACATTTTTCCCGATTTCATTTTGCCTTCTCTATTATTTTCTCGTTTCACTTTAGCTTCACAATACTTACCGATCTTTTGCAACTTACTGCTAAATATCCGCCCACAAGTTTATCCTCTCTGTTTTCTGCACCAATAAATTGGCGGTGTTGAGAGCTTCCGGAATCCCTCTGATATATGCAAGGGAGGAAATCCAACGCAACATTTGCTTTCAGGAGCAGATCAACTGCCCGCAGCTTTCCATCCTGATCAGATCATCATTCCTCCACCTATCGTCCATTTTGGTGTTGCAAAACAGCCGTTTGTTCCTGTCTATATCACTGCTAAAGCTTATATTACACAAAGTTTGAAGCCATTTGCTGTGGAATCCTTATCAGAAATGCTTCAAATAGATACAACACGTACATAGATATCATCTTCTTCTTGCCCAACTTGTTAGGTTGCTCTACAAATATTCACTCATTTCCTTTCTGCACCGGTCAGAGTTATTCGCTGTTTATTGAATCAAAATTATTTGTCTAGCAAAAAAATCGATAACCCGAAAGTCTATTACATTGATTTAAATCACTCACTGAGATTCAATTTGCCATGCATTTAGCTCATAAGGTATTTCAAGATTGCAGTGCTTTTGTACAAAATAAAATATATAATAGTTCAAGTGAAAAAAAATTTGAAAAAATCAAGAGAATATATTATTCGCTTATTTGTTAAGCAAATAATATAATCTTCCACTTGATTTTTTCGTAAATTTTTGTTGAAAAAAATATGCTTTCCCCTCGTTTTTATCGGTTCCTCTATTTCATTGAGAGTGTTGTTATTTAAGCATTAATTCAAATTTTATTATTTTAATGCGAATATTGCTGACATCCTTTTTTACACATTGCGATGGAAGTAATAGGTAGAAGTGAAATCTGCTGTAGAGGAAAATGTTAAATCTTTCGCATTCTCAGATTTCATTGTATTTGTACTGAAATGATAGTAAAGATTTATACTTTTTTTTAGTTTCTTATTTTAAATAAATGCTTACATTTTCAAAAACTTGGAATTTCAAAATAACTGTTCGTAAATTCTAACCTTTGCAAAAGTTGAAGTAGCAACATGATGAATTAAAATTATTTAGATACAATATTATTTAGTTCAGCTAAACTGTTAAAGAATAGCCTCTTGTTTACAAATTTTTTCTTTCAAATTTTTTATTTCCAACTAATAAATTTGTTCGGAATTCTCTCTTCAGCCGCAGACTATTTTTATTTCAATCCTCAATTTTATCGCCAAATATTTGAAGTAAGAGTGTATTTCTCAATTATTATTTTATGCTTCGTATTGAACGAAATTTCGATCAATAACTCAACTCCCAAAATTGTCTCAACTAGAATCAAAAATGATCGTTTTGAATTCTTGAAATAAATCTTATAATTTGAAATCGAATCATTTCATAGTAAATAATTTTAAAAATTTTATATTCATTAGAACATCTACAGAAAATGAAAACAAATTCGTCGAATCTCTTTGTTTTTCTTTTGACTTCATAAGTCTGATTTCATTTGACTAAGTTGTAATAAATGTTCGTATCTTTCTGCTTCTTAAAAAAAAAGGAAAAAGTAGGCAGATGAAAAGGTAGTTAGAAAGATGATAGATCAAAGTGGCAGGTAGATGGAATGGTCGATGGATGAACAGATCAGCAGCTCGATGGATGGATGATAAACAAATCAGGATGCTTTCCATATTCTGGTGGATGCGAGCAGAAGATAGATGAATTCACAGACAATTTATGGTTCCTGCAATGCCTTCGAGCAATTTTTTCGACAACAGTTGCTCAGGAATGCTTCTCTCCTAATCAGAATTGTGTAATTGAGGATCTTCAAAGAGAAATAATCTGTTCATAGAGCGCTCTCTTCATAAATCATACTTCCAAGTTTAATAAAAAAAAAGTCTTAGTTTCCTGTTATTTTTTACACTTTGAAATTGCTGTCAATATCAGGAAAAAAGAGTGAAAAAAAATAGAACTGTACTGAAGTATTTGTTATTCCTAATTGTTGAAATATTCGAATATTTGCCATTTCAATATCAATTTTAATGTTATTTCAATACTCAATTTATCCTAGTTCTTCCTGCTTCACCCAATATTTTTTAATCTAATTACTAATTTATTGAATTATCTTTTCAATCTAATTAATCAACAAGCCTATTGAAGTTAGTTAAATTGTTTAATTACTAGAAGATTCATTTTAGGGTAATTTCACAACTTTTTATCTGAAATTTGCAAAAAGAATCAAGTGTATCCGCAGGTCACTGTTTCTTTACTTCCTAAATTAACTATGCAATTAATAATGATTATCTTTTACCAGAAAATCTCTATCATAAAAAAATGCAATGTAGTTGAAGATGGAAAAGATCTGATTACTTTGCATTGTTGGCTACGAACATTCTGGATTGTTTAATTTAAAAAAAAGACAATTCAAACGCTTATGAAAAGTTGAAAGACTTAAAAAGATTTGCGAAATCAGCTTTTCTGAGAACAGCATATCCTTTCATATGCATCTTATGATGCTGTCCCTTCAATGGCAAGTATTAATTCCTCTGAATAATAGATGCAATTGAAAATTAGACGTAAATTCGAGTAGAAAAATTCATTGAATTTTATCAAGAATCTTTAGATATGTGACAAATTTCCAGAATACTGATAATGTCAAGAACGTAAATAACATAATTTTTTTTGCGTTTATTTATAACATCCATAATTATTGAGTGTCTCAGAGAATGAAGTATAGTTAGAAATTACTTAACACCGCGATCGCATATGCTCGATTTTTGAAGAAACATCTCTGCAAGATTAATGCAAGATAGCAATGATGATAAGCGTCTTTTGATTTATATCAATAGGAAATATGGATGTCGCAATTTTGCTTAAATAAAAAGTAATGAATTCGGAGATTTATTTGTTTCAGCATTTTTGAGCAAGGATGACTGCTGAATTAGGCAAATTTGAGGACGATGAAGGATACAAATACTTGGAGGTAAGCCGAGAGGAGAAAACGCAAAATGCTGCAAAGCCATTCGATTCCAAGAAGAACTGCTGGATTCCAGATGCTGAAGATGGTAAGTTTAGATTTGGAGAAATATTTCTCTAGAAATTGAATCTTTTCAATAAAAATATAAAAATAGAGCAATTCTTGATAAACTTGAAATTTTACAGGTTTTATTGCTGCTGAAATAAAATCATCAACGAGCGATAAAATAACGGTGGTTACTGTGAAGGGTAATGAAGTTACAGTGAAAAAGGAGGAAGTTCAGGAAATGAATCCTCCTAAATTCAGTAAAACTGAAGATATGGCCAATTTAACATTTTTGAATGAAGCTTCTGTACTGAACAATCTAAAAGAGCGTTACTTCTCTATGATGATCTATGTAAGTTTGATAAGCTATTTTCATATTGAATCATGATAATCAGACTTTGCAAAATTATAAAAATTAAAATTTTTTTTGGAATTGATGGAATTTTATTTGTTAGAAGTTAAATATGCTCAGATGTTCAATTTATTCAGTATGATTACCTGTTTTAGACATACTCTGGCCTTTTTTGTGTGGTAATTAATCCGTACAAGCGCTTGCCTATCTACAGTCCATCCATTATCAAGCATTATATGGGTAAAAGACGAAACGAAATGCCACCGCATTTATTTGCCGTAGCTGATGAAGCATACCGAAATATTCTCGTTGGTATGATTAATTGTGATTTTATTCATGTAAATAGATTTAGTAATGCTAAATGTTAAACTAATTTAAAACAGTATTAATTAATTTTTACGAGAAGTAAAAGTAAAACATGATAGCAAGATATAGTGACAATGAAAGTTTTACAGTACAATTCCGGTTGTTTTGTAATATCATGACGATATCAGGATGCAATTCGTATTAGAATATCGTCTATTGTTTAGTAATTAATATGTCATAATAAAAAGCCATATTTTAATCTAATTCTAGATCATTAGCTATAGCCAGATTCTTATCTAATTCCAGATCGTGAGAATCAATCAATGTTGATCACTGGTGAATCTGGCGCCGGTAAAACTGAGAACACGAAGAAAGTCATTGCTTACTTTGCTATTGTTGGTGCTACGCAGCAGAAAAAGGAAGAAGGAAAGAAAGGAGTATGCTTTAATTTAATTCAATAAAATTTTAAATTGTTGAAAAGATCGAGAATTAATTGATTTCTAGAAAGGCTGTAAATAAATTGGCAACTTTTAATTCACCTTATTTGATCGTCCTTAAATTCGAAAATA